>LPNX010450318.1:13923-70041 GCA_001517045.1 Pseudotsuga menziesii | reverse complement strand
TTTTCGCGGTCCGAAGCTAGATTTTCCTCGCTTCAATGGTATTGATTCGACTGGATGGATCTATCGTGCAGAACAGTATTTCAGTCTTCATAATACTTTTGATGTCAATAAATTTTCACTTGCCTCCTTTCATTTGGAACAGGAATCTCTTCAATGGTATCGTTGGTACATCAAGGCTCATGAAGAGCCAACATGGCCTGATTTTTTCCAGCTCCTTTTGCAACGATTTGGTCCCAGTACTTTTGATGACTTCACAGGAGCTCTCACTAAACTTCGCCAAATTGGCACTGTGAAAGAGTATCAAACTGAATTTGAGAACCTAGCTAATCACACTGAAGGATTACCTGATGACTTCTACCGGAGTTGTTTTATTAGTGGTCTAAAGGATGCAATTCGCTCTGAGGTCAAAATGTTCAGTCCCAACACAATGATGGAAGCCTTGGGGTTGGCTAAGTTGGCAGAAGACAAGATGGCATCCCAACAGTGCTCCAAATCCTCTTTTGTTCCCTTCTGAAATATGGGTTCTCAACGACCTCCCATTACGCCAGCTCCTCGCTCACCTCCAATCAAGCATTTGTCTGAAATAGAGCTGCAGGAACATAGAGAAAAAGGGCTTTGTTATAATTGTGATGAGAAATTCAATCAGGGACATCGATGTGTTCAACAAAAGCTCTATCTCTTGGATGTGGATTCTCCACCTGCCTCTGAAATTGGTGAAGAAGCTCCCGATACAATGGATGCTCTGGTTGACATTCAGGAGCCACCTACTGACCCTCCATCTCAGGAAGACTAGCCCGAGATATCCCTCCATGCTTTAGCTGGAGTCACTGCCCCCCAAACAATGCGGGTACGTGGTTACTTCAAGAAGATTCCTCTTACAATACTCATTGATTCTGACAGCACTCATAATTTCATTGACCCTCAGATCGCCAAACAAGATGATTGTTTTATCCATCCTTGCTCCAACTTTGAAGTCATGATTTCCAATGGGGGCACCTTACCTTGCAAAGGGAAGTGTTTTAATGTGTGTATCTCTATGGGAGATTATAACCTCTGCTCTGACATGTTTTCCTTGACCTTAGGAGGATGTGATGTGGTTTTGGGCACTCAATGGCTGCGCACACTTGGCCCCATATTATGGGATTTTGCTGAACTTTGGATGCAGTTCTCCCCCGATGGACACAAACACACATTGAAAGGATTACAACCAGGGTCTTTCAGCATCATCAGTTCACATCGCATGGAAAAACTCCTTAAGAAGAGTTCCCATGGTGTCATCGCTCAGCTCCATTCCATTCAAATGCTACCATCAGCGGCCCCCACTACTCCTTTGGATATCCAACAAATTTTGGATCGATATACAGGTGTTTTTGCTGAACCAGTGGGACTTCCACCTTCACGACCAAAGGACCATTGTATTCAGCTCCTTCCTGGAAGCATTCCTCCCAACATCAGGCCCTCTCGCTACCCATTTCACCAAAAAACAAAGATTGAACTCCTCGTTAGGGACTTACTGAAGCAAGGTATTATTCACCCAAGCACAAGTTCCTTTTCTTCACCTGTTCTATCTATGCCCGATTTTTCCAAGCCCTTCACTATTGAGAGTGATGCTTGCGGCAATGTACTTGGTGCTATTCTCATTCAAGATGAAGACCCCATTGCATTCACCAGCAAATCCCTTTTCGGTAAGAATTTAGCTGCCTCTACATATGAGAAGGAAATGATGGCTATTTTGCATGCAGTACAAAAGTGGCGACCCTAACTCTTCGGGAATCATTTCTGCATCAAGACTGATCACCAAAGTCTGAAATATTTCCTAGAATAGTGTGTATCCTCCACAGCACAACAGAAATGGGTTAGAAAACTCATGGGTTATGACTATGAGATCACTTATAAGAAGGGTAAGGACAATATTGTGGCGGATGCCCTTTCTCGCACATTTGATGACCAAGCTTCTCTTTCCGCTATTGCTATGCCTGTCCCAAATTGGTTGCAATCGGTTCAATAGGGTTATGTCAATGACTCTTCATTATCTCAAATCATCCAACGCTTGGACAACAACCCTTTTGCTATCCCACATTGCTATTGGGATGGTGCTTCACTAAGACACAAGGGTCGTCCGGTGCTTCCCCAGAACACAGCTCTTCAACAAGCTATCTTCTATGAACTCCATGCTTCTCCGTCAGCTGGGCACTCTGGTTTTCTCCAAATGTATGAACGAGCACGGCACAACTTCTTTTGGCAGGGCATGAAAAGGACAATTCAATAGCTGGTGGCTAAATGTGATACCTTCCAGCGCAATAAGGGTGAAACAACACCCCTTCCTGGATTGCTCGAACCCTTTCCCATACCTACCCGGATATGGACATATATTTCTATGGATTTCATTGAAGGGCTCCCTAAATTTGGAGGGAATACTATGATTTTGGTTTTGGTTGATCGCCTCTCCAAATATAGTCATTTTTGTGCTCTCATCCATCCCTATACAGCCTCCTCCGTTGCTCAAATTTTCCTGGACCAGATCTTTCGTCTCCATGGACTTCCTTCTTCCATTGTCTCGGATCATGATGCGACTTTCACCAGTCATTTTTGGACAGAACTCTTTCACCACACTGGCACCAAACTGAAGATGAGTTCAGGTTATCACCCACAAACAGATGGTCAGACTGAAATTATCAATAAATGCTTGGAAACTTATCTTCGTTGCTTCTCCTCTGAGCAACAACATCAGTGGGCAAAGTGGCTCCCTCTCGCTGAATGGTGGTACAATACCTCTTACCACACTGCCTCTAAAATGACTCCATATGAAGCAGTTTATGGTCAGGCATCGCTAGTTCTTCTTCCTTACACCCCCAACAGTTTTCCAGTTCAGGCAGTTGACGCGGTCCTTCGAAACCGCGATGAGGTTCTTTGCATTTTGCGTGAAAATCTTCACATGGCGAGAAATCGCATGAAGCAACAAGATGATCAGCACCGTTCTGAGTGCACTTTTGAAGCCGGTGATATGGTTTTTCTTCATCTCCATCCTTACAAGCAATCCTCACTACAACTCAAAGGGCGTCATAAGCTCGCTCCAAAGTTCTATGGGCCATATATGATTCTTCCAAAGATTGGGTCTGTTGCTTATAAATTGGAACTTCCGCCTTCTTCCTGCATTCATCCAGTATTTCATGTCTCTTGTCTGAAGAAATTTCTTGGCCCCAACATCAAAGGCCAAACTATTTTATTAGAACTGGATAATGAAGGATCCATCCTTTTAGAGCTGGAGGCTGTCCTCAATAAGCGCACTCATCAGCTTCGCTCTCGCTCTATCACAGAGGTATTAATTCAATGGCATGGAATGCAGCCGGAGGATGCTACGTGGGAACCACTCCTTCATATTCAACGACAATTTCCACATCTAAAGCTTTGAGGACAAAGATTTTTCTAAGGGGGAGGGGATGTTAGGAACCCATGTCAATCCTTCTCTTTACCGTGTTAGTATATTGTTATTGGATGCATATGATTTGTAAGTTTTCCCATAGTAATTGTTGATCCATAGTTTGTGTTATTGTTGTTGGGCGCATATGCTTTGTAAGCCACCTGTAGTATTTGTTGATCCATAGTTTATATTGGCCCATGGTTTTGACCCATAGTATTGGCGCTCCATAGTTTATATTGGCCCATGGTTTTGACCCATAGTATTGGCGCCTATTTTTAGTATATAAGTGTGTGTTGAGGCCAAGGAAGGCACCGTGAAGTTATTTTGTATTGAGCTTGCTCAAAGGAGGTTTCCCCCTCGAAGTGGCCTACGATTAATATAAAAGTGATTTTGAGTTTTGCTGCTATATCGTGTATTTTGATTAATTATTTGCTGCAGGGTCCTCACAGCAGATGCTAAAGTAGAAGTTAACAACGTGCTATAGATCATTCAAGACGTAGTTTTGAAAGTGGTCCCAGTGACATATCCTGTGGACCCACATGCACATTTCCACATGCAATCAATGATGGAATGCTAAAACCTCTCTAGTGAGCTGGAAGACGATGATGAGTTACACAACATTAATATTCCAGAAACTAAAGGAAGTTGGGATGTCGCAACTCTAGATGTGCCGACGGATCCCATGACTCAGCTGCTGAATATTAAGAAAGTTAACATTGGGATGGAGCACGATCTAAAATTTGCTAATATTGGGGACTACTGGGATGAGGAAACTATGGAAAATATCACAGATCTATTGCATAAGTTCCAATATTTGTTCCTAAAAAAATTATCAAAATGAAGGGGATATTGGGTGACTTAGGGGAAATGAAGATATTGTTAAAACCAAATGAAAAACTTGGACGATAGAGGCCATACCGTTTTAATCTGTGATATAAATAAAGGGTCAAGAATGAAATTGATTGGATGCTAGATGCAGGGATTATTGATCCTATTGAAGAATCAGAATGGATAAGTCCTATGGTGGTTCAAGATAAAAAGACTGGGGAAATACGAATCTATTTCGATCTAAGGAAGTTGAATGATGCTTGCATGCACGATCCCTTTCCGACACCTTTGACGAATGAGGTTCTTGAGGGAGTAGGTGGTCAAGAAATGTATTCCTTCACAGATGGATTTTCTAGGTATCACGAGATCAGAATTGCAAAGGATGACCACCAAAAAACCACATTTGTCACTGAATGGGGTTGTTTTTAGTACACCGTAATGCCCTCAGGCTAAATAATGCGCTTGTGGTATTCTCTCAAGTTGTCATCACTACATTTGAAGACTTTATTCATAATTTTTTGCAAGTATATATGGATGACTGGGCAGTCTATGGATTGATCAAAGATCACTTAGAAAACCTGTGCTTGATGCTGGAGAGCTGTCGACAGCATCATATCACATTGAAATCAAAGAAGTGCATCTTCTGTGCACCATTTTGAATACTATTTGGTCACATTGTATGTAAGCAGGGGATTTTGGTTGATCCAGTGAACATTATGCTCATTTTGAGCCTGCCGCCACCTACAAATATGAAGATGTTTTGCGTGACACTGGGGCATACTGGGTATTATCACAAGTTTACCCGCGGTTATGTTGTGATTACTGCGCCCATGGATAAACTATTAAATAAGGATGCCGCATTCATATGGAGCTAGGAATGTCAAAGTAGTTTCGACACATGAAAGGAAATGATGGATTGAGCACCTATACTTGTGTTCCCTGATTGGACCAAGGATTTTCATGTCCATGTTGATTCCTTGTCCATTGCACTGGGAGTGTTACTTGCACAACCAGGAGAAGGAGATCTGGATCATCCGATCACCTTTGCTAGAAGAAAGCTATCCTTTGCTAAGAAGAATTACACGATCACAGAAAGAGAGGGGTTGGTGATGGTATATGCATTGCAGAAATTCAGGCATTATCTCTTGGGTGGTCATTTCAAAATGTTCACTGACCATTTGGATTTGAATTATCTGGTCAATAATCCTGTGTTGGGTGGGAATATTTGTCGTTGGCTACTTCTCTTTCAAGAATTTGATTTTTAAATAATTGTGAAACTAGGACACCTCAATGCTGGTCCTGATCATCTGTCCCGCATTGAGACAGGTGAAGATCCCACCAATATTGATGATGGATTTCCATATGCATAGCTATTTCAAGTTGATATCACAGATGACCATTATGCACGGATAATTCAGTTCTTGGCAACCGGAGTTGCACTGGAGGAGATGACGACTAGTTAAAAGAAATAGTTGGTAGTGAAGGCTTCTGATTTCCTGCTAATTGCGAGACAATTATACAAGCTTGGACCTGATGAGATCCTGTAACGATGTGTTCTACCTCATGAACAAGGGAAAATTCTAGAAGAATCACATATAGGAGTTGTAGGTGGACATTATGGAGGAAGGGCTACTGCACGTGGGCACAGGTCGCACCAGTTGTGGATTGCAATGCTGTGACAACAACAAAATTCATCTTTGAAAACATCATGACATAGTTCAAATTCCATAGGATATTGATGAGCGACCAGGCTAGCCACTTTATCAACCACACAGTAAAATCCCTGATAGAGGAGTTGCAGGTGCATCACAAGAAAAGCATCCCATATCATAACTGTAGAAGCCTTCAACAAAATCTTGGAAACCGCACTGACAAAGGTATGTAATTCTAAATGGAATGACTGGGATTTAAAGATCCCTATGGTACTATGGGTGTACCAAACCACTTGTAAGATTCTCAGAGGGTAGACATTGTTCAAACTTGTATATGGGCAAGAGGCAGTTATGCCAATGGAGTACATTGTTCCTAGTTTGTGCATTGCCGTAGCAACTGGTATGGGCAATGAAGAGGCACTTGAGGAGTGAAAAATGCATCTAATTCAACTAGAAGAGGACCGCTTCATCACAAGCTTCCAACAACGTGTCAAGAAGGATCGACAGAAAGCATGGCATGATCGCCACATTAAAAACAAACAATTTTCCCAAGGCGATTTGGTGCTGTTATATGAAAGCAAGTTCATAAAGCATACAGGTAAGTTACAAATGCACTGTTTAGGTCTGTATATTGTTCTTTTAATTACTTCTATGGGTGCAGTTCGGTTGTAGTAGTTAGATGGAGTAGTGCTACCAAAGCTCGTGAATAGTAGTTGCTTGAAGCCCTATAAGACAGGGGCGGAAGGGAACATTGGCTGAAGCACTGCGTAATGAAAAAAAAAACAGTGAGAGAGTATCTAGAGATAGGTAGAAAGAGGTACAGTGGGCCCATGAGGTAGGGGGGGGGGTTGTAATGTCCTCTTTTAGGAAATTTTATTAAAATTCCCAATATTCCATTTTTTTTCACAATTTTGGCTCTTGATTACTTTTAGTGTCTTGGTCTCCAAATCAGCCCAATTTCTCCCAAATATTTAGAGAAGGTGTATGAATGATATAATATCTTAATTATAATGTTTAGGGATGTATTATGTCCTTCCAATTAATTCCGCATGTCTATATAAAATTATGAATAAGATAGATGCTTTAACTAGCAATTTTAGGGCTCAAATCCCTCCCAGGTAATTTCCGGAATGGCTCCCCAAATGTCCAGAGACTCACTCAAATTATCAAATTGAATCAGGGGATGTGTATAATATATTATTAGAGACTCATATGTAGAACCAATCAAAATCCCATGGCTGTTATCACTTTGTTGTCCAGGAAATGTGCCCTATAGGGTATTGTGGCCAACTGCTGAAAAACAGCCCACACACTTGACTTACTGCAATTTTGTATGTGTTTGGTATAACTGATTTTCATAGGTTAAAGGCCCTGCTGCCTGTAAAATATGCTCTCAAGGTAGAGATTCTCTTGGGATGTATATGGTAAGTTCTATTTAATCAAATCTTCACTCAAATAAAAAAAAATCTAATTAAAATGACTAACTAATCCTAACAAATACCTTAAACTAAAACAACAAATAATAGTAGCTCCTAATCCTGATATATAATGACCAAAGATGCAATATAACTATCCCAAACTAGGAGCTGGAATTAATAATCTTATAACAAGTTTTATTTAAAAATTTGATCTATGCTCCTGCAATGTTAGGAAAGCCTACTCTCAGTAGAGATAGATCTAAACTTAACTTACAATAAAATAACATTTTATCATAAATTAATTTGAAAATGAAACAAAACTCATAATTGAAATAAATTGAACACAATATTGAAGCATGAAAAATACACCCAAGTACTAACGCTGAAATGAATAAAGTTCAACTCACATAGTCAATATTTTGTATAAAATCATATCATTATCAACTGAAGAAAAGAAACATGAAGAAGTTCACTTACTTTTCTACATGACACCTAACCATCCATGCATTCAACACTAAGTAATTTGTTCAGAATCCATTAAAAAAATGCTTTCACATATAATATAAAGATACATATATATGAAAAGGAAATTTAACACAGGAAAAACAACATTAAGATAGCATGATATAACTGATAGACTTAGCTAATGTCTTTAGTATGTCTGTAAAATATAGTAATCCTCATAAATCATTCTAAAGGAACACAAATATACAGAATAATATTAAGTGCTGTATTATATTTGTTCATCACAAGTTCCGGGATTCCAACCCTTTTCTTTAGTTTAGAAGTTGCTTATAAAGGAAAATAAAAGACTACAACCGACTAACTAGAAATCCTATTTCTTAGGAAAAATCCCAGTCGTATCCAAATAAGGTGTAACCATGACCAAATTCATAGGCACGTTGTTTCAAAATCATCCAGAGAGAAAGATACACCAAGAGTTTAACTTACTAGAGAAAATCCAGCGTTATACTCTCCCAATCATAGTAACACCATACTGGATAATCCATGCCAACAGAAGCTTAGAAATAGGAACGAAGTAATTACTGAGCATCAAATCAGTTGTAAGTCTCGAACATTCTTTATTGAGTAGTCACGTACAATCAAAAGACATGAAGGTAGACCAGCATCCAGTTTTATCCCAACAGTTTCTTTGCCACCTGTAAATATTAACAAAAAGTTGTTTAGCAAAATTTAATGATGATCAATTAAGCATGAGTGAGATATCTGCAGAATTTTAATTCTGTAGATATCTCAATTTAATCATTTAGACCATGAATTGAACCGAAACGGATGAACCCAAAATGTCACTAACCTGTAAGGATCTATCCAAAATCCTCTGTAGGCATAATGTAATATACAAAAGACAAAATTTAGAAGTCACTGGAAAAACAAAATATCAGGTTTTTAAGGCCGACTCAACTAAGAATCAAATGGGTACACTTCTCCTAGCTTCATTCAATTTATCCCTGAACCTGACAACCATGGTATTGTTAATCCTATTCTGTCTTTTCAATATTTGATTCTTTAACAAAGGCCTTTTAATCGTTTCTTTGCATTTCAACTTCCTTCCTCTTAACACATCCCATTTCTCCACCCAGGTGATCAATTAGGCTTTTAAAGATTTAATTTCTTCCATGGAAATTGTTTGAATAACTTGTGCTTCTTTTAAATCTGTTTGCAGGGACGAAATCAATTGGGCATGAGGATTTGGATCAGTTTGGTCCTTCAAATCTCTTTTCAAGTTTACTCGGCCTTCTTCAATTAAGTGAGGCTTTCTATCAATTTCTTGGCTACCCTCATGATTCACTTGCTGACTGTCAACCACCTTGTCTGCAGAGATAGAAATGTATTTAAGATCTAACACAGATGGGCCTATGGGAGCTGGATGTGGTCGAACGTCTGAAGAATCACTCACCTCAATAACTGAGATATCTCCAACACTCAAATTCCTCTTGGCAAGCAGAGTGGCTGTCATACTGCATGTGGTTCTTCGTATAGATGGATCTCATAGAACTGCTAGTTTGATTTTTAGCCTTTGTTTGCTTCATATTAACCTGTGCCTGAGAAGAACTCTTGTCTTGACAGGTTATAGGATATGAGGGTTTCCTTTCTCGACCTTGAGAATTATTTGCAGGAGTGTCAACACTTGTTTCCACCTCAATTTTTACATCATCAAGACTTAGGGTTTGGTTAGGCTGAAACCCCTCATCCCCCAAATCATCCTGAGAACCAGTGTCCTCAATTTCAAGCTCAACTTCTTCATTATTTACCCGCCTACGTCAAACCCTAGGCCTCTGTTTGGGCCATTCCTCGTTAACCCCAAACACATTTCTCACAAGGAAAGAATCCCAGGTCTGACCTGGTTCTTCCAACAGACTGGACACAAGAATTTTAATTAACCCATGGTGGAATAAACTCCTATTTTTGTCCCCAACATTAGACTGATAAGTGGATTCCATTTTATGCAAACTGTTCAAAAAGAAAAAGGGCATATTGACAGGGTACCCCTTAAATATCAACAATAACCGAAGGTGATAAAATTGAGTATGAGACAGCCTACCCTCGTAAGTTACATACCTGATGATTAGCTCTAGAAGAGCCCTCCATTTCTTCATTAATAACTGGGAGGTAAAGCCGGATTTGAACTTGGTTTGTCGATGAGCAGGGGTAAGAAACCCTTTCCACTGGTCACTCTTAATATGCTTTCCTTTATACCACTTCTCACCAGTTTGTGGCAAGCAAATTGCTCGAGAAATGAATTTCTCAGATAGCCTGATGTTGGCTATCATGGGCAGACCCGGGTTTACTATGTTTAACCAACAACACCCCTAGCTCACTGGCCCTTTCGGCGACAGACCGCGAAGTGGCCTGAAGTCTCACCCGAAGTGATTCTAATGGGTTGGCCAAGGACTCAAGCATCTTAGACCAGGTTCTGTGGAATCCTACTTGCGAATCACAGCTCTGCTAGCCGTGAGGCCTCTTTCTCTGCGCGTCGCACGACCCTTCTGCTCGCGTCGCATGATCTCCTTGCCTCGCAGCTCTTCTGACCACGAGATCTCTCTCTTGCTGTTGCACGGTCCTTGTCCGTGTCGCGCAACTTCCACTGAATCGCGAAGACCCCAGCCTTATCACCTCGCCACACACCAGGCAGCATGTAACTTCCTCCCCAACACTAAGTCCTTAACCTACGGTATCGTGCACCGCAGCTACTCTGTCGATGCGGTATCGCCTCCCTGCGATATCCTACTCCTGCGGCTCAGCGCACTTAGCGTTGTTCGTGTCGACTTGCAAGACTCAACATACCAGGCTGTTTAACACTGCGACTAGTGACTGTTTCAAGCAAAGCATAAATGAACCCGCATACAACATGCCAAAGACTTCAACTTATGTCTATCTTTCTATATTGCTGCGAATGGAACAACGCATACATACATTCAACTGTAAATAAGGCTCATATAATAACTAATAGATGCAACAAATAAACACAACACATGAATCAATATCATAACACTTGATTTTAACGTGGTTCACCTCCAGGATGGAAGTTATGTCCACAGAACTGTGTTTCTATTATAGCTCAGGGGAAGGTAAACACAGTTCTGCTGCGCCACATATGCAGCTTGAGATCTTATCTCTTAGATCTCTTTTCTATCTCTATATTGTCTCTCTTACAATATACTCTTTCCTCTCTGTCAATCCCTGCAGATTGTTACATGCATGCTCTATGAGCCAGCTACTGGTTACAGTAAGATACTACAGCTAATAACAGAACCAGAGCTTGGATTCTACAACTGTCTAATAATCTACAAAACAACTAATAGCTGAGTCAACGAACGAACCCTTTTACAATGCAAAATATATCCCTTTATAGGCGGCCCGAAGGTCTCGCCATTATAACACTGTGGGCCTGTCCCAACAGTAACCCAAACCCTAACTAGTGACAGTTGACATATCTGTACTTTGAGATAGCCTCTATCCGTCACACCACAACTCTATGTGGTCTTCCATGCTTCCCAATGCTGATCATGGGTACTATGCACCGCTTCCCTTCACCACAGCTTCCTGCAGTCTTCCATGCTTCCCAGCGCTGACCATGGGTACTGGCGTTGCTTCCCTTTTTCTGTCCTTTGTCTTCAATACCTCGGCCTCATTGCTCCTTTTCCTTTATGAGGGTAGCTGAGCCCTCCTGTCTTCCGCTGCTGCCTTCAATGCAGTGGGTGAGCTCTCTCTTCTCGGCCGCTCAGGTACCGTCGTCTTCCTTGACTTCTCTGTCTTCTACGTCATGGTTTTCGGCTCTGAATTGTAGCTAGAAACCTGCTACAGTGTCGTAGCTCTACCTCTTGTATCTCCGCCTTAACTATCTATCTGTCAAAATAGAATCTTCTTCTGTAGCTGTGGGACCCTACTCCAACACCCGACTTCAATGTCTCCCACTTGTGCACGAACCCCATCAAACGAATCTGCAAATGGCTTAGAAACTACCATATTAAAACCATAAAATTTTCGAAGGAACTCCAACCATCCAAACCTCGATATGATCTATCTACATTCGGGAGTAGCATACAGATATTCGTCACCAATAAGTTTGAACCTAGACACTGGAGCCATGGTGGCAGATACACAGACCTCTATGGTTTTCGAAACATAGATTACGAGATGAATTCGATTTATCAATAGTATAGACATTACCAGCAATACTCCGAAATACCCTATTTTATCAAAACCTTGAAAACCTTCCTATAATTTCATCATAACGTGAATTGGTAGAGACAAGAGGTTTCGAGAACAACTTACCAAAACATAATGAGTCGTAGGAAAGTCACACAGGTGAGTTATTGCAAGTGATGTTTGCATGATTCAGGATTGACAGATAGCAACCGTCAAATGACACGACTACCAAAACCTCAGTTCTACCATTACTTCATCATTCAATGTGATTTCATAACATGTTAATAATAGAGGTTAACTCATCATTTTTTAACACATGACTAAATAATTTCCAAACCTTAATCCTTCATTTCTCGAATACCATTATAATAATGTGATCACCTTAGCATATAATAAATATCTTAGGGTAAAGGTCAAAATTGATCAGAGAATAAATTGATAATGTGACCAAATAAATGTCAAAACCTAGAAAGTGATTTTAGACCTTCATCACAAACTCTGATATCAACCTATTTCAGAAATATGAATTTGAAATAAGCAATGAGCATATAGTATAGTAGGGTTCATGAAGATCATATTAAATTCACCTTAAAACTTATGACAACTAAGATAAGGTAAATAATTCAGAAGTGATGAATCTTTACCAATTTTTTCCATATGAATTAGACAATAACAGTTATCACATCATGCAGCAGATAGTTTGAATTAATAATTAATAAATTCATTTGATTTTAATCAAACATGAGTGATGAGTGGAAAAATAGGAGCTACTAATCTTCTGTAATTATAGTCCTCCTGATGATTGACAGAAATGAAGAATTAAGATCATAAGAGTCAAATTTTGCTATTACTGATGTTCAACCCATCCAAATCAATTAGTCAAGTAAGTTTCTATCAGGAGTGCCTTAAGAATCAAAGATTCTTAGGGCACTCCTAAGATATCAATGATGATTTTTTTGATCCAAACAAAAAGAATCAATATTGTTTGAAAATTATCAATCTTTAAATTACTTGTGTTAAAAAATGCTCCGAAGGGTGTTTCCTGCCAACAATTGGTGACATGCTGGGACTGAACCAGTTATCTCTGTAAGAAAACACCATGCAAACTTTAGATAATCACAAATGATGCCATCAAATATCAAATATCTGCCTAAGTGACTCAAATTCAAAACAGTTTGAACATGTGACTAGACCTCAACATATTTCTATAACAACCCTATGACTATCATCTGAGTGTTTTGATCCTAATCAGACTCAGGCAAAAGCAAGATGACTTAATTCCAATGGAGATCCACAAGGTCAAAAACACGTTAACCAATACCCATATAGATATGGCATCTCAAGAACATCAGTTGGTTTTCCCCCACATTAAAGAAACACATCAGACAATACTCCTCTTTTTTTTTTCTTTCTCTTTTTAGTAAATATACAAATCATATTCATAGAGACAAACATGAAGAGAATTAATAAGAAACACTATCTTAGCTTGGTGACCAAATAGATAGCCTTATTCACCAACCCTACCAGAAACTAATCAGGCCAGCTCATGATGAGACTTCCTGTCTCTCAGTTATTAAACTGAGAGTCGCTATCATTGGCTTGGTAACCAAATTTTGACAACATCATTCTAATAGAATTTATGATCATAAGTAGACCGGCTCATGATGAGACCTCCTGTTTTCTGATAATACTTCTCATGTTCACCTAATTTCAAGAGTATTGTTCTAGTCAAATGACCAGGTGTATTTGCAAAAATGGGGGGAAGAAAACCACAGACTACTCAAGAGTGCTTAGAGATAACCAAATATATTCAACAAGTTTTCGATCTTAGCAAACATCTATTGAAATCAGTAAATACATTACCTGAAGTACTTGATCTGTAAGAAGACACTCAAAGACAACAATCAAGGACTGCTGACAACAAAATTGTGGAGGCTTAAATTGTCACAAATCTAGAAACAAATCACTTATTAGAGACCCGATACTCCCTGTCATCATCAATGACTATAGTCTGTTATGCATTTCGATCATCAGGTTCTAAGTCCATGCAGAATGCCTCATGTTGAATCTTGTGATCGAATAAAGGAGATGCATTTTTTTTTTTAAAAAACAAATATTCACAGAGGCAAAACACAAACTTATGTACAGTAAATGATCTAAAGATTTGGATTATTTTCATAATCTATCACCTAGAATTGTGAATAAGCATTATGATGATGATAATAATGAAAATAATTAGTAAATGTAAGATAGAAAATTCCAACCAAAAATCAACATAAACTGCAATCTTATGTACATAAATCTACATAGATGGAAATATACAATGGAAAGATTAAATGATGTGCAATTATTGAAAGTAAATTTTAAGGGCATTCCCATTTACCAGAAGGGTATTGAGATGTCCTTGTAAAGTATTTAAACAGAAGGTATTTGGACCAAGCTTTTCTGCTATAACATATGGGCCTAACCAAAGACGTTGAAATTTGGTATGTTCGCCTTTATCCTCATTTGCTTTGTCCCAACTCAAAACCAGATCATCTACTTGAAATTCTCGATTCGAGGACGAGCCATGATCAAACCATGCCTTATTAATTTGCTGGTGTTTTGCAAAGTGTTTCTTGGCATTTTCTCTTTCTTCTTCCAACTTTAACAGTAGATTAATTCTTTCTTCGATGGTTGAACATTCAGTCTCTTGTATAGCTCGTGCAAGCTGTAAGGAAGGTAAAAATTGGTTTGGAGGAAGAATAGAATCTACTCCATATACCAAAAAGAAGGGAGAATTACCAATAGATGATTTTTGAGTGACCTTATCAGCCCACAGAGCTTGATGCAGGACAGTATGCCAGTTTCTGTGATTTTCAGCTATGGATCTTTTCAAAATTTTCAGCAAATTATTATTTGTGGATTTAGCAAGGCCATTGCCTTGTGGATAGTAGTTTGCTGAATATCTAATCCTAATTCCCTTTTCTAGAGAAAATTCAGTCAATTCTCCAGAAGAAAAATAAGATGCATTATCAAATACAAGAGTTTCAGGCACTCCAAATCTGGTGATTATGTTAGTTTCAAGGAAATGTAATACTTGATTCGTATTAACCATTCGTAGGGGTTCAGCTTCAGACCATCGAGTGAAATAATCAGTAGTATTTATAATATACTTATGCTGAAGGGAGGAGGATGGATTTATTGGTCTGACGATATCAATTCCCCATTGTTGAAAAGGCCTATCGACCATCACAGGTTGCAAAGGAAAAGCTGGTTTTTTAACTCTGCTAGCTGTGATCTGACAATCCTCACACCTTCTAACGAAAGCATGAGCATATTTAAATAGAGTTGGCCAAAATTAGCCTGCCCTAATAATTTATGAGCAGTAGTATCACCACCAAAGTGGCCACCAGTGGGCCCATCATGCAGTTGTGTTAAAACTAAATTAGATTCTTCCCTCTCTAGACAACGAAGCAAAAATCCATCTACATTTTTCCTGAAAAGCACATTTTTTACCAATTGATAGGGTGCTGATTTTAATCTCACTGCTCTTTTATTTTTTGGATCTAAATGATCTGGGGCAGTGCCAGTTTCTAGATAGATGCGAATGTTCGTATACCATGAGCTAAGAGAATCTGGGATAAAACAGATTTCTTTCTGCAATAAAAC
This sequence comes from Pseudotsuga menziesii, assembly GCA_001517045.1. NCBI lineage: Eukaryota > Viridiplantae > Streptophyta > Pinopsida > Pinales > Pinaceae > Pseudotsuga > Pseudotsuga menziesii. Next base: position 54,400 of record LPNX010450318.1, on the reverse strand, counting down.
ATCATCTAAAGGCATGTCATTCTGGTCAGTAGGGAGATGTGCTGATTCAACATCCAACTTACACAACCCCAACCCTCGTATGACTTGAGAGGGTTTAATCTCTAGATCATATTCCTGAAGAGCAGCCATCCATTGTGCTCTTTTTTCTCCAAGGTCCTTTTGTACCAACAAATTTCTTACAGCACTAAATGGAACAATTACCTTGGTTTTTGACTTAAGGAGATAAGGGTGGAAATGTTTTATTGCTTTAAACACAGCAAAATCCTATTTATCCACTTCATGATAATTTAGTTCAGCTCCCTTTAAATTTGAGCTCATGAAGGATATAGGTACTTTATCCTCCTGCTGATTCTTCTGAGTAAGAACAACTGCATAAGATATGTCAGATGGAAAAGTATAGAGAATAATGTCTTTCCCAAAATTGGGACTGACAAGTGAGGGTGCCTCGGCTGTGGCTTCTCTAATCCTAACAAATGAATACTTTTCTCTATCTCCCCATGAAAAGCTACTGTCGTTTTTAATCATATTCTGGAGTGGATGGACAATTTCATAAAAACTTGGAACAAATCTCCTTACGAAATTTATCTTTCCCAAGAAGGATTGCATGGATTTCTTGGTAGCAGGAAAAGGAATTTTAGAGATGGCTTCTGTTCTCTCTGGATCAATCATGATCCCTTATTTTGACACCACAAACCCTAGCAAAATCCCCTCGGTTACTGCAAATATTGACATTTTGGGGTTCAGGGAAATACCAAATTTCCTGCAGCGTTCAAGCACTTTTCGTAAGTGTGAGATGTAATCAGACCTGTTTTTTGAAAATACAGTAATGTCATCCAAATAGACAACGAAAGAATGGTTCATCAAACCTCTGAAAGCAGCATCCATTGCTCTTTGGAATGTAGCCCCAACGTTTATCAAGCCGAAAGGCATCTTCCTGTAGGCATAAGTTCCCCACGGTGTCCTAAAAGTGGTTTTCAATTGATCTGTAGGGAAAACCAGAACATGGTTGTACCCAAAGAAACCATCTAATAAAGATAGCATCTGAGCACCTGACACCTTTTGAAGGATTTGCTCCATGGGCGGAACATGGTAGTTATCCTTTTCTAATGATAGGTTCAGGTTTCAGAAATCCACACATAGACGAATATCTCCATTCTTTTTCCTAACAGGAACAAGGTTAGCCACCCATTACGTATAGCATATAGGAAATATGATCCTAGCAGTAAGTAGTTTATTCAATTCTTTCTTTACTGCTGGTTCTAGGGCATGGTGCATTTTCCTTAATTTCTGCTGGAATGGTTTTGACTGAGGCTTCATGGGGATCACATGTTGTATGATCTAGGTGTCAAAATTTTTCAGATCGTCATAAGACCATGCAAACACGTTTTTGAATTCACTAAACAGCTTCAAGAAGGCCAATTTTTCATTTGAAGTGCAGTTTGATCCTAAGTTGATATTTTGAAGATTCGATTTTGTGCCCAAATTAATGGTTTCATAATGCATGTTAGACCTGCTTGTCTTGCATTTATGCACTCCCTTGAATTTATCATGCAAATCATAAAAAATTTCGAGCCTAACAACTGACACAGGGATTGAATTTACCTGTTCAAAAGACTTATCAATGGGACGAGGCAGGTGAATTACAAAAAAATTATGTAGATCCTCATCATGTGTAATTTCATCGATCGCTGATTCTTTAAAAGCATCTTCCCATGTTAAGAAAGAAATAATCTATGAATCATCATTAAAGACCCACCAGTTAGTGATATTATCTAGAATGGACGGTCTAAATAATAATTCGATAGAAAAAGCATTAGTGGAAAAAATTTCAGCGGGAATAAGTTGTGAAGCTACGTTTGCTAACAAATCAGCTTCCTGATTCTGAAAATGAGGAATGGATTCAATATTAAAAGCATCAAGTGTTGAAATTAAATTCCATACCTCCCTTTGGTAACTTTGCAGGTGATTAGATAAACAATGAATGGAATTACGGACCTATCTAACAATAATTTCAGAATTGCCAAATGCAATCAGAACTTTAACTTTTAAGTCTAATGCCTTCTTGAGTCCTTGTATAAGGGCCTCATATTTAGCCGTGTTGTTTGTGCAAATAAATTCCAATATACAAGACAGCATGAATTTGTTTTCGGTAGGGTCTAGGAGAATGCAACCTACTCCTGCACCTTCATTGGATCAGGATCTGTCAAAATATAGATGCCAAGGTTTATCAACAAGACTATTTACATCATTTATAGTATTCACATTATTTACTAGACTAGGGGCAGCTTCCTAAAAATCAAAATGCAGAATTTCTAATTTATTTACAGAATTGGTAAATGCATATTTAAGTGCAGGAAAACTCCCTAAATCAGAATCATACCCATAGTTTCCTAAAATAGAATCACTGAACAAAACTGGTTGATTAGGATCATTTATTTCAGTCATCGTGTGTTTCATGTACCTTTCTCTGTCAATTCTGATCTAATTTGGACGCCCATTTTTAGGCAACCATAAATGTGACCAATCAGGTTAAAAATATCCTTTTAATGCTTGAGACCAGTAACGACTTAAAAATAGGCCATAAACATCTGGTATGTCTTCTACCACTATGTCAATAACCTGGAAGATTTGTGGATTGGTAGCCATCCTAATCATTACTCCTTTTAATTCTCCTATAATTTTTACCTTGGATCGATCTAGTTGGCTGATTTGGATTTCACAAGGAGTGGGCTTGGCATTCAACTTCTTACAAACTGAGTAAGGAATGATGTTTGATGAAGATCTAGAATCTATCATAGAGTTATGAACATTCCGGTTGAAAATTTCAAACGTTAGCAGAAAAGGTGGAATTGTAGATTTGGAGTTCTTACCTATGAGCAAATCTTTATCAGCAGCTGTTTTGACATTATTGTTATAACCTACTACTGTTTTACTAGTTGTAGGATCAAGGTTATTAACTGAAGGTACAAAGGGTTGATTCTTTGTTTTAGTGGTTGATGGATTTGATAAATTAGAGAGTATCGAACCACCGGGCATGGGATAAATTTTCAATAGATCAAACATGCTAATATTAGCTCTCTGTTTCTTAAGATCTTCAATGATGTCATATTGTAGGTCTATACCTTGAGTGACAAGCTGCTGATTTGAATATTGGGGACTGTTCTTAGGTGTTGATGATGGTTGTGGATCTACAAGCCCTTTACTTCTGGTGTTATGGGTGTGCTGGTTTACAAAGACAGAATGGTCACTAGGCTCACCTTCTTTGACTGAACTATCCCAGAAATGGCAATTAAGTGAAAAAGGATCTTCAGAAGTTTCCTCTTCGGTTTCAGGCGGATCAGATTCATGATCATCATCTGACTCGTGATTGGTTGAGGAATCGAGTAAGGCATAAACAACCCTTATAATATTGAAAACTTTCTCATTAGTTGATATGTCAGGGGGAGTATTTTGCCTATCATTTGAGGATGTAAACAGCCGGTATGTGTTCTCGAAATTTCCTCTGTTTGAAGTACCCTCCCCATTGTTTCTTTTCAATATTACCACTTCATTTGTAAGAGACCTAATTGCTTGTTGTAATTTCTCTACATCAAAAGCAGGGGCATATTTTTTGTCTATGTTAGTTCTAGAATTAGTTTTGTTGCATTTATGTAGGGAACCATCAACTTTTCCATTATTTTCTGGCTCAAACGTCAATGAATTTTTCTCAACCTTTATTGCTACATCAAAGGTTTCAACTAAAGTGATTTTACTGGCTTGGTTTACAAACATACCCAGGTATTTAGGTAAGGCTGAAGCATAATTTTTGATTATGATGTCTTCTGTAGGTTGGGAGGCCACTGGTATCTTATTTAGAAGAGTAAGAAAATGCTGATTGAAATCCTTTATCCTTTCTTTGCTCTCCATCTTAATCCTATCCAATTCCAGTGCTAACACAATAGGAGTTTTATCTTCACCAAACTTGTTCAGGAATGCTTGACTAAAATCACTCCAACTTGTTATGGATCCTTGTGTCAGGGAAAAATACCAATTTTCATCCTTTCCTTCAAAAATTTAAAGGGAATAGTTGACATACCACATCCTCATGTTGAACATTCATAGTCTGAATAGCCAAAATGAACTTGTCAATGTGATTTTCAGCTAAGCCCTTATCATTTGGGTCAAACTTAGGTAGCAGTTTATCAGGGTGTTTGGGTAGGTTATGCTGTAGTCCAGGCACAACAATAGCACCGCATCATAACCATGGTCTATTGGCATTAGGGTTACCCTAATTATGGTCACCCACGTCTGGATCGGGTTCTAAGTCCGATGAAGACTCATCGTTATGGTCACGAGGACTATTTGGTGGTGATCTAGGAGGTGAAGGAGGTAGATCAGATACACCTGCAGATAACAATCGTCAAGAAGTATTATGACCAACTACTCCTCTTAATATATTACTAAGGTGATAATCAAGAGTCCCTACTAATGATTCAAGAGGTTCTTCTCCAATCAAATCAGCAGCTGACTCAGTCACTGCCAATGTTTGGAAATTTGTTCTGCTTGGTAATCCAAAGTAGATTGGGGGAATCCCTATTTGGCAAGAATATGCTCTGGTTAAGATTCTACGTGATTCCTCTAAAGTTTGACTTATCTGTTCAGGGGAAATTGGTGAGACATTAGGGTCCCTTTCAATGATAGTCCTAATTGTATCTAGGAACAGAGTATTTACAGTTTTAGGTTGTGATGTAGAGACCGAGGTAGACAATGTTCCAAAACTTATGAGGGAGGAAGTTGGTTAATCACTGGTAGGAGCAGTATGCGATCGATCAGCCATTAAGCTTTCAGCTCAGTCCCTCCTTCTAGCACCATTTGTTGGCCAGGAAATGTGAGCTATAGGGTATTGTGGCCAACTACTGAAAAACAACCCACACACTTGTCATACCGCAATCTTGTATGTGTTTGGTATAACTATTTTTCACAGGTTCAAGGCCCTGCTGCCTGTAAAATATGCTCTAAAGGTAGAGAGTCTCTTGGGATGTATATGGTAAGTTCTATTTAATCAAATCTTCACTCAAATAAAAAAAAATCTAATTAAAACGACTAACTAATGCTAACAAATACCTTAAACTAAAACAACAAATAATAGTAGCTCCTAATCCTGATCTATAATGACCTAAGATGCAATATAACTATCCCAAACTGGGAGCTGGAATTAATAATTTGATAACAAGCTTTATTTAAAAATTTGATCTATGCTGCTACAATGTTAGGAAAGCCTACTCTCAACAGAGAAAGATCTAAATCAACTTACAATAAAATAACATTTTATCATAAATTAATTTGAAAATGAAACAAAACTCATAATCGAAATAAATTGAACACAGTATTGAAGCATGAAAAATACACCCAAGTACTAACACTGAAATGAATAAATTTCAACTCACACAGTCAGTATTTTGTATAAAATCATATCATTACCAACTGAAGAAAAGCAACATGAAGAAGTTCACTTACTTTTCTACATGACACCTAACCATCCATGCATTCAACACTAATTACTTTGTTCAGAATCCATTAACAAAAGTGCTTTCACATATAATATAAATATACATATATATGAAAAGGAAATTTAACACAGGAAAAACAACATTAAGACAACATGATATAACTGATAGACTTAGCTAATGTCTTCAGTATGTCTGTAAAATATAGTAATCCTAAGAAATCGTTTTAAAGGAACACAAATATATAGAATAATACTAAGTGCTATATTTTTTTTGTTCACCACAAGTTCCAGGATTCCAACCCTTTTCTTTAGTTCAGAAGTTGCTTATAAAGGAAAATAAAAGACTACAACCGACTAACTAGAAATCCTATTTCTTAGGAATAATTGCAATAGTATCCAAATAAGGTGTAACCATGACCAAATTCATAGGCACGTTGTTACAAAATCATCTGGAGAGAAAGATATGCCAAGAGTTTAACTTACTGGAGAAAATCCAGCGTTATACTCTCCCAATCATAGTAACACCATACTGGATAATCCATGCCAATAGAAGCTTAGAAATAAGAAAGAAGTAATTACTGAGCATCAAATCAGTTGTAAGTCCAGAACATTCTTTATTGAGTAGCCACGTACAATCAAAAGACACGAAGGTAGACCATCATCCAGTTTTATCCCAACAGTTTCTTTGCCACCTGTAAATATTAACAAAAATTTGTTTAGCAAAATTTAATGATGATCAATTAAGCATGAGCGAGATATCTGCAGAATTTTAATTCTGTAGATATCTCAATTTAATCATTTAGACCATGAATTGAACCAAAACTGATGAACCCAAAACGTCACTAACCTGTAAGGATCTATCCAAAATCCTCTGTAGGCATAATGTAAGATACAAAAGACAAAATTTAGAAGTCACTGGAAAAACAACATATCATGTTTTTAAGGCCGACTCAATTGAGAATCGAATGGGTACACTTCTCCTAGATTCATTCAATTTAGCCCTGAACCTAACAGCCATGGTCATGTTAATCCTATTCTGTCTTTTCAATATTTTATTCTTTAACAAAATCCTTTTAATCATTTCTTTGCATTTCAACTTTTTTCCTCTTAACACATCCCATTTCTCCACCCAGGTGATCAATTCGGATTTTAAAGCTTTAATTTCTTCCAGGGAAATTGTTTGAACAACTTGTGCTTCTTTTAAATCTGTTTGCAGGGAAGAAATCAATTGGGCATGAGGATTTGGATCAGTTTGGTCCTTCGACTCTCTTTTTAAGTTTACTTGGGCTTCTTCAGTTACGTGAGGCTTTCTGTCAATTTCTTGGCTACCCTCACGATTCACTTGCTGACTGTCAACCACCTTGTTTGCAGAGATAAAAACGTATTTAAGATCTAACACAGATGGGCCTATGGGAATTGGATTTGGTCGAACGTTTGAAGAATCACTCACCTCAATAACCAAGATATCCTCAACACTCAAATTCCTCCTGGCGAGGAGAGCAGTTGTCATACTACGTGTGGTTCTTCATATAGCCGGATTTCTCATAGCACTACTAGTTTTATTTTCAGCCTTTGTTTTCTTCATATTAACCTGTGCCTGAGAAGAACTCTTTTCTTGATAGGTTATAGGAGTTGAGGGTTTCCTTTCTCGACCTTGAGAATTATTTGTAGGAGTTTCAACACTAGTTTCCACCTCAATTTTTATATCATCAAGACTTAGGGTTTGGTCAGGCTGAAACCCCTCACCCCCCAAATCATCCTGAGAACCAGAGTCCTTGATTTCAAGCTCAGCTTCTTCATTATTTACCCACCTACATCGAATCCTAGGCCTCTGTTTGGGCCATTCCTTGTTAACCCGAAACCCATTTCTCACAAGGAAAGAATCCTAGGTCTGACCTAGTTCTTCCAATCGGCTGGACACAAGAATTTTAATTAACCCATGGTGGAATAAACTCCTATTTTTGTCCCCAACATTAGACTTATAAGTGGATGCCATTTTATGCAAACTGTTCAAAAATAAAAAGGGCATATTGACAGGGTACCCCTTAAATATCAACAACAGCCGAAGGTGATAAAATTGCGTCTGAGACAGCCTACCCTCACAAGTTACATACCTGATGATTAGCTCCAGAAGAGCCCTCCATTTCTTCATTAATAAGCGAGAGGGAAATCCAAATTTGAACTTGATTTGTCAATGAGCAGGGGTAAGAAACCCTTTCCATTGGTCACTCTTAATATGCTTTCGTTTATACCAGTTCTCACCAGTTTGTGGCAAGAAAATTGCTCGAGAAATGAATTTCACAGACAGCCTAACTTCAACGTCTTCCACTTGTGCATGAACCCCATCAAAGGTCTTTGCGAATGCCCTAGAAACTGTCATATTAAAACCAGAAAATTTCCTAAGGAACTCCAACCATCCAAACCTTGATACGATCTCTCTACATTCAGGAGCTCATACAGATATTCGTCACCAATAAGTTCGAACCTAGACATTGGAGCCATGGCAGTAGATAAACATACCTCTAGGGTTTTCAAAACACATATAATGAGATGCAATCGATTTATCAACAGTATAGGCATTACCAACAATACTCCAAAATACCCTATTTTATCAAAACCCTGAAAACCTTCCTGTAATTTCTTCATAACGCGAATTGGCAGAGACAAGAGGTTTCGAGAACAACTTACCAAAACATAATGAGCTGTAGGAAAGTCACATAGGCAAGTTATTGCAAGTGATGTTTGCATGATTAAAGATTGACAGATAGCAACTGTCAAATGACACGACTACCAAAACCTCAGTTCTACCATTACTTCATTATTCAATGTGATTTCATAACGTGTTAATAATGGAGGTTAACTCATCGTTTTTTAACATGACTAAATAATTTCCAAACCTTAATCCTTCATTTCTCGAATACCATTATAATAATGTGATCACCTTAGCATATAATCTATATCTTAGGGTAAAGGTCAAAACTGATCAGAGAATAAATTGATAATGTGACCAAACCAATTTCAAAACCTAGAAAGTGATTTTAGACCTTCATCACAAACTCTGATATCAACCTATTTCAGAAATATGAATTTGAAATAAGCGATGAGCATATAGTATAGTAGGGTTCATGAAGATCATATTAAATTCACCTTAAAACTTATGACGACTAAGATAAGGTAAATAATTCAGAAGTGATGAACTTTACCAAATTTTTCCATATGAATCAGACAATAACAGTTATCACATCATGCAGCAGATAGTTTGAATTAATAATTAATAAATTCATTTGATTTTAATCAAACATGAGTGATGAGTGGAAAAATAGGAGCTACTAATCTTCTGTAATTATAGTCCTCCTGATGATTGATAGAAATGAAGAATTAAGATCATAAGAGTCAAATTTTGCTATTACTGATGTTCAACCCATTCGAATCAATTAGTCAAGTAAGTTTCTTTCAGGAGTGCCTTAAGAATCAAAGATTCTTAGGGCACTCCTAAGATATCAATGATGTGTTTTTTGATCCAAACAAAAGGAATCAATATTGTTTGAAAATTATCAATCTTTAAATTACTTGTGTTAAAAAATGCTCCGAAGGATGTTGCCTGCCAACACACTTCCTTAAATCAGATATAAAAAACTAGTTTTGGACCCTTGGGGAAATGAGACGTAGTTTTCCCCAAATGCTATGAAATTTGACCCAATGGGCACAGATTCTCGGTTACAAACCATGAAAACCATAAATAATTTAATGACAGCTCATTCATTCATAATTCATTAATGGGGCACACATATATTCGATTCCATCAAGATTGCAAGAGTTTACAACAAGGTATTGGGCAAATGGCACCGTTTCTTCAATATTGGACAATAATACATGAGATATATTGGATTTTATACCTGAGAGCTTTCTGAGATTAAAGAAAAGATAATTTACATCAGAATACAAAATATTGGAGCAAGAGAATCTCCCTCAAAATGATGAATATCTCACCAAGTGCGCCTCACTCTATAGAGCTGAAATATGGTGAGAAAACTTGAGATGAATGGAAGAACAAGATGATATTGAGATGTCCATGAAATTCATGTATATTGCACCTAAAAATAAGGCTCCATTAAATCTCCATGAAATACCTGAGTGGCCTTTTGAAACACCAACTAGGATCATAATCTTTCACCCTCGAAATTGGCTTAAGCAAGAAAACTAGTCATCCACTAGCTCTCACAATTCACAAATGACAATTTCACATATGAGAAAAAGATTCTTCTCATGTATTATCCCTCTATTTTATAAAAATTATTGGTATTATAAGTTTCCAAATCCATCCATAAACCAAATCCAAGTCGAACTGGTGTGGCTGCTCATGCTATGCCATGTGGCCTCTCTCTTCACCTTCCCTCTTCTCCCAAATTTGAGTAGGAGCCTCTTGGCCTTATCCAACTCCCAAATTTGACCTCTAAGATGCTCTATTCAGTATTGAAATGTTATTATGTCAGTATTTCAGCCTTCATATTTCACTTGCCTCATAACTGTCATAGAATCTCCATCATTGGTGTCATAGATGTCATAAATGTAAGGGGAATCTAGCCAAGTGTCCATGAAACTCCCATTTGGCTCTTCTTCTCCCATGTAAGTTACAATTCATCCCAAATTCAACCTATGAATTATATGGAAAATTATATTAACCTTATAATCCATCCAAAAACATTATGATTCCCATATATTCGAATTTGCAAGAGAAAGATACCATTTAACATATGAATTCTAGCTAGTGTGGGCCCCATAATCTCCATGTGTCTTCATGCTCCATTGCCACTTCCATTTTCTTTTGTATTTATTTAATAAGATACATTATTAAATATTTATCCCCTTATAATGTCTAAACATCATTTATTATCCCCCTTATTCCAAATCTCAAAGCTTCCACCCCCAACCTAGGAAACTAGTGATTTTCCTCCTTGGCAATTATTTGAATTTTAACATCCCTTTGACAACTTTCATGAATATGGAAAATGTGATTTGGCCATTGTGACCCAATGTAAAATTTGGGAGATTATAGGGGGGAGGTGTATTAGGTTAAAGGGTAGGATACTCAGCAGAGAATAACCAGTTAGCCGTGGAAAATAGTTGCGCCTGGAACAAGGGGGTGCGACAAACAAAAGGTTGCACGTCAGTAGGAGGCTACGCTGAGAGAAGAGGGCTGCGACAAGGTGGTCCGTTGGAACAAGGGGGTGGGATAGAAAAAAGGTTTTGCATTAGCAGGAGGCTCCATTGAGAGAAAAGGGATGCGATGAGGTGGTTCGCTAGAACAAGGGGGTGCAATAGACAAAAGGTTGCGCATCAGCAAGAGGCTGCGCTAAGGGAAGAGGGATGCGACAAGGTGGTCTGCTGGGCCAAGGTTGTATGAAAGGTAAAGATCGCGTGTCCATGGGAGGATATTCTAAGAATATAGGGCCATGACATGAAAAAGGGATGAGGTTACCTAGGATAGATAGAGTAGCTCGCAGTGTATAGGAGACTCCATGATGCTGACCGGATGCCATGTCAATACTCAATAACAACTGTCAAAGAAGGAAACTACAGCATGGATGAAATCATAAATTAATGATAGAAAATATGGAAGGAAGGATGGTAGAATCAATGGCATACTTAGAAATCAATGGTGTACTTAGCACACGCATAAAGGATTCAGTCATAATAATGCACCCGAGTGAGTCATGATGGAAACTCAGTCGAAATTGGTGTTATAAGCTGAGAACTGGTAGCTGTATGAACCCCATTAGGAAGTGATGCACTAAGTGAAGTTGCAGAAGAAGTTGGGTTGGTTTGTTGAAGGAATATCTGTTGTTTAAGGTAGTAGTAGTCAAAGGGGCAATGCAGACCTCCCTGGATATGGGGCAGCCTATGAGTGAGAATGTTGTCTTAGAAGAAATTGATGAACAAGTTGTGAGTATGCGGGTTAGTTTGGCGGAGATAGAAGTCTTCGACGAAGTCATCCTTGGCTATGTTTCTCCCAGTTGGTCTAAGGTACCGACTCAGACACTCATAATAAATTTGGAGGGGACTAGAATTCCTGCTGCATTTGACTAAGTCTATAGGAAAAGGGAACCAGGTCCTTTAGGAAGCGTCGGATGAGCCCAGAAGGATCAAGTGGATAGATGTGGGCTGATCCTGAATGCAAGGAAGGACCAAGTGGGAAGATGCACGCTACACTTGATTGCAAGGAAGGACCAAGTGGCGAGATGTGGGGCTCTAGACAGGGCCGACAGACATTTTTTTGAAGGACAACATCAAATGGAGAACGATGTAGTATTCATAGAATCTAGAGCACGATGGAATTGATAGTTACATAAGTCTAGAAGTTGTCTCAAGTACGCTACAGTTGACATTGAAGGAAGCAGTTACAACCAAGCTGCGAGTTGGAAAATCTAGAAACAGTTGCACACTGATGCATATGTGATGGTTTCTTCTCTTCAAGATTGCAGAAGACACCATGGCTAGCTAACGTGGCTCAAGGAAAATACACAAGACTTTGTTGGGGGCCTATTGGTAGTGGTTTGGGTAAGTGAGTTGCACTACACCATGGAGGCTACGCAAGCTCACGCAACACCGCACAAGTCAAAGGAAGCACAATGGGTGGAAAATAAACCGCTTTTGAATATTTTATGCATATTGTTGTATCGGTTGACCATATTTTGTGGATATAGGTCATTAGTGGTTAAATCAGTTAGAATTTAGTTAGAAGCGGTCCATTGAATGTAAAGGCACAAGCCTATATATAGATTAGAATTGCAATTGTATAAATCATCATGAAGAGGGGATGAGATGTGTATGAGACGAGACTAAGTCTTTTGGTGATTTGTGAGTGACTCTGTGGATTGATCTTTCTCTTGCTGTGGAGGAAGAAGATTATTGTTTTGGATCTGTTGCGATGAAAGTAAAATGATACGATGGTTATTGAGTTGAATAACTGTCATCCTTGTTCCCTGTCATATGTTGTGATTTATTTTTCTATCCTTATATACTTCTATGATTCTGTTTTATGAATGAGGAATGCAATACTACTGTGGTGTCTTTTCTTGTCTTTAATTGCTCTAAAGGTTTTGTTTGATGAATGATGAATTCCATACTACTACTGTGATCTATTAGATATGTGATTGAATGTCATACTGCTGCGATGAGTAGTTGAATGCTACCATCTGTTAGATCTATGATTGAAAAGATAGATCTGTGATGAATACTATGATGTCTGATAGATGGTTCTGCTATATCTAATTGGTTATGCTGATAAATCTCTGATTCCCTGATCCTCCTCCTTAATACTGGAAATGTGGTTTCGACATCCCTCCCTTGAACATCTCGAGTGATACTTCATCCCCTCTGTGGGTTGTTATACCTAAATCCTGTCACCATCATATGATAAGAACTTTGACAGGCCTACTTGCCCTGAATCCCAGCTCTTGGAGTGGAAAATCATGGTTATCATCAATCTTCTATGAAAATTCCCAGCACCGCGCTTGCCCCTTTATCCAGAAGTGGTACCCTTGTTTGCACCGCTCATCCCCTATTTCCCACAAGCGGTGTCACCGCTTATGGCACTTGGTCCCTAAGCGGTTATTACCAGAACCGTTTTGTCATTGAAGGAGAAACGTGGTACCCTGGGTAAAAATGGAAAAAGAGAAGTTTCTCGATGCTTCTAGATGATAAGCCTCATGTCCTCCCTTATCCCTACTGTTGTGGGTCAGTTGAGCTCGAAATCCCTCATCCTAGGATCTTAGAGGCCACCTCACCCACTAATCTCTCAACCTACCCTATCCATTAAGCCTTATAAATATAAGCTTATGGCCATGGTTGAGGGGGAGAACTCTTAAGGTATTGTTATGTTGTTGGATTGATCACTTGGCCCAAGATCATTTGGGAGAGTATAGAGAGCTAGAGTCAGAGCTTTTGGTGATGAGAATGCTTGGTTTCATGGAGATGCATGTCAACACTAAGGCTTGGTTGTAAAATTCTTCATATTTCTTTTATGCAAGTTGATTTCTGTCCCACATATATTGTTGTTGTATGATTTCACATGTATGTTGTTAGATTCCTTAGTCACTAACATAGATTAGTAGATTATATTCTGGTGGTTTTGATATCTTTGTGTCTTGAAGATTATTGCAGGTACACAGGGTAACGATCGAAGAATTACATTCCAGGTATCTACAACGTCTAGGGAGAGTCTTCAACCTCTGTCCTCTATTTGTTTTGGATGTGAACCATTCAGACCAGTGGAACATCTTGCTGTCCATAGGAGGTGAAATATTCCAGCTAACAAATATGGCAACTCCACTAGGGATAGTTATATCAGTTGTTCTGATCTTCCTCAGTTTGCAACTATTGTTTGAATCCAAGCTCCTTCTTCTTCAACTCTCTTCAGTTAGATCTAATTTTTGAGTTGCTTCAATTGGGTTTGAAACTCCTAGATCTATTCAGATCTGAGTTATTTCTATCTTTTATGCTCTGTTTTCATACTCAATTCAACAATATTTTCCCTGATCTAGTCTTTTTATGACTTGATCCATCGTTCTTCTTGTGTTTTGGTCATCTACAGGGAACCACACCTATGCTGTGTATGAGAAGCAATGCCACCGCTTGAACCAAGTGGGCAGTACGCGGTGCCACCACCTGTAACCTATTGGAAAGAAGCGGTGCTGTGTAGGAAACGCTCTGTCAACACCTGAGAAGCACGGTGCCAGGTAGGCATCATTCCAAATCCTTTTTCCTCATTTTTCTTTGCAAAAATTTGGATTTTGTTGCTTTTAGTTCTACTTATCAGACTTGTGTTACTGAATCTGATGTTTATGGATTGATAATTTTATGGTTTAAGTTTGATTTGAGTGGAATTTCAAAATTTTGATTAGGTCTTTTGATTGTTCATCTACTTCTATGCTTGTTGGTTGTGTTTACGAAATATTTTCTTGTTTTCTGAAAATATTAGGGTGTTATTAAAATCTCTTTTCATTTCTGTTGCATAGACTAAAAGAAGAACACTAGATTAGCTTCTAGGTTTCATTTCTTATTTGCATAGTAAACTTCTTTTTCCTTCCTTTAAAAAAGAAAATTTTTGACTGAGACTAGGATATTATCATTAAGCGTTGGACATTGGTTTTCTGATTGGCTTTACAAGATTTCAGGACCTTCATGATCTTTCGTCTCTCATACATTTAGAACTATCTCGATCAAAATAAATAAAAAATGGTAATTTTAAGTTAGATTTGCTTATGTTTTGAGAAAATTGAAAAAATAGAGTGCATTTTCATATAGGTGTGCTTCTTGTTTTTCTTTTAGGAAAAGAGATTTTTCCCCTTCTCATTTGCTTTCAGAAAGAAGAAATCAGTTTGGAAAATTTATTGCTTCTCTTTGTTTTTGATGTTCATGACTGTTGTTTGGAAGTATTGTTGGTTTTGAAACAAAAAGAAAACAATCTCTTTCCCTCTCATAAGTAGGCATACTGAACGGTAAAGTGAACATATTTCACAAGCATATTGCATGGTTTTACTTTTCTGTCAAAACATCATGCATTAACCTAACCGTACAAGTTAAAATTAACGGTAGTTGTAGGTTAAAATTTATGTAGTAACTTGAGTGATAGGTTAGAGACGTGTTCGGGCATCGTTAAGCGTAGGAGCTATCGTTATTTGTTAGCATTACATCCCGGGACTTGCGCGGTCCTTCCACATACCATCGGTATATTGAACGACCTTTCACGTTCCCTTGAGGTATATAGAAAGGTACTTCACATACTCGATTGTATATTGGAAGGACCCTTGTGTACAATTATGCATTAGACAACACTACTACCGATTCGAGCTCCCATGTACTTTGAGTATATTGGGAGACCCCACTAGGATACCTTATCTATCTAAGAAAAGCCCTTTCACCGTCTTGTTTGGAGCCATACACCGAAAACAACATTCAGGGAGATTACTACACATGTACCCTCGAGGTATATCGTGAGTGGCACCTTCTTGACAATCCTAGTGAGAGGCCTGACTTTTTGAACTCCTCCTATCATTTTAAGTCTGCTTGTTTTGACCTATAGCTTGTGTAGGGAAGTGTTTTGGTGTGTTTTCTAGATTTTCAGACCCTAGGTCAAATAGGAACTATATAAACTGGCTGAGTTAATACAGTCTAGAAGAGTACAGGGCTTGCCACCTGATTTTATTCTTGGTTCAGGAGAAAATCCCATGGAATCTATCGACCAAGGAGCTACTACCACCTCCCAAGTGGAAGACAATGTGGTTACAGAAATTGGAGTACCATATTCTTCACACTCACCTCCCTTGGTCCAACAACCTTCTCGAGGAAATACATTGTTCCATTCTCCCATGAAAGGTAATGTTGACTATACAACCTGTCCGGATTTTGGTCCCAATGCTCCATTTTGGGAGACACCTATAGGAGAGGCTATTGCCTCATTTGGCACCCATGTAAACTCTTCTAAAGATGAAGAAGAATGTAGGAAATACCATGCTACCATTATCCATGCACAGGAGATTGACAAGCAAATTGATGACTTATTAGGATTGACACCAGCACATTCCACATCTCTTCCTGTGGGATATCATTCACTGGCCGATTCTATGAGGCCCATTGAACCAATTATAGATCGTCCAATAAAAACCCACAACCCAGGTAAAATTACCACCCCTATCACCTCTCATGTTATGTTTGTTCCTAATCCTCCTAGGTCTTCTGCACCTGGGGCCCAACCTTCAATTCCCGTTTCTTCAGTACCTTCTACTGCCAGGGGGCAACCTCTAGCATGACCTACATTATCTAACACCAGAACTGTACCTAGTCAAGGGTAGACCTCTAACATAGAACCATCTATAGTTTATGTCCCTCCCACCCATACAAATGTGGCTAATCCCCCATCCAGTTTAGGTCAGCCCTTGGGGGAACAACCTATAATCGTTCAGTATTCTGGAGGTTATGGTTATCAAATACCTATAGGTCATCATCCACCCAATCCTACAGGAATGCCTTATGCTGTAATTCCATACCCTAGTAACACTTTTACACCATGGGGACAACCCAAATGGTATTACATACCAACTATGGGGGGGATACCCATACATACTGCGAGAGGTGTCGGAGGATCGCCTTATGGAGGTCCTCCCCCTGGGGGACCTAATGGTCCCAGAGGATTTGAAAAATTTCCTCCTTATAGTCCTGGTAGTCCTGGTGGTCCTGGGGGACCTGGTGGCTTTCCTCCTTTTTGCCCAGGAGGGTCTGGTGACCCTCCTCTTAGTGTTTCCAGTGGCTTTGGAGGTTTACCACCTCCTAGGGGCTCTGAAGGGTCTGGTGGTCCACCTCCTACTGGTCTTGGTGGTCCTGGTGGTCCTCCTCCTGGAGGCCCTAGTGGTCCTAGCAGTCCCAATCCTAGAAATCAACCCCCTCCGGGTGGATCTTCCAATAGTTCTTTGTCACAGCAACTTGTTTATTAGTCTACTTATGGTCCTACTAGTAATTATATGCCATATCAATATTACCAGTATGTGCATCCCAACCGATAGTTACCTTTCCTATTACCTGATTTGTCCAAGTTGATCAATGACCCCATTCGACAGAATCCCTCGTGGCCTCCCATTTCGGTTAAGTTACCATCAGACATTCTGAAATTCGATGGGAAGCAAGGAGAAGATCCGAAGAACCATGTTATGACATTCCATTTATGGTGTTCTTTGAACTCCCTCATGGATGACTCCATTCGGTTACGACTATTTCAATGAAATTTGACTGGTATGGCTGCGAAGTGGTACATTGAACTCCCACAACATTTGTTTGTGGATTTTGGATTGTTGGCAACCGTGTTTATTACACACTTTTAGCTCCCTATTCATTATGAAATGGGCATTGATATTTTAAGTTCTCTTCGTCAGAACACCTCCACCCACATTTTCGATCATATTCATGAGTGGAGAAGGCGGAGAAGGATTATTAAGGCCCCTATTCTGGATCAGTTACTAGCTGATTGGTTCACTAAATCCTTGTTGCCTCCTATTTCCCGAGATGTGGCTATGGGCAGTGCTGTTACTGAAGAGCAGGTGATTAGTCAGGCTCAGTACCTAGACTTGGTCTATTCCCACTCTGGAATTCTTTATGATTTGATTCCTCAAGCTCCTCACCCCAACACTGATCTTGCCAAGACACCAGCAGAAGTACTTGTTGATGGGATTGTTGGTTCAATCTAGTCCCCGTCCACAGTGAAACCGGCCAAGAAAAACCAAACTGCCACCCCTACTCCTTTGACTCCTAAAGTTTCAACTGAGGTCAACTCTATTCAAAGTACTCAAACCACGGGTAATAAAAAGAAAGGTTAAAATAGAAATAAAAAACCTGGAAACCAACAGGAGACTCCACGACCAACCAATAGTGATAACGATAAAGGGAAAATGAAGGAAAAATATCCCTGTCTGCTATGTGGTGGTGACCACTTTTCAAAGGAGTGTCCTCGTCGGGACGAAATCTCCCAGTTTTTGAAGTCCAATCCCGCACTTCCAGTACTTACAGATCCTTTTCCCTCTCAACAACAACTGATAGACCATCTGTCTGATCATGGTAACTCTAGTTCATTAGAGGAAATTCGTATGATGTCCTCAGATACCATCCATCTGCAAACTCGAAGTCAGAATTATGATAAACCCGTAGATAAGAAAGAAGATCAATCTTCTTCATGAAAAGTTCTCTCTACTAGTTCTCAAAAATCCTCGTCTACTGTCCCCTTATCTATCGAGAAGCCTACTCGACATGATTTTGCGCCCACCTAAGAGTACTCTTCGAAAGGTTGTCTTTAATCCCAATGCCAAGCTGCTCAATTTTATAATGTAGTTGAAGATCTTGCTCAGGAGGCTTGTGCAATGTCTACCCGAGAAGTGCTCCAAAGTTTCCCCACACAGTGCAAGAACTTGTTGACTACATTAGGAGATTTAGACCTGGATAACACTAACTTGATTCATTTCAATGTTGAGAACTACAAACCTAGATTACCACATAAACTTGCTTTTAAGATCATTATGAAATTAGTAGGAAAGAAAGTATTTAGAACGGTACTAGATGAAGGAGATTCGACCTCGGTGTTATCTCTGACTTGTTGGAAAGCTCTTGGATCTCCCAAGCTTGTCACATCACCTATGACCCTTAAAGCCTTTAACAGATGGGGTTTCCAACCCCATGGTCTCATATCAGCCCTAGTGGTTGATCTGGGGGGAAAAACCGTTTCCATCCAAGTAGAAGTGGTAGATGCCCTTTTAGATTACAACCTCCTTCTAGGAAGGAATTGGTTCTATGCCATGACTACTATTGCCTCAGTAGTGTTTTGAACAGTCCAATTCCCACATCTAGGGAGAATTTTTACTATTGATCAGCTTGATTTCTATACATCGGATGTTACTTACTCCATGGCTAATAAAATCCCCATGTTAGTCCAGTCCCCTCCTCCTTACCAGTCGATTGGGGTAGGCATGTTGAAGGATTCATCCCTTATGGGTATTTTTCCATCCACTCCACTTAGCATAGATACCGTGATAGTCCATATGATCGCCTCATTTGATTATGAGCCTAAGGGAAAAAATGTTGTTGATTCCACCTTGTTGAGTCCACACGAAGCTATGTATGACACCATTTAAACCTTTTCCAATGATCACACCGATGACCTTCATCTAGTGGCTTCGAACCCTTACCATTTACCATACTGGTTAGAACCTTCTCTTCTGGTTCTAGACTATCTCTCTGAGACTTTTCCTTCTGATGAGTCCATTACAAAGATCATGAATATGGATGAGCCCATTTGGGAGGATCACCATCATAGATCCATGTTCGTCCCCAACACCAGTTCGGTTAGCTTTGATTTTGCATCCTTGTTTCCTACTAATATTGTCAACGTTTCGCAAAGTCCTATATTGTTGCAAGATATAGATTCTAAAGGAAACCTTTGCAACATTACTCAGACAAACCCAATTGACATATCAACCAAGCCTGATGTTATCGAGCATGTTCATGTTGGGTAGAACTACTCAACAGATGAATCTGAAGCATATAAGGCACTTTTTAAGGAATTCCATGATACTTTTTCCTGGTCTTATGAAGAGATGTCGGGGATTGACCCTTCCATTGTGTTCCATGAGATTAAAACCTATCCCATGGCTAAACCTGTTAGGCAGAAACTTAGGCAAGTCCATCGTTGGAAGGCCACAACTATTAAAGCTGAAATTGAGAAACTTCTAAAAGCTGGGTTTATTTATCTGGTACCTCTGACAGAATGGGTATAGAACATTGTCCCTGTCAATAAAAAAGTAGGGCACCATTAGAGTCTGCATCTACTTTAGGGATTTAAATAAAGCTTGTCCCAAGGACAACTTTCCTACCCCGCATATCGATCAGATTATCGACAACTGCACTGGAAGTGTCATCTTTTCATTTATGGATGGCTTCTCTAGCTATAATCAGATTGAGATATTACCCTCCGATCAGCATAAGACGACATTCATTTTCCCATGGGGAACCTTTGCATATAAGAAGTTACCTTTTGGCTTGAAAAATGCTAGAGCCACATTCTAGCGTGCGATGTCCTATGTGTTTCACGATATTAAACATATTGTTGAACCATACCTTGACAACCTCCCTACTCATTCACAGTGACGGGAGGACCACCCTGTTCATCTTAAAGATATATTCCTGAGATGTCGTCATTATAATATACGGTTCAATCTGCCTAAATGTGTTTTTTGTGTTGAGACGGGACGTCTACTAGGCTTTGTGGTATCCAAAGATGGCATCTGGATTGATCCTTTGAATATTGCCACTATTATTGATCTACCAGCCCCAACCAACCTCCTTGAACTCCAAATTTTGCAGGGGAACACAAACTTTCTCCGCCATTTCATGGGCAATTTCACAGAGAAAACGCACAGTTATATGCGTCTCCTCAAGAAGAACACGCCATTCTTCTGGGATGACTAGGCCCAATGCACCTTTGATAATCTTAAGCATGCTCTGACTCATTCACCCATGATACACCCCCCATATTATTCAAAGGAATTTATCTTGTATATTGCTGCCTCTGCTACTACCATTTCCATGGTTTTAGCGCAGGACAATATCCACGGTCAGGAACACGTGATTTATTATGCCAGTAAGAATCTTATGGATTCTGAAACTCATTATTCACATGTGCAGAAGTTAGAATTGGCTACGGTCATTGCTGTACAAAAGTTTTGTCATTACATTCTATTCCTCACTACCACTGTATTGGCAGACCAGAACCCGATGTACTACATACTGACTCATCAGTTACTCGGGGGCAAGTACTCCCGTTGGATCGTTATCCTTCAGGAGTTTGATCTAGAATTTTCCAAGGCCACATCAAAGAAATCCTTGGTTTTTGCAGAGCTTATGTGTGATATTCCCTGTGTTACAATGGAATTTGAGCCTAGTGATTCATTCCCAGATGGATTCTTGTTCTTTATTAGCACTAATAATCCTTGGTATGGAGCTTTGCTGATTTATGTCCAGACACAACATTTTCAGCCGCATTTATCTCCAATGATCGCCACCGTATCCGTCACCACGTGAAATACTATCCCATCCTGAATGATACTTTGTATAGACGTGGGATTGACTCTATTCTCCGGTGATGCCTCACCCGTGAGAAGGATAAACATGTGTTGAATGATTGCCACTCTGGAGCATGTGGCACTCATTTATCTAGGATGGATACAGCCCAGAAAATCCTTCATGCTGGCTATTTATGGCCTTCTGTCCTTAAAGACTGTCATGAGGCTGTTAACAAATGCCCACATTGTCAACATTTTTATCCTAAAAAGTGCACCCATCTTGCTCTACTACACCCCGTCATTGACGTTGGCCCATTCTCCAAATGGGGGATTGACTTCATGCATTGTAAGACTACCTCAGCCAGGGGGCATGGCTACATCATCGTAGTCGTTGATTATTTCACAAAATGGGATGAGGCTATGCCTACATATGCAGAAGATGGTAATACTACTGCTCTTTTCTTGTTCAATCATATTATAGCTAGGTTTGGAGTTCCACAGTCCATCGTCACTGATCACAGATCCCATTTCCGTAATCAAATGATGGAGGAATTGAGTGCCAAGCTAGGGTTTTGTCATGAAAACTCTACTTCGTATTATCCGCAAGCTAATGGTTAGGTAGAGGCCATTAACAAAGTTTTGAAAACTATGCTTCGTCAGATGGTTGGAGACCATAAATCCAACTAGAACCACATTCTTTTCTACGCTCTTTAGGCTTATCAGACTTCTGTGAAAATAGCTATTGGTTTCATGCCATTCCAACTTGTCTATGTACTCGAAGTTGTCTTCCTGATCCAATGTCAGATTCCATATTTACAACTTGCCGTCAAACTTCTCCCAGACACTTCCATAGAGGAAGAAATATTTTTGTACTTGAGTAACCTTGACGAGACTCATAGAGATGCTGCCTTGGCTAATGAGGCACATAAGAAATGCATTAAGGCGCAGCATGATAAATCCGTCCAACCTCGTGTATTTAACGAGGGTGACCTAGTCTTCACTTATGACTAGAGATATGACAAACTAGGGAAGGGTAAGCTCGAGTCCATGTGGTATGGACCTTTCGTTATTTCTAAGGTGTTAGAGAAAGGAGATTACGAGCTCATTGATTATGATGGAATCCTTTTGGGGCAACCTCGCAATCGGTTGTACCTGAAAAGGTACTATGCCTAGGTTTTCTTGGATAATATCTTGTATATATGTATATTGATTGGCTTTCAGTGTGCTGTTAGTATTTTCAAGATGGTTTTGAGTTTTAGTGTCCACATCTGTTTATACCATGTTTTGGTCATACCGATTTCTTTATATGGCTTCACTGATGGTTCTTGCTGCCACACCTTGAATCTCACCTCGGCTGCTTGGGTCCTTTATTCCCCAGCTGAAGATTTGGTCAGTTCAGGAGCTTTTTGCATAGGTCCCGCTACTAATAACATCGCCAACTATGAAGCAGTCATCAGTCTTCTAACTGAAGCTGCCTCCCAAGATGTTCATGATCTAGTAGTCTTGATGGACTCACAGCTTGTGGTTTGTTATTTAAACTATGTTTACACCATTAGGAACCCGGTGCTCCTTCATCTCTTTCGGAGGGTATGTTTGCTAGAAAGATCATTTGAAACTATTACTTATCAGCATGTCCCTAGGGAACATAATGTAGTTGTTGAATCATTACCTAATTACATCATAGATTGGCATATTTCCCATTCATGACGTTAAATCAAACATGTTACAATTTAAATAAACATTCAAAGACACATAAAACTCATAGAAAATGCATTTTTCCATTTGAAACATATAAACACTGTGTAAAAGTCTCTCTCTATATATATGAAAAAGTTTACAAAAATAGGTCTTGAGACCTCATCTGAAGCATGTATGCTTTTAGGAAAAATTATCATACAAAATCTTGAAGCTGTCAGCTTTCAGTACATATCTCATACACTAGTGGTGCTCGTGATAGCACATCACTACTCGAGCTACCCTATGTAGCAGCCTACTGAATCGAACCGGTACTCCCACTGTGGATCTCTGATATCTCATCAGGAGTTCATCTATGTCAGCATCTGGGATATCCAGAGTCAACCTCTCTAGGTTCTCCTCCAGCTCCCCGGTCATATCATCACCTTGTGGTACAAAGCAGGATCCAACTCGCTTATCCAACATAGATACTCCTCCAGGTCTTGCTGCTCCAACATCTGCATGAGAATATACAGGTCTTGTCACTTAACATAAAAAATATAAAACTTAAAAAAACATAAAAACATTTCATCCATTTTATGGTTTCTTTCTTCTCACCGATGTCACCCCACTATCCGCCAGGTGGGACTGGTAGGTTAGGATCTCCGGTGAAGTCCATTCCTATGTAAGCATAATCCTCAATTATGAGGATCTAATCTCATAGCCATCTAAAGAATGGATGACCGAACACCCTTCCCCTACCCGCTCCTGTGTGAGCCATGACCTAGACCCGCCTCAGCATACGGGGGTCCCATGCTCTCAGACTCTAGAAGACCACCTGAGGTCTCATCTGTGGAACCCGCTCAAAGAAGAAGTAGGCTAAAATGGAACCAAAGCCAAACTACTTTAGTTGTCCTTGTTGACACTTAGTTAGCTGATCCTTGAAGATTGGAAGCATTGCTTCCACCCATTTGAACACCGTGGGTGCAATGGCCTCTATGGCATACAACATGTGTGCCCTGGAACCCTGGTGCACACCCTGACTCCCGGCCACCCTCTGTATGGTAAATAGAATAGTCCATAGAGCCCTATCCATCACTGTCCTGATGGGGATCTTCTTCCCCAACGTACCTGTCCCTGGTGCACAGTGTCAATCTATAATCTCTCTAGTAGTAATGTCCCCGCCACGGGAACCTATCAGTGAGATGGGGGCACCCCTTCTTAAGAGATCAGTCAGGAAGTAGATATCCTCTACCTCCACTATAAGTATATGGGCCCCCACCTCGAAGTACTGCTGCTCTGGATTCCACATTTGTAGTATGTGTTCTAGTAACCATTCATGCGACACCATGCTTGGGGTCCTAAAGAACTTCAGGAGCCCACAGTCCCGTAGTGTAGCAATACAACCCACATTTCTCTCGGCAGCAGCATCCTCATTGTCATGCGTTCTTTCTTTTCATATCACCATGTTTTGAGCAACCTAGACCTGCCCAAAAAAATAATGGTATGCATTAGAATCATCCTTAAATCATTGAAAATAAAAATAATGAAGATATATTGCCCATACTATTAGTTTAAGTTATCCACGGTCGGAACCGCCTGTGCACCATTGGAGACAGGCAGTGGCACCGCCTGTCCACTATGTTATTGGCATTGTTCTCAGGTGGTACCATGTATCCCGCAAGGGGTAGCCACGGTGCCCGCATTTTGGGTTTTAGGGCTTTCCATATGGGCCCAAAACCCCACCAAATCTCAAAATAAATGCTATGAAATGAAAGATAAGGGTCTTAACTGTTACCTGCAACTAAAGATGCTGAAAATTGATGGTGGGAACTCCCAGTATCAGCTGTGGAAGATCTGGCTAAAAAAATGCTCCAAGCGCTCTCTACTAGAGGTAAATAGTGAAATGATTTGATTTTTTACTATTTACTTGACTTATATAGGCATTTTTAGGTCTGACTTACTATAGTTTTGATGTAAAATCATATTTTAGTCAAATTTTATCTGTCGTAATCCCTTAATGCTAGTCTTAAATGCATTTAACACTTGTTTCTGAGTCGTTTGCAGGATAAGAGAACTTTAGTAAGAAGATTTGAAAGTTTGTTTATGGATTTTTTGTACTTTCACAAAATGGAAAAGTTCATTGAGCATTTATTATGACACTTTGTCACGCTCGTTAAAATCTAGTATCAAAGCTTCAAGTCCATTTCAAGTTTCTTTCTAGGCTCGTAAAAATCAAAATTGTTTAGAGAAGCGTCATGGAGTCCTCTTTTCACCTCTTTTTCAGGATCCTTAAATACGAAAAGGTCGTCGAGTCCATTTCTGATTCTTTCCAGGCTCGTAAAATATAACATTGTGTAAAGAAACCTGATGGAGTTCTCTTTAAACTCTTTTCAGGCTCCCTAAATACGAAAAGATCATTGAGTGATCTTGGCTTCTGCACGCTCGTTAAAGCATTCGAAGAGTCATCCGTCCGATGGTACGTTATCTCTTTTTCAGTTCGGATAGGACTATTTACGAAAAAGGAACACTCCAACTAATCATGACTGGAAGAGTTCTCTAAGGTATGATTTTACACTTTTTCGGGTGTTAGGGACTAAATCATATGAAAAAGGATCTCTTGGAGTTTTCTTCCATATTCGTTCAAACTCTTTAAGCATGAACGATGCCAAGTTTTCTTTTAGTGGACTCGTTAAATCAAACATTGAGAGACCCATTTTGGGAATGAACCCCTCCTCTCTCAGGTTCATAAAATATATGAGTCTAGACTTGTCTTCCAACAAGCTATATCGAGTGTTTTTTACCCTCTTTGAACTTGTAAAACCGAAAAGAGGCACTCATCAATCATGATTGGGGAAATGGGAAGGGAATCATTTTGCAAATAATGGCAGTTGTTTGTGGTTACCTTTGAACATGGCACTTGTCTGCACAATCATGTTAGTCAATTGGGTATTCAGCTGATCTCCATGACTATCCACTTTCATGAGTCATGTCAATCCTTTGAGTCTTTCAAAAGAATGCATTGTCCACTGTCACATTGCGTGTCTGTCTCGTTCAGTCATGCTGCCAAGTCTTTTTGTCGTGCCGCCCGATGTTTAAATGGGATTTGAAAAAGTTTTACCTTTGCAGTCTACACAGTCTTTATGTCAGTATCTTTGAGTCAGTCATATGGTTACTACATTCACATAATTCCAGAACTATGTTTCGAGTTTCATGTCGTCGATGTGGGACTCATCAAGGCCCTCCTTCGACGGGACTTTTCCCATCAACATTAGCTTATCATCTAGGAAATAGTCTTAGAAACAATATTTAGTACCTTGAGATCTGTATGCCTTAATGACAGATTCTCTCGCTCTCGACATAGGTTCACATCATTGACCTTTGATTGATAGATTCTACTAGGTGTACGACATTAGGACATCTATTCACACTCAGTAGATTGTACTAGGGTACCTTGGGAATCATTGACATTAATGGTGATCTCCCTCACACTTGTTAATGGTTCACATCATTGGCCAGTAATCAAGTGGTTTCTAACATGTTCAACTTCAGATCATTGTAATCACATGGATAGAATCGTACTTTGTGGAAGATGAGATGAAGAACCTGCATGTTAGTTTAAAGCACTCATTGCTTTTCCCCAGGCTGTGATAGAGTTTTGCATATCTAGCATGGATCCACATTTGTATGGTTGTGGCTATGCTTGAATTTGCATCTGTATGACATAGATCTACGTTGTATTTCTGGTAGTTATGTCCAAGTTTGAGTCCTCTATCACATGGATCTATGTTGTATTCTAGTAGCCATGCTTGTTTATTCCTCTCATGGATCTGCCTTGTATTGGTCTGCAACCATGAGTTTGGTTACTTGCGTTTATGAGTCAACATACTGATTTACTATAGATGCCTGCTTGACAATATGCTCCAATTGAGACAACATTTTCATCTCATGGTGATGACTTCTTCTCTCAAAGCTCTCATTTATCGTATTCCTCTAAGACTCATGCTTTGGGGGGCATCCTGTTATACCAAAATCCTGTCACTATCATGTGATAAGAACTTTGACAGGCCAAATTGCCTTGAATCCCAACTCTTGGAGTGGAAACTCATGGTTATTATCAATCTTATATTAAAATTCCTAGCACTGTGCTTGCCCCTTTATTTAGAAGCGGTACCTTATTCACACCGCCCATCCCCTATTGCCCACAAGTGGTGCCACAGCTTATGGTGCTTGGTCCATAAGTGGTTATTACCATAACCGCTTTGTCATTGAAGGAGAAACATGATACCCTGGGTAAAAAGGGAAAAATATAAGTTTCTTGAGGCTTCTAGATGATAAGCCTCGTGTCCTCCCTTATCCCTACTATTGTGGATCAGTTGAGCTCGAGATCCCTCATCCTAGGATCTTAGAGGCCACCTCACCCACTAATGTCTCAACCTACCCTATCCATTAAGCCTTATAAATACAAAATTATGGCCATGGTTGAGGGGAGAACTCTTAAGGTATTGTTATGCTGTTGGATTGATCACTTGGCCCAAGATCATTTGGGAGAGTATAGAGAGCTAGAGTCAGAGCTTTTGGGGATGAGAATGCTTGGTTTCATGGAGATGCATGTCAAGACTAAGGATTGGTTGTAAAATTCTTCATATTTATTTAATGCAAGTTGATTTCTGTCCCACATATATTGTTGTTGTATGATTTCACATGTATGTTGTTAGATTCCTTAGTCACTAACATAGATTAGTAGATTATATTCTGGTGGTTTCTATATGTTTTCATGTTGAAGCTTATTGCAGGTACATAGGGTAACGATCAGAGCATTAAATTCCAGGTATCTACAGTGTCTAGGGAGAGTATTCAACCTCTGTCCTCTATTTGTTCTGGATTTGAACCATTTAGACTAGTGGAACACCTTGTTGTCGGAAGGAGGTGAAATATTCGAGCTAACACAGGTGTTGCTGGGAAGGGTAAAACCTATCTGGGCTGGTGCTCAGGGAGATCACACTGGTTGGGCGTCGACAAAGTGGGAACCCTTGTTGAAGAGGCTTTGTTAGTGGGTTTTTTCCAACACTCAATCTCAGTAGTGTCGGGAAGTATGTGAATGGAAATTTTCAAGGATGGTATCTCGCATTCAATAGGAGTGACTGCTTCCACCCCTTGAATGAGATAGAAGGGTGAAAACCATGTGGCAGGGTTAACATTTGTTCTATATGGCCAAAGCACCAAATACAACATGATGTGCCAATATGACCTACTTGCATTTGTCATACATTTGAGATTGTTTTTCAAGGTATTGTTGACTTCCTCTACTTGTCCATTCTCTTACGGGTAGCAGGAAGATGAATGATCTTTCCTAAAACCTAACATGGTGGTCGATTCGGTCATCATTCTATTCTCTAAGTGACTGCCATGGTTAGGGACAATCTGCTTTGGAATACCGAACCTAGCAATAATCTGTTTGAAAATGAAGCATTAGAGGAAATTTCAACTCAAAATGGGCCTCCTAAAAAAATTAATAAAATAATAGTTAAAATAATAAAATAATATTTATTAATTTTGGAGGATTAAAAGAAAAAAACTACTTTTTTGTTTGTATTTTTGACATATATCCCCGTGTTTTTACTCAAATTTCGATCGGGAGATCTTGTTGGATGCAGAATTAAATTCCGCATCCAACGAGTACCCACTCGGCATACTTTTGACAGACCCTGCTACCCCAAAAACAAGAAATACCTGAAAAAATGTGATGATGATGTCATCATCATGTTTTGTCAGGTATTTCTTGTTTTTGGGGTAGCGGGGTTCATAAAAAGTATGCTGAGTGGGTACTCGTTGGATGCGAAATTTAATTCCGCATCCAACAAGCTCTCCCGATCGAAATTTGAGTAAAAACATGGGGAGATATGTCGAAAATACAAACAAAAAAAATAGTTTTTTTAATGATACCTATCTCCAAATTTATATTAAAAAAATGTTTAAGACCTATACGGTATTTCAATTTAAATAAATTTCATTGGCTAACACATGATGACATGGAATTTGATTTAAAGTTAAAAGGCCCATTTTGAGTTGAAATTTCCTCTAATGTATGTCGCCATCTCGCCATTGACTTTAAAGGTAGGGATTGCCTCTTCCCACTTCGTTAAGTATTCAACATTGACAATTATATATTTGTGCCCCATAGCAGACACTAGGTTTCATGC
The DNA here is from genome assembly GCA_001517045.1 of Pseudotsuga menziesii. Classification (NCBI taxonomy): domain Eukaryota; kingdom Viridiplantae; phylum Streptophyta; class Pinopsida; order Pinales; family Pinaceae; genus Pseudotsuga; species Pseudotsuga menziesii. The sequence goes on along the minus strand of LPNX010450318.1, from coordinate 25,436 downwards.
CATGAAATCAAACCACCAATTCGTGAAGGGCCCTAAAGTGATGATGGGTAAAAGGGGAGAAGAGTGTGACTGCATTTTCCTAGTGTAAAGATGGCACAAATAACACCGTTTCACTGCTTCCTCACAATATTTGAAGATGGTGGGATAGAAATAACCCACACGTAATATTTTCTGGGTCATTTCTAACCTAGATAAATGACCCCCACACACTTTGCTATGAGAATCATTTAGGAAAATCTCAACCTCCTCATGGGTGAGGAATTGATGCAAGATGGAATCCACCCCTCATTTATATAAAGTATCATTTATTATGAGGTAGTTTTTCACATTCACTCTTAACCTACATCAATATTCCTGCGAGAAGGTAACACAAACTTTCAAAGTCTATAGATACACTAGGATATACCCGTACCGAGGATCATAGGTGGAAATTAAGAAAATATACTGATCCAGAAATGGTTCATCCTTTGTCACTACACTGTCTTCAGTTGAGAACTCTGAGATAAGTTCCGTGAACACTAGGGACTACTTATATTTAGCAGACTGAAAATCTAGGTCAAACTCTTGAAGAATGAGAATCCACTTTTTTAATTTTCCTCCAATTATGCATCAATATAAAACATACTGGAAAGGATTTACGTAATTGATGACACTAGTTTTCCTTAGTAGGATATAATGTCTCAACCTCTGGAGGGCATAGAATGTGGCCAAAGCCAACTTCTCGAAATGTGAATATAGAAGTTCAGGTCCAACCAAAGCATGACTAAGATAGTACATAACGTGTTCTTGAGACTCATCATCTTCTTGAATGAGAACCACACCAATCGTGGACTTTGAGGTGGCCATATACAATATGAAGTCCTTCGTGTAGTATGGAGGGCGAAAAAGAGGAGCTTATAGGAGTTTTGTTTTCAATGCCTCAAAATATTGTTATGCAGATTTGTCCCATAGAAATGGGGTGTTTTTCTTAAGCACATGAATCCCTTAGTGATCTTGGAATACTTCACTATAAAAATTCATAGAAAGTTAGAATTTCCTTGTAGACTTTGCAATTTCCTGATGGATCGAGGAGAAGGAAGATTAACAATCGCCTCTACTTTTAAAGGATCGACCCTAATTCCTTTATTCATAAGGATGAACTGAGTAATCGCCCTGACTCTATGTAGAAGACATACTTATGGGGATTTAAGTAGATATTATAATGTATTCATTGTTCAAAAATTAATTGAAGATGATCTGGATGGTCCTTCCCCTTTCGAGAATGGGAAGGAAGATTGTCTAAGTATGGTTCAACAATATGCTTAATATCATGGAAGGAAAAATTCATTGCCTGCTAAAAGGTTGCTCCAGAATTTTCTAATAAAAAAGGCATATTTTTATATGCAAATGTACCCCATGGAAAAATAAATGTTATTTTGTGTTGGTCTTTTGGTTTGATCTGGATCTGGTTATGGCTCGAAAAACATCTATAAACGAGAGAAACTCGCTACTTGCAGATGCATCAATGATATAATCAATGAAAGGCATGGGGTAGTTTTCGTTGGGAAAAGCCTTATTCAAATCTTAGAAATATATAGAGATGCATATATTCCCTTGTTTCTTATCTACCAGAAAGGGGTTGGATACCCATTCTGTTAGAGAGATTGGGTAAATGTAACCGACTTTCAAAAACTTTTCCACTTCATCCTTGATGGATGTCGCTTTCCATGGATTTATAGGTTTAATATTTTGTTTAACATGTTTGAAATTAGGGTAGGTTCCTATTTGATGTTCTACATTCAAAGGATCAATTCCTGGCATCTCCTTGTATGACCAGAAGAAAATGCCATAGAATTATTTAAATAAAGAAGTGTATTGGGAAATCTCTTCAAGAGAACAATTTGCACCAATATGAACATTTTACACAACATTTGGTTTAACAAAAATGTTGATTGAAATATTGGAAGAAATGTTTTCCATGTTCCCCTCGGAAAATATTCCCTCCTTGGGAAATTGATTCACAAGAAAATCAACACCCTCTATTAGTCTCACTTGGAACTCTGAATTTTCTATCCTATCTAGTTTCAGAAGAAAGAAGGACTTGTGATGGATATCTTCACAATTTTCCTCAAGTCCAGTCCTAGTTTCCAAAATGGCCTTGTCATATGAAAAATCCATATCCAAGCAGTCATAAGAATACGTGGAGTTCTCTATGCATGTGGGCAAGTAAGCTTCATCTAACTCTTTTGAGACTAGAGGAGTTGTGATGGAATCAACAATAGAATCTAATATAGCTTGATAAGCTACCTCTAGTACTGATAGGGGAACTTGAGGTTCTTATCGTGAAGGGAGGACCCAAAGGTTAGTTCTATCCACAACCTTAGATATATTATTCCCAACACTCGTTGAGACTAAGTAATTTATGGGATTGAGTATATTTAACATGCCCATCAACCATGTATACACTTCAACTCCCAAAATTTCATTTTCTGGACATGGCTCATGAATCAAAGGTACAGTAGACTTAGTAGTCTCCAAACGTCCTTTTCAAGTAAAAGTCATCTGGTCAACAATAACCAACTTCCCCTCATGTGGGAACACAAGGATTTGGAAGAAAAATGAAGGAATAATGCACAATTAATATGTCCAACTTATCCCCAAAAGTATATTGTAGTCCAAAGGAGCATCAACTACTTCTATTTCAACGGAGACTGCTTTCCTTGCCAATTTTATCTTCAAATATGGTTGGATACCATGTGGATGAGAATACCTTCCATCGAAAGAAGTCAACAAAGTGTTTGACGAGACCAACCTAGGGGATCCCAGAGCTATCCAACATGAAATCAACATTGTACATGTGGACACACCTTCATCAACCACTGTTCATCCAATGGTTTTTCTTCCATGGATAGCATCAATAGAAAATGACTCATGATAGGGTAAATGTGATTTAACCTTAGAAACATTAAATTTAGCCACCAGGATCGCAAAGTCCATACTTCCTATAGATTCCAAGAGTGCATCTCACTGTGAAGGAAAAATCTGGAGCACTTTTAAAGCTGATATTGCACAAGGGGTTTGGGATAAATATTCTACAACTGAATAGTTCGAAGCAACCTTGCATTGGGGTTATGAAATGTCTTCTTAAATACATATTTAGGTATCTTAGGCATAGGTTCAACTGGTTTTTCAATGGAAAGCAGGGTGTAACGTACCCAAAGATCATACCCATAAAATAAAGCATAATCATCATGATATAAATTGATAATAATAATAATAATATACAAATCCCACACCGGAGTACATGTTGAATGAAAAGTTTAGTATCTAACACATTTCCTTATTCCTAAATTTCCTATAACAAATGCACTAAAAGTATAAGTATGCATTGCAACAAAATAAATACAATTCGTTGCATGAAAATATATATATAACCAAACTAAAGAAATGCATAGATCATGTAAAATGTAATTATTCCAACCGTTCTACACTTTAATGTAATAAGTTATAACCACATTTCCTCATATATTTCACCTTATATATAATTGTAACAACCCCATAAAATTATACTTTTTACTAATAATCATAACAAACCTTTAGCATATATAGCGCATATGACTTTCTCTTCTCATATCTATAAAAACCATCAATATATAGCATGTAACCATATATAGAAACTTACATTCTCCAATTACACAGTTTTCAAGACTCTTCTTCTTCCTAATAGCTATTCCAATATATACATATATATCCCCAATGCTAAGTTCAATATATATTGTGACATGAAAAAATTTCCATCACATTTTTTTTTGTTCTTTTATTTACAAAATATATAAAACATATATTGAGATATTCATTATAATTACAATTATAATTATATATATGAATATTTTACCTATAGCTCATTCCCTTTATATTTCAAACATTTATGTGACATAAGGAATGCACAAAGATCTAAAATATGTGTATGCAGAAACAAGAAATGAAATATTTCAAAAGCAATAGAAACCATATCTTGTTCTTCGGCTACATTTGATTTTGTCATGATCTATCTCTGCGTAAATGTTTGAGAAATCCATAGAAAATCTCTACCTATTGGTAAAGGAGTCACACTATGGTATTTAAAACCAGATCCCTATTATTTAGGAAGGGATCGCCAAAGATACCGATCCGTAGTACTTTATCTTTGTATATTGGGATTAGAGATTGTAGTAATATCCGTGTTTTGGTTTTAGGATTTCATTGCAGTTTTAAAATCAACCAAAGATGCAATTTATCCAAGAGATTAATATCTATCTGTGCATTTGACTAAGTATGGATCTAGAAAATCCATGATTGCGTTTTGGAGCTTTTCATTACAGATTTAGATAGATCATATAGCTGCGAGTTAGGTTTATACATGACTGTTTTTTTAAAAGAGTATGGATCTAGCAAATCCAGGTTTGCGTTGTGGAGTTTCATATCAGATCTAGATAGACCATAGACGCGATATATACTTGACTGTGTTTTTGACTGAGTATGGATATAACAATCCATGTTTGCATTTTGGAGTTTCATATCAGATCTAGATAGGCCATAGCTGAGATCTATACTTGACTGTGTTTTTGACTGAGTATGGATATAGAAATCCATGTTTGTGGTTTGGAGTTTCATTATATATCTACATCATGTATTACAAACAAAAGGTATTACTATGCAAAAGGTAGAACAAAAGGCAAAGAGCTTGACGCAGGCCTCTGTATTAGATCTAGGCTTTCAAGGTAATAGAAAAAGGATAGAAACAAAACCAAGGAAACTGTTTGGGTGTGGCTTATTGCAAGAATGGGTTTGAAGATAATGAAACAAAATGAGATTGGAGAACCATGCACATATATCAATATTCAGATCCTCTCAAATAACTAAAACGACGGCAATGGTTGATTTCAGAGAGCATTTCCATATATCAGTATTACATACAATGTTAAACATACTCAACCGGTGAAAATGTAGATAGGGTACACCACATTCTAATATGGGACATATAGACAATATGCAGGCTATGATTTGTTTCCAGATGATGCATTAGATCACAAAAAAATAAACGTGTAGATTACTAGATAATTGTTTTCGTAAATAAAGCACACAGATCTTAGTTTCATAAAGCACTAGTTAAAGATCTAGCAGCATGAAAACATTTTCATTACTGGGTGAATCGCATTAACTATTGACGAAAAATCGTAAGGGACAAACAATTGTTTTCACTTATAGTAGATAAACTAAAAATCCTTCACTTATTATAGATAAAGTAAGGTACAAGGGTCTACAGAGCCCTGCAGTCGATATCACAAGAAATTTTCTAAATATGTTGGATTGAATGTCTCATGATTCTCAACAACAAGAAAATATATACAGTCTGTATATGAAATCGTAGGTAAGAACTCTCTATTCAATGTAATTCCAAGGCAAGTAAAGTGCACATTTAGATATGAAATCGCAGGTAAGAAATTATATTCAATGTGATTACATGCAAAAAGAAGTACACATTCCAGATCTAAATCGTATGTAATAATTTATATCCATAGTAATTGCATGCAAAACAAACATACATTCCATATCTAAAATTGCAGGTAAGAGGAGATCCAAAATAAGAGAGGTCCGAAGGGGATTGTTGATGCCATTTATTTGCCAAACCAGGGGAAAAATAAAATTGATGATTCCGTACATTTACATATGCAATACCAGAAAATTCATAGTAGTTATCAATCATAATTTTCACACGAATGGAGATTTAAAAATCTAGGTGTAGAAAGACAAATCATATCTACTTACGTGAATCTAGGGAAAAACACACTTGGAGAATCAACTCCTCCCAACCATAGGAGGCACCAACTCAATGGTTTTCTGTGCTCCACCCCCTATCTGGATCACCAACCATGCACCAGAATGACAAGTAACTTCCTCATGGCATTCAATCCTCGAGTCTGTAACAAGTTTTCTCGATGTACTTATAAAATAGAAAAACGCTGAACACATGCACTCAACAATCATTTTCCCAATGCACAACAAGACATCCCATGCTATTCTAGTGCACTCATATAAATAGTATTTCCCAGGTATTATGCCATCCCCATCAAATATCCAATTAGATCCCTAAATCCCTATGATTTAGGATCTCATTTGGTTGCTGAGTTTTGGATTTGATTTGATTGGTATCAATCACTTTATCTGGCTTACACATGTTCTTTGGTTCCATGGTTGGTGTCCCCTCATGTAGTCGATTTCTTCAAGTGTTATTTTCTTTATTAATAAATAAATAAAATGGTTTGTTTGTGCAAATGCCATTTCAATCTTTGAGTTTCATAACTCATTACATAATAAAAATATAATTTTCAAAACCTGAAAATAAAAGCAATGTCATGGGGGTATTACATTTCTCCTCCCCTTATTCTTGATATCATCTTGAGTGTTCTTTTTTATTCTGATCTCCCTTGCTAATTCTGGACCATGGAGGGATATGCTTCTTGTATTGTATCCTCCATTTCCCAAGTTCCCTCTTTAGGGATGAAGTGCTTCCATTGCACTTTTATTTGAATGATCGTTTGATTCCAGAGCATACGTTCCTTCTTGTATATAAGTGGAAAGGTTCGGTCTAGAACTCGCTCTCAGGTTCTACCTAAATTACATCCCAGTCAATTATATGAGTAGCATCATGTACATATTTTTTTAACAATGAAACATGAAATACATCATGTACTTTTATATTAGGTGGAAGTGCAAGATGATAGGATACCAACCCTATCTTATCTAACACTTCAAAAGGTCCACAATACCTTGGTTCCATCTTGGAACATCTTCCCAAACTCAAAGAAATCTTCTTCAAATTTACCTTTAGATATATGTGATTGCCAACATTGAACTCTCTTGGAGTTCATTTTAAATTTGTGTAACTTTTTTGCCTATCCTGGGAAGCTTTTAAGTTTTGTTGCACCTCTTTCACCATCTGTTCCATTTCTTTTGACGTGTCTGGTCCTAGAACAATCCTGTTAGCAAGGTTATCCCAACACATAGGAGTGCGACAATTGCGAACATACAAAACCTCAAATGGACTCATTTTCAATGAATCTTGATACCCATTATTATAAGCAAATTCTACTAAATGCAAATATTCTTCCCATTTACCTTGTTTATCCATTACATACATTCGCAAAATATATTCTAACACTTGATTAGTTATTTCAGTTTGTCCATCCATTTGAGGATGATAAGAAGTGCTAAAATTTAGTTGTGTATCTAGACCTTTAAACAAGGATTTTCAAAAATTACCAGTAAATCTCACATTTCTATCGAAAATCACAACCTTTACAATACCATGTAATCGAAAAATTTCGATCATAAAAATATCAGCTATATTAATGGCTTTGAAAGTAGACTTTATAGGTATGAAGTGAGCAACTTTACTTAACTTATCATATGTTTCTAATTGTTCTTTAATATTTAAGTACTCCATCATTTTTAGTTGCTTCTTTTATTAAACCATCGAGATTTGTTTTATAACTGCTGAAAGTGACTAAACAATGTGGAATGACATTCCTACTTAGGGCATCTACCACTTTATTCTGTTTTCCTTTAATCTGTTTAATTTCAAAATAATACTCTCTCAAAAAGGATAACCACCTTGCTTAGCGAGAATTCAAGTTTTGTTTATCAAATAAGTATTTTAAGCTTATGTTAATTGACATTAAGGTGAATTTCCTTCCTATTAGGTAATGTCTCCACATATTTAATGCATGTATTATAGAAGCTAATTCCAAGTTATGTGTTGCATAGTTCCATTCATGCATTTTAAGTTTTCTTGACTTGTAACTTATTACATAATCCTCTTGTAATATCACACCACCTAATCCTCCTAAATAGGCATCCGTACCTACTACGAAGTCCTTGTATGGATCTACAATCCTTAGAATTGGTGCGGTGGTTAATAAGTGTTTAAGTTTTTCAACGATTTCTTGACATTTGTTAGAACATAAGAATTTAGTTCCTTTCTTTTGAAGTGAGGTTATTGGATAAGCAATTCTAGAGAACCCTTCAATGAACCTACGATAGTAGCCCGTGGTCCCCATAAAGGATCGAATCCCAGTTACATCCATAGGGACTGGCTAATCATTGATTGCCCTGATTTTATCTGGGTCCACCAAAATACCTTCTTTAGTTATTACATGACCTAAGTACTGAATTTTGTCTTGAAAGAAATCGCACTTGCTAAAATTGGCATTAAGTTTATGTTCTCTTAAGGTTTGCAAGACTAACTTTAAATGTTCTTTATGGTCTTCTTCATTTTTAGAGCATATTAATATATCGTCAATAAATATTATTACAAACTTATCTAAATATTTGTGGAGAACACTATTCATTAAGCACATGAACGTAGTTGGGGAATTGGTCAAGCTAAATGATACGACCAAGAAATCGTAATGCTTGTACCTTGTTTTGAATGCAGTTTTATGGACATCCTCATCTTTAATTCTTACTTGATGGTAACCAGACCCCAAGTCAATTTTAGAGAATACCGACGCTCCCTATACTTGGTCAAACAAGTTTTCAATGCTAGGAAGAGGGCATATATTCTTAATTGTCATTTTATTCAATTGTTTGTAATCAACACAGAGCCTTAAAGTGTTTTCCATCTTGTTAACCCAAAAATTCCCCACATAGCTCTCAATGGCCTACACCACCCAAGGACACCATCTCACAACCCTCATATCACTCCATAAGACCCTCCAATAGACCCCCACACCTCCAAATAGCCTAAGGATGAAGAAAAAGGGATAAAAACCCCCAAAAGGAGCCCAAAATAGCCCCCTAGGAGCTAAATCCCTTTAAAAGGGGCTAAAGTTAGGGTGGAAGGGGCTAAAGGCCCAAAAAAGGGGCTAAAACCCTGACTAAGGGCTTAAAACCCTAAAAATCCTTTGAAAAGCTATAAAAGGAGGGTGGGGGGTCACTCTCAAAACAATTCTCCCATTTCCTATTGTTATTCTACTCGTGGATGCTCTTTGCCTCTCAAACCACCCACACTCCCTCTCCTCCATTTCCATTTCCATTGAGCCATTGCTCCCAAACCAAGAGAGGTGCTCCCATGAGCTAGCGCATGGTGGCCTGTTCCCACTAGAGAAGGTATATTTGTGATTTTATGTTTATTTCTTTGCTTCTTAATATGCTTTGCTTTCTAACCCTTGTCTCCATTTGCAGGTTTTGTCATTAACATTGTTTTGTAGGTTTTCCATTGTATCTTAGGTTTATTTGCAGGTTTCAAGGAGGTGGGAACCTAACCCATTTTCTTTAGAGGGGTTCATAAGTGCTTCATCTCCTTCTTTTTGTTCTGTTCTTAGCTTACAGTCTGGCTTAGCTCCAGTTTTCTGTTCTTAGTTCTTAGATTAGTTTACTGTTCTGATTCTGTTATTTCCATTTCATTTTTCTACATTTTCACCATTAGTAGGGACCTACCCTTGTGTGCTATAGGAATAAGGGAGCCATTCCTGCCCCTGTAGCAGGGATAAATCCTTGCTATAGAATTAGCAACCATATTAGGTCGATCCCACAGGATCCTTGGACCAAAATTTTTATTTTCAAGTTTTTAAAAATTTTGCCCTATGTTTTCAGAAATTTCATGTTAAATCTATCCTAAATCCTATTTATTTCCTATTTTAGTTATTTCTGAAGCCTTTTCTAGGTAGAACCGAGTCATATTGACCCCAGTACCAGTTACTGTCGACTAGATCTGACTCTATCTCACCAAAAAACCCCATTCCGAAGCAGGGTGCTCATATCGGGGAAAAAGGTGAGACTGGGGCGCACTTAATGGGAAAACAGGTGTGTCCAGGGTGCACTTAATCCCCATATAAGTGCAACTTCAGCCCATAAACTCAGGTTGCAGCTGTTTCTGCATTCTGTGCGACCCCCTCACTCATTTCTAAAAAAATCTCATGGCCCCCTAGCTAGATTTGGTCAGAAATGTGTGGCCTGTCAAACAAAAATTTAATTTAATATTAATAGACAATAATTTTCAGTTTCAGAGGACTGTTAGTGCGGCCCAGCCACCTCTGTCCACCATTGCAGGTCATTTTCAGTTTCTGCTTTTATTTTCTATAAATTATTTCATGAACAATGTGTAAATGTTAAGTAAACCATTATGGCTTAATAAAATGAACCTAGTCTAACTAAAAGCAACTTAAAAGTAACCATATTGCTTCCCCCTTCATCCTCTACCCAGTCATCACCCTCCGGGGTATTCTAGGATACGACAAAGGGAGATCTCGCATATATCTAGGCACTCCATGATATTGTTCCAAACCACTAAAACTGGATGACCTGGAAGGTAGAGGGGGTAGAGAAGGAGGGATTCTCATGGCACTAAGCATCCTCCCTCTTGACCAACCTGGAATTTGGGAGGTGAACTGGGGATCTATGGATGGGCTTAGTCCCATTGTGTTGAGAGCCCAACACCTTCTCTTGGTTGAAGAGGAATATCACTGAGAGGTAGACATCTAGTTAGGCCAGCAAACGTTCAGGGTTAATCATTGTACTTGTTCACAATTTATGTTTATTTATGCTTGCATACACAACCACAATGATATGAACTCTACCATGATGAATTCATAAACCATATTGCAGCAACCAAATACCAGAAAAACAAGCAAACAACTACACCATACCAAATAATTAACCCAACTCAGTTCATGATGCTGAGTAAGCCTTAAAATTTACTAATTTACACTAATTCAAAACAACTCTATAGTCTTTGAGGACATAATTCCTTGATTGCTTCAACTATGGGGAGTACTTGGGTTTTGCCCAGAAACTCATTGTGAGGAGTACCACAGGAACCCCAAAGTAGTTGGCCGCTGAGAGGAATTGCCAAGTGAAATGGGAAACAACCCCTTCTGATTGAGTAGAGACACTTGTGAGGAAAAACCCAAGTGCTGTCTTCTGGAAGTCTTGGTGGCCTAGTGACCACCTTCAGCCAATAGGAAGCCACTAAAACTGGGGTCCAAACATCATTCCCACCAAGTTTCAGACATAAATCTAAAACAATTGATCCTCCATGATCTTCCTCACGCCTAAGAGTTGAACCAACACCACTTGGAACACTCAATCGACATCGTCGAAGCTGCTCTCAGTGATCTCCCACACCATCAGAGAGCCACACAACCTTTGATTATGATTCAGACCCATATAAGTCTGAACCAGACCTCCATACTGCACCATCAATCCCCTTGGCTAGTGTAATTCCGGATCCATTTTTCGGCCTAACCTTAGCAAGTGGACTGTTATAGCGGATTTCACCACACTAGGTGAATCACACATGGTATGGCCTTCCCCTGTCCCACTGCAGACTCATTAGCCCCTATGGACCACTTTTTGTCTTTTGATGTATCATCAACCATCCCTAAAAACATTAGAAAAATGATATACGCGGCATTTTCCCCGATAACCGCGTACATACGCAGATATTACCTCTATAGTCGCGTACGTTGGGATGTGTACATAATCCAAAATAC
>LPNX010450313.1:1134924-1184540 GCA_001517045.1 Pseudotsuga menziesii | reverse complement strand
GGTGCAGCCGTAAGAGGGGGTTTTCCACCAGAAAGCCCTAATCTTCTATTGGGCCTTCAGATCTCAGTTTCCTTCCGAAACTCGGGGATCATTCTCACCAACAGTTACATACTCCGGTACCCAGTGACTATCAGCTCCATCTGAGCTCATCCGAAGGAGTTATCAGCATTTCTAGACCACCAGGGGCGTGAGCAGCTGCCTCAGAGAACCAAAACGTTTTCATACTTAGAGGGTTCAGAATTGCAGTATATTCCAGGCAATCTCTTCGTCACAGCGAGGCTATCAGCTCCATAAATCGGCGGGTCCATCGGACACCTCCTTCCTTGAGGGCGTCACCTTTTTCTCTGTTGAGGGCGTCTTGCTGCTAGAGCATTCACCGGAGACAGGAGAGATCGGTTCTTCTCGGATCCAGTTCTCAGTACTTGCAGACTTCATCTGTGGCAGATCAGCCAGTTATCAGTGGTAAGTGTGCATTCTATCTTACAAACCCTAACCCTAATTTTTCCTATAAAATAGGGATTTTCACTTGGCGGTTTGTAAGCCCAGTTGTATCCGCATAATTGTTTAGAAATAGAAAATATCAGTATTCGGGATATAGAATGCAGTCACATTCACATATTTGGAAGTGTATGCTATTGTCATGTTCATTCTGACACTAGGAAGAAGCTGGACCCTTCTAGAGAGAAGGGGTTATTTGTTGGTTATAGCGAGACTTCGAAGGGATACAAAGTTTACATTCCTGTTCGCAAGAGGATCATTGTGAGCACGAATGTTCAGTTCAATGAGGATAGGGCCTTGCAAAGATCTATGGATTCACCAGCAGAGCAGCAGCCAACACATGACACAGGGATCAAGGTAGAGGAGCCAGAGGTATAGGTACAGGTGCAGACATAGGGCACAGGTTTTGGTAGTCAGAGGGAGGCAGGCGGATAGAATCCTCCTATCTTTGATGGGGAGGATGAGCTGTTGCAGGAGACAGACATCCAACAGTCGCAGCAGGTAGACACTATGCCAAGGCCTAAGTGGTCCAGTTCCACAGTATAGGATTCCAGGCAGGTTGATCTTCCACAGAGATCTTTTAGACGGAGTGTACCGCTAGAGAGACTCAGTTATATGGAATTGGTGACAAAGTTGATTAAATATGAACCTTCTAGTTTTGTGGAGGCCGCACAACATGACGTGTGGCAAGAGGATATGGTTGAGGAGTATGACTCCATTATGAAAAACTAGGTATGGGAGGTTGTGTCGAGGCCACAAGGGAAAAAGGTGGTGTGCTCCAGATGGATCTACAGGGTGAAGCATGCAATAGACGAAAGCGTGGAGAAGTATAAGGCACGGTTCGTGGCTAAGGGGTTTTCACAGAAGAAGGGTATTGACTATGAGGAGACCTTTGCCCCTGTAGCTAGGTTTTCTTCGATTCATACCATTATCTCTTTAGCAGCAGAGATGGGTTGGCGAGTCCATCAAATGGACGTCAAGACTGCCTTCCTCAACGGAGTGATAGAGGAGGAGGTATATATTGTGTAGCTAGAGGGGTTTGATGTGGAGAATAGGGAGACACATGTATGCAGGCTGCATAGAGCTATGTATGGGCTTAAGCAAGCACCTTGAGCATGGTACTCGAGGATAGACAGTTATCTACGGGAGATGGGATTTCAACAGAGTGAGGCTGACCACAACTTTTACTTCTTGACAGGTGAGGTGCCTCTCATATCGGTCCTATATGTGGATGATCTCTTTCTTACAGGAGATGAGAGGCTGATTGGAGTCTGCAAGTCCAACCTTGCAGTGGAGTTTGAGATGAAACACCTTGGTCTGATGCATTACTTTCTGGGTTTGGAGGTTTGGCAGAGAGATGGATGCTTCTTCATTGGACATGGGAAGTATGCAGTAGAGATCTTGAAGAGATTCAGGATGGAGGACTGTAAGCCTTGGCCATACATCTAGTTTCCAACTAGAGGAAGATTGATGCATCAAGGTCAGACGGATTTGATCTTACCTTGTATCGTCAGCTTATTGCATCACTTATGTATCTGGTCAACACGACCAAACATTAGCTTTGTAGTCAACTCTTTGAGTCAGTTCATGGTGGACCCTCGGAGAGTGCATTGGACGGGTGCAAAGCACATACTTTTCTCCATCAGAGGTATAATGGAGTATGGATTGGTTTATGAGCGCATGTTGAGTGTACACTTAGCAGGTTTCACAGATGATGACTGGGTAGGATGTGTAGAGGATTGAAAGAGTACTTCAGGTTGTTGTTTCAACATTGGGTCAGAGGTTTTCTCTTGGTTTAGTAGGAAGCAGAAGTCAGTTGCATTGAACTCGGTAGAGGCTGAGTACATGGCATCCAACATGGCTGCTTGTGAGGGTATGTGGCTGAGGAAGTTACTTTCAGGGTTGTTTGAGTGTGAGTTAGATGCTACAGTAGTTCATTGTGACTATCAGAGTGGCATCAGGCTATTTGAGAATCCAGTGTTCCATGACCGGAGCAAACACATAGACATCAGGTACCACTTCTTGAGAGATTGTGTTCAGAGAGGAACCATTCGGTTGGAGTACATACAGACAAATGAGTAGGTGGCAGACATTTTCACCAAGGCACTTTGCAGACAGTTTTGTGAAGTTCAGGGATAAGTTGGGGTTTCTATCGAATCCCTTCCTTGTTGAGAGGGAGTGTTAAACTAGCAGCAACAAGGAAGGTCTTCCTGCATGCATATGTTCTTGCATTCAAAAGACTTAAATTAGGAAGCCAATTGTATTTATTTATTTTTCCTAATTTTACTTTGGAAAATAATTAAAGTGATATAATTGTTTATTGATTTTAAGTGAAAGAGAAATTAGGGTTTTCGTTTTACCTAAAGTTATAAAAGAGAGATCAATTGGAGGAGAGGACACAGTTGCATTCCGATAGAGACGGAGGAAGAAGTGTGAGAGAGAGAATTTTGGCTAAGAAAACTGAGGAGCACTAACTTAGGAAGACAACCCTAAATTGCAGAGGAGAGAGACATGAGACTTTGGTGGAGGTACACCATACAACAGTAGCAGCACCGTAAAGCCGTACAACTGCAGGTCGTACAACAATAAGTTGCCTTGGGAACCGTGCCATCTCATAGGTTTTTCTCAGTGATTTTTGGGTGTTTGATTTTGCCATCTAGGGCATAAATCAATTTTTTGATATTGTAAAAGCTCTATATTTTCTTTATAAAAATATCCTCTCATACCGTTGCATTGGTTTTTTTCGGGGGTTTCTACCAGTGTTATCGGAATTGGCAAAATCGGCCGATCTGACCGATTTACAGGGTTGGCCAATCCGGTCAGCAAAAAAATGGAAAAAAACCGGATTTTTGTCCAGACCGGGTATGGAACCGGCCGAACCGGCCGGTCTGGACCGGGGACTCAGGAAACTCAATTTAAAAAAAAAAAACTAGAAAACTCAATTTTTAATAGCTTGTGTGACTTGTGGGATGAGGTGTTAGGAGTCTGGTTGAACTGGAAAATTGTTGTAACTTATCCATCAGTAGTGGGTGCTAGTTAAGAAGAAATGTACCTTTATAGATCTTTCCATTGTTCTTCCAAAGTCCAATATTTCAAGATTAATTTCAATGCTTGTGGCCTGATTCAAAGGGATTTATGATAAACCATACATGGACTATGAGTTCTTATAAAAAAAATTAGTCCAAAATCTCTAATTGCAGCAAGACTAAATAAGAGCTGGGCTGTTTGTGATGTTTAAGATCGGTAGATTGGATGATGCCATATTTGATTTTTTAATTCTAAGTACCTGGTTTGCTTACTTGCTCGCATATTATTCTTGTTAGCATCAACTTGTAAATTTGTATATTAACCTCATCCTTTTCTTTAGTATTGAAATAATTTAACTTCATTCAAACATCTACCTATGCTTTTAACAGCTGAATTATCATTGGCTTTTGGCCAAGGAATCACTGTTATTGTTTTTGAAAGGTTACCTTTGGATAGGTTGTTGTCCACTGTTGTGAAATCTTCATCACTGATGAAAGTAGAGAAGGATTAGAGAATATTGGAAATATTAGGAAGGTTGTCCATGGAAAAAAAGAAAAATGCTTTTGGTTATTTGCTGGCATGTATTTCAGAAGCTAATTCTCAGGCTTAAAATCCAAAGGGTCAATTGCCGTGAATATCTTGAACATAAACTATATTATTGGAGTGACACTCATCCTTTGAATGTCATTGGGTTTTGGCTAAGGAATCACCATTATTGTTTTGAAAGGTTATCTTTGGATTGGTTGTTGTTCATTGTTCCATTGTTCTATTGTTATATATGTTTTTTACAAAATATGAATATTTTATGTATTTTTTAGTCAGCCGGTTTTTTACCCGGTTTTTTGCTGGTTCCGGTCCGGTTCACATTTTGGGCTTCGCCAGTTCGATGACCGGTCCGGTTCCGATAACATTGGTTTCTACCCAAAAAGATTGTGTCGTTTCTATTGATGTGAGTGGTTTTGTAAATGGTTCTCAGTTTTATAGTCCGCTGCATACTGTAAAGATGTTCATGTGTGGTTATTTCAGTTAAATTTAAATATACTGTTTTAGCCCTAGTTGTGCTTTAAAGGAAATTTTACAGGACTTGATCACTAGAACACCTTTCACCACTTTGGAGGTAATTTTGAGTGAAAAACTCAAATAATTAAAATCTCTAAAAAGAAATTTTAATTATCCAAGTGAAAAAAACACTCAATGAAAGGACTTCCCTAATGACTAAGTCTTAGGTGATTATGTTACAAAAAACTAGACCTTCATGCTGACATATCCTTGCAAAATCCCCCGTTGGGGTGTGGAAATTTCATAAAGAGAAGAATAGAAAAAGAGCTGCCTCGCTTGATACAATCATTAAGTACTTCATTCTTATCTTCAAGGCTCATCCAACATGTGCATGGTACATCGTTGTCCACCTAGTTGGTTTTGGTGGTCAACACAACACAATCGTCTCCATTAGGGACCAATTTGTTTAATGCAAGCATATACCTATTATGTACCTATTGTGTGTGGTTCTCTCCTAACCTCATCCCTAAGTGTTGGTTGGGACAACCAAGATGGAGAATAATATTTATGTTTAAGGACATATGGTAGGGCATGGAGTGGAACATTTGGATTATCCCAATTTTTGAGTCTTGACCACATGTTTTTGAATATGATCATACAAGATTACATCTCTCAGCTCAACAATGTCTTTGATTTGGCCTCACATGTCTATCTGCTCATACACCTCCCCAATCATTGACTGATCTATATTTGCAAACCGAATCATAGTATAGACGTGCTTGGTGAACTGTAGAATATACCTAACATGTGCCCAAATCTAACCATCAAGAGTGTTGTTGTCTACATCTTGAAGTTCATGTCTATTAGATGTGGATGCAACCTTGTCTTTCAAACCTTGCCATGAATCACTTGAGACCATACTAGCCAGTGCCTCTTTTACCTTCAAAATGCACATGACAGTCAGGTAATAGCTAGCAAGGTCTTTGCAATCTTAAGTAGCTCCAACTTAGAGTGACAGTAGACAATGTGGTGGGCCATACTATGATTGGTAGGATACACCAATTCTCCAAATTACAAAGAATTGTAGAAGACACCATTCTCCAATGATGGACTCACAAATTTAGCAGACCCCGATCTGATAGGGACACCAATCCCTTTTGCAAGCACCAACTTGCAATCTGCAGGCACCAACCTGTTCAAGGGATGAGGATACCAATGCTTTTGAGCACCAACTCAAATCAGTAGGCTCTAACCTGTTAAGTGGATGAGGACACCATTCCTCTTGAGCACCAACTCAATCTTTTCTTGCAAATTATTTCTTAAATCTGTCCTTCAATACTTGCTTCAAGTCTCTCCTCTAACTGTCTTCAACTTCTATCCAAATAGACTATATCTGTACCTATACTGTCACAACTTTATCCAAAAATAAATTCTTCAAGAATAACTTCTACTTCCCTGTTCCTTCGTTCTGCTGTCTTTGCTGCAAATAAACCTTGCCCTTATTCAACCCACAAGATCACTCTGCCATTAGGCCTTAACCAGACTTAGATCAAGATCGAATCTTCCTGTAACAGTGCTCAGATTTGTGCCTTCAAAACTTCTCCACTAGACTTCATTTTCTGCTGCAAAAACTCACCCTTGTATTCTCTTACTGCTGCCTCAGATCCCCATATATTAGCTATCTCAGATCACTTACATTTCTCTTCAAGAATAATCGAAGTGAGGACGCTTTTCTTTAGATTTATTTAAGTGTTCTGACCGTAGTATAGGGCCGACCTGCCTATTCTTGGCTGGAGCCGACCTTACATTTTTTAGTGATTTTTGTGTTCCTTAAAAAAACGACATTGTAGGCAAAGAGAGGGCCGACTTGTATATTTACAAAGAACAGCATTTTTAAATTACAAGGCCGGCTTATGATTTGTGGTAGGAGATCCTTAGTAATTTTGTGAATGATTTCATGACTGAAAGCATGAAATCATTTCGTCTATCATTTGATTATTCATGACACTTCATTAATGCACGGCAGACATTTTATGGATGACTTCATGTGTGCATTTTCTGGTTAGTTGTGTGAGTATTCCATGGCGGTGGGCATTCCATGATGGAGAATATTCCATATGTTGTGGGCTTATTATAAGTTTTGCGGGCTCATTACTGTCTGACAGGCATTTTGACAAGTCTGCGGGCATTTCCTTACTTGTGTGGGCATTTCTTTAGGCCTGCAGTCTTTCACACAAGCTCTTAGGGCATTTCCTTAAGGCCTGCAGTCTTTCACACAAGCTCTTTGGGCATTTCCTTAAGGCCTGCGGGGATCTCCTTGTATCCTGTGGGCATTTAACAAGCCCTGCGAGCATTTGCTTAAGGCCTGCAGGCATCTCCTTGTAGCCTGCAGGAATTTCACAAGCCCTGCGGGCATTTCCCTAAGGCCTGTGAGCATTTCTCCATGAGTGCGGGCATGTTCTTCAATGGTTGCAGGCATTTTCTCAATGCTTAGTGTTAACAGTGCGGGCTTTTTTGCTTGTGATTAATGACAGTGAAGGCATATGATTTTCTTACTAGTGTTGGTATTTCTACTTAACAATGCGGGCATTTTCTCCAAGCTTTTGCTGGCATTATTATCCCTATATTGTGGGCATGTTTCATGGTCTGTGTGGGCATCTTTTCTTTAGTCAATGCAGGCATTATCAACTGTGTCTCACTGCTGCATCAACTCTGCTTCATCAGCTCTGTCATATTAGTTCTGCCACATCACCTTACTGCCATGTCATCATCTTCCACCTCATCTCAGCCACATTGATATTCATTTCTGCTACCATGTTGACATTAGTGACAACACTTTGTCCAACAATCACCCCCTTTGTCATTGATGGCAACCACAATTTCACTTTTGCTGCATCTTCTTTTTCTTCTGATCTCCTCCCCTTTGACATTAATGACAAAGGGATGCTCTCTTCGACTGTAAATGCCTTTAACCCTCCTTACTTTCTGATGATGCTCCCCCTATGACTGTGCTGACTCCCCCTGTCTCAATGCTTCATCTTCTTCTGCGTAGATTCTTCTTGTTGTGTTGTTTTGTTGTGAATCGTGATACTCCAGCTTAGACTCTGCCTCTCCGGTCTTTTGCAACTCCCCCTGTCAATGATTTTCTCACTGATCCTTCAGATGCTTTTATGCTGCTGTTGATCCAAACAATCAAGATCTAAGAAAAGCTCAGAAAACTGCCACAAGATTTATACTCGGCTTCTATTCTCAGGCTGTGTTGTCAAATTAACTCTTTCTATGAGTGCTATAACGGTAATCAATTTTCAAAACAATGACTCTTATATAACCCTACATATATTTTTCAATTTGGCCATCAAGCTGTACACAACGATGTCTTCAAATCAGGTCAAGTCTTCTTCAAAAATGCCTTTCAATTCTGCGATGATCAGTCTTAAGTTTATACCAGGGATTGTCTTCAAAGCATCTTCAGATCCTTAGTCAACACATGTTAAAGCAATGCCCTTTTTCTCAAAGCTGTACATGACCATCTTGACAATTTCTTCTCATCAGATTTTTGATTGTGTGCAGAGACAGTCACATTTCTGTCCAATTTGAACTCTAATAGTTTCTTAAAAAAATGTCAAGATAACTCTCAGACATCCTTGAATTCTGTGTCAAAAACTTGTCCTCAGTCAGTTCTTAAACAGAGTCATAAACAAGTCCACAAGCTCTATAATAAGTAGCCTCCATTCAGCCCTCAAAAGTATGTCTAAAAGTAGTCTTTAAAGATTAAACAAGTCAAAGTCTGTCTATCTCTACCCTTGATCCTTGACCTTTATCTTTGACCTTCTTGCTGTCCTCCTTCACTGTTCTTGATATGCTCAAATTTTTATGTTGCAGAACTAATTTTGAGATGAGTGTTCCTTGACTTTCAAGGCATTTTCTTCAGTGATATTTTCAGGACTGATTGTGCTTTTTTCTTTTGTTTAGGCAGAGCAGTCAACATCATCTTCTTTCTTTAATGTAGGAACCATTGACTTATCTTTTGTTGTGTAGTTCAAGAATCCATCTTCTGCATTCACCTTGTCTTCATGGTTTTGTGCACTGAAAGCCAATTCATATTCTTCCTCAAGAATTCCTTTTAATATTCTATTAATCTTGTCATCTTATGTGCCAGGTTCTCATGCTCTTTCTTGCCTTGTTCTTCAGATTTTCTTCTCCAAACTTTTGTATGTCTCCGTCTAGGAAGTCTTGCCATGTCACTTCTACAATCTTTTGCGAAGTGTCCAAAGTTGTGACATTTGTAACATTCAATGTTCATATCCATCTTGCTTCTACACTCTTTTGCCATGTGTCCATGAATATGGAAAAAGTTATTTTCTACTCATACATTATGCACAATCAATTATACTTCTAATTACTGCAACCAATAATTCAACTGAATTGCATCTACCTCATCTTCATAGGGCTTGATTCTGAATTTTGTTTCCACTTTAAACAAGAGTTGAGAAAATTGGTAACATGAGTTCCTTTTTGAGCTTAGGTTTGTCTGTCTCTTCCCTTAGCTCCACATGATCCTCAGGTTTCTCATGAGAGTAGACTACTTCGAAAAGGGGCCTATATTTTTCTCAATAGAGACAATGAGTAAGGCCATATTCTTGGAAATGTTGGCTAGTTGAGATTTTGACCTTACAAATCTGAACTCCCCTTCAACAATGGATATTTTTTTGTGCATGTTTTCTGTTTTTGAGGCCTGCAGTTGCTTCTTAACCCTTACTGTGCTAATTTTAGTATAAATTGTACTCATCGTAGGGTGCAACTCTCCCATAAATATAGAATTTATGAGTCAATTAAGCATGAACTACACTCGAACCATACAATTACCCAAAAAATTGATTTGATATGAATATGATTTGTAAACAATCTTGGATATTCCAATGGTTGGCTTGACAAAATAAATGTTAAACTAGTTGCTACTATAGTGAGCTTATATTGACCGCACTAATATTCATTTTGTATTTCGATGATTTAAGAGATAAAAATAGACCATTTAGATTCTTTCGCTATTGTGACATAAGAATAGAACTGTAATAACAAAGTCAGAATGGACACAATGTTTGCCTGGGAAACTTGATGCAGGGAAATCTAACAAGAAATGAAGGATTGTGCCTTTTGTCTTCTATAAATTGGAGATTACAATACATATTACAAAGGGTTTCAAGATTGTTGTGAAGGTATGAGACACTATGGTATGTTGCAGTCTTGTATAGATTGCTTCTCTCGTTACTTTGCTGATATCTCTTCCACACTCATTACTCATACTATAGATAAGATAAGATAATTTTAATTCATGTCCAACAAGCAACCACAAATAGATTAGTGGGAGTGCTAAGTACATTAGTGAGATTACAAAGTGGGAGTGCTAAAGCCACTCCTGGTAAATCACACTATAAGCAAATCTATCCTATATAAAGAAAATCCAAAACCAAAATCATGATAACATGGAGACGTGAAACAAAGCAATGATGCAAATACATGCAAGTGCGGCGAAGAATCAAAGGAGGAGAGTCGTCAACCCTCCTAGGGGGATGTCTTGCTTATCGGGGTGATCAACATCCCCTGAATTGACCAAAATCAACGAACCCTTTTCCTTCATGTTAGGTTTTTGATACTTAAAGTTAGGGTTAGGTTTAGGATTTTAGAACCTTTTGGAATGTTCATGATGCTTTTAGAAGTCCTTGGTAATTCCCATCCATTACTAAATCCACATGGGTGAATCATGGTGCATTGATGTGGCTGCTGCGTGGACTGGGGAATAATTGGACTATTACCTTGTTAGAGGCATAACATTCAAACACGAACTCTGCTTGATGAAAACAATCCATTGTTGGAAAGCTATCGACTTGTAGAATGTAGTGAGGAACTCTAGGACAATTGTACTAAAGATCAAAGACCCTAAAATATCACTTCTTTGACCCTGAACCAGAGGATTTTCGATTCTTGTTTGTTAATGCATTTTTTAGGATCTTATCCAAAGTTCAAACAAACCCTTCTAGGCCCCAAATTCTAGTTTCCCCATTCTAGAGCATTAATAAAGTCACAGAAACTATGTAGATCCATTTTGGATTGCTTATGATATCATGACTGAAGTTATCTTTTTTTTCTTCCAAAATACGTTTATGTATACACAAAAATATGTACAAAAAACTGTAAAAAAAATGATGGAAGGGTAAATACAATGCTGATCATATCCTCTTCCTCATAGCAACATGAGTTGAAAAAGAGTCAGAATATTCAGCCGGGTCCAAAGAATGCCCTTGCCCTGTGGCTGCCACTCACCCTAATTTCAAAAATGGTTCCCTTGCATCGGCATAGAGAGGTGGACCAAAGTCACATGTCTTGACTTGACAAGGCCAAAGTTTAAGATTCAACTCAGATTCAAGAAAACTTGAGAGTTGACTCGAGAATCTCCTTTTGAAAATAAGATAAAATGCTTTAATTTTCATATGTTTTTTATTAATATCGAAGTTTGCAATATCCATATATTTGAAATTTCGAGTAATAACTTCTATCGAAGTAATTAGATGATACTACATACTACAAATGCCATTGATTTGGATAGTTGGCAAGTTTATTGGTTGTTGTGAAATTAAGTGAGAAAACAAGCAAAATGAGTGTTTTTTTGTGGCATTTATAGGCAAACTAGTGAGCTTGACTTGTGAAACTCAGTGAAACTTTACAAGTCAATGTGACTCGTTTGATTTGTGATTTTGAGTCATACTTGGAGCAGTAGGCTCAACTCAATTTCCTCAAAGAGCAGTGACAAACTTGGGAGTTGACTCGAGCCCAAAAGAGTCTAGTACCACTGACTTGCATCGACAAACCTTTGGTTACTAATGATAATAGAAGCTAGCAACTTTGTATTCAAGTACTATACATGTGGTAAGCAGATATGTAAAGTGACGAAACATAAAAGGCTGCTCACTGATTAGGTTATAGGACTTGCCTATGCTGTTTAGATTCCATATCTTGTGAATTGGTTGGTCTGATTTGTATACTGAGCTTATGGTTTACGTGATTTGACCCATCTATTCATAATTAATTATAAAAATCTTATTAATTAATGTCTATAAGTTAACTTGTTTATGCATGAAAATCACATGTACAAAATATACCCTTTTGTGCTAAAAGGTGGCAACTGGAAAACAAGCACTGCAATGCACACTTTCCTCTCAACAAGGCCATTGCACAACATTATCTACTTACATAGAACATAAATTTGTCACAAATGAAATGGATTAATGTTTGTACATGATCTTGAAATAGACATACAAACATTACAACTATAACTCATGGTCAATGGAAAGGAAAAGTAGACTACCGATGTGTTTGTAACTTTGTAGGAGGACTATTGCTTACCTGAGCCACATTGTTTAATTTTCATGGACAAAACCATAACATAATTGAAATTTGCTATTGAATGGGTCCTTCAAGCGTTCTCCTTGGATCCAATCTTGCGGTGAATCTACAGTTTCCTGTGGTCCCCAAGCCATTGTAGAGTTTCATCTTCTTGATGCTTCTATTAGGATCTTACTTCCTTGTGTTTAACATGTATGCAGATGCCTAATGCGACCAAGATTGATAAGGATACAAGGAAATACGAGCCATAAAGTGGGATATGATAATCAACCAACATTTGCTAGTCATGATTTTACGTATTATTTTAACACCAATGATTGTCTTCCATAGGACATAAACTTGCGAAACAGAATAAGACAGTGGCTGCAAACACCAAATTATTTATAAATTTCCCTCAATATAAAGTGCATTCATTCACTCGGTGTCTCCTGCACAAGTTAGTAAATTGATTTTCCTGTCTTTTGTGTAAAGTCATCTTCTCCTTGTAAGATAAGTGTTTTTTGTGAAGCACATCCACTTTCCCTTAGGCATTGTATGTCCATGACCAAAAACAGATATTTCTTACTGCTGTGTGGATGTTTATTATTATTTTGACAAAGCTTACTGTGGCTTTTGAGTCAACGGCATTCTTGAATAGGACCTCAATGTCCTATGCATAAAGCAGACCAGCTTATGTGGCCATGGTGGCCCAAGAGGGACGAACATGTACTCGGGTGGAAAACTGGTTGGGGGAATATCACCACAACCCCCTATTTTCTAGCCAGCCAAGCCCCATTTACTTCAGCTTCTTTTAAGTTTCATGCATTTTAATTTATTTAAGCATTTAGTTGCTGGATCCAAGACTCACTGTCATACAGGTAGGCATATGCTCCTCAAGGTGGTCGATTGTAGGTCAAATCCCTGGTTACCATAAAAGTACACTCTTCCTTAAAGGTGCAGAGGTTTAAGAAATAATGTTTTATCCAAATTGCAAATCTATATTCTACATGTTTTATGTTTCGTATGTTGAAGGCGTCTCTATATTCTCTAGTCGTTAAATACACCTAATGTTGGTGTTCTGAATTTGCTGACAGGTGCTGAAATCCTTGCAAGATCCACCTGTTGAGCCCAAGGGGGATGAAGAAAAACCCTAAGATTGATCAAGTGATTTAACTTAATGGCTACATATTTACCTATTTTATGGAAGTTTCTTTATCATCTAAATAAGAAATTTATATTTATTTTTATGCATAAACATTATCTAATTGTTTTAATCTTTTCTTTCTATAGTGAGGAATTCTCTATGTACGAGGATTATGCATCCTGTGATAAGGTTGAAATAGGAATATCAAAGAAATATGGAATGGAATGAAAATTAATAGACACATACTTGCCTCAGCTATATGTTTGAATTGAAGATTAAATTAAACATGCTTCTTACCATCAGGAATTTTCTCGGTAGCAGGCATCTCTTGTGACAACCATTCAACATGTAAACTTATCTCTTTAGACATCACTTGAGAGATGGCCTTGGATACAAACTGGCTGTAAGAAGCCATATTAATAAGATTCCTAAATATAACGTAGAATTTCCATCTCATTCCTTGTAACTTCACCCATAATGTGACAAACACCTTCGGCAGTGTATATAAAATTGCAAAAAAGCTATTACGTAGGGGAATCTACTATTGCTATGGTTTGGTGCAATAATTTTTAATATTTAATGTTATTATAGCTTCTTGTCTCTATAAGATGAGATAAGTGATTAACAAGGAAAGCTGCATTGCAAAGTGCTCTAGTTTAACATTGATACACAAAAATGTTGAAGGTAGGTTTATAGTTCCACAATTCTAGATAGCATGACATTGATGTTAACAGTTTCAATTTGCGGCCGCCCATTTTAAAGCATTAATACAACTTAAGAAACAACGACGGCATGGTATAACCATCTAGGCACTTGTCATGGATGACTTAATTCTTATTTTCCCATAATTATGATACACAATAATGCAGCTAAAGTGCTATTTTCTCATGACCATGATACAGAATAATGCAGCTAAAGTGCTATTTTCTCATGACCATGATACACAATCATTGAAATTTGTAATAATGCATCTAAGGTGTTATGTAATTTTAAATTAAAATTTTCTATTGGATTAATAGGCAAATTGAATCTAAACTATCACAACCTTAAGATCTTTTTGGTCTTGCTATTTGAAACATAACTCAATACTCGTTATAAAGTCATTAGTAATGCGATGTCGAACTCAAGACATTAAATATCTAAGGTGTTGGAATCATGGTTAAGACAGAAAGATTTTTTTTTTCATATTGCATATTTTTTATGCGATGCAAATGCTTTGTTTTAACCGTCAAACCTTTTAATATGTTGGCATAGGAAAAATGGGACTATGCCTTCAACCATTTGCAAGGAGCAATTTAGAAGAGCTAAAACGATGAGGTTTGTATGGATTGTGAATACATATGACTTTGTCGAAAACAATGTCACAATTTCTACAATCATTGAAACCTTATTTTTATTAATGTAAGCAACTTTTTGGTTTGATTGTGTTGAGAGGTTTTTTTTACAACTTAGTATGAGGGAGATGTGTAATTATTTTCATGCTCAAGAGAGAGCTTGTTAATCATATTGCACTAGGATTGTAATTTTGTCACAAGGATTGGGCTTGTAGGTGTTGGAAAGTGGCAACAAAGAATGTCTTCTAGCATTGCATATGTCCTTACATGCTAGAAAGACATTAAACATACATTAAACATGAAGCCAAATGTATTAAAGTGGCTTTTCCAAGTTTTGACTTAAGAAGACATTAAACATACATTAAACATGAAGCCAAATGTATTAAAGTGACTTTCCCAAGTTTTGACTTAGGAAAATACTTTAATTATTCTAATTTGATTTTGACTTAATGGAATCACTTTAATAAAATGAAAAGTGAAATATTTAAGTGATGGCTAATCTAATCTTGGCCATTGATCTCATCGGAGAGTCACACCCATTGATTCATAATGAGGGTTAGGGTTTTTGCTTAGCGATTGAGTTAAAATGAGATTTGGTGGAGAGGACACGTACACATGAGAAATACAGACAAAGAGAAGTCAAACGAAGGATTTTGCTGAGAAAACAAAAACAATTACTTGACGGATTCACCAAACTTCTAGGCTGAGCTAGGCCGTACATGATCACGCAGAGGGTAGCCGTACCAATTCAACAGAGGCAACTGTACAAATGTACGAAATTCGTATTGGCTGACATTAGTACCATACGGATCCGTACAACTGCGTAGAGGAGGTTGTCTTGTTGATGTAGAGGCTGTACAACTGCGTCGAGGGTGTGTTGGGTTGTTGGAGTTGTCCAGTGTTTATGCAGAGGCTCATTTAACTAGGTTGGGTGAATTTGTCTATTGATTGTAAACATTCCATATCTTCATAATATAAAATTCATATTTGACTGTTGCATTGGTTTTTCCATCTTGGGTTTTATCCAGGGGTTTCCATACCCAAATTACCATGTCCATATTTTATGTGATGTGAATGTTTCTCAGTATTTATATTCCGCTGCAATACTAGTAAATGAAGTTAATGTGTGGTTTCCAGTTAACAATTAAATATATTGTTTAGCCCTAGTTTGGATTTCAAAGGAAAATTTACATGGTATCCGTGCTCAGTTAAGCTAAATCTGAGAGACTTGCATCAACAGTAATAGATCAGGGGCATATATATTAAATACACAAACCTAGAGTTCAGAACTAGGGTTTGACAGGTACACTTCAATATGGTTGTTCAATTGAGAGCTGAGGATAGACACTAGGGGGCTCAGAATTTTCCTACATGGAAAGAAAGGATCACAAAGATCCTAGATGTCAGTGATGCAAAGGAGCACATTGACTCCATGAAGGTTGCGCTCACAAATTTGACAGAGTTGGTAGCTTGGAAGAAGATAGATTCCAGAGCCATGTTGATAATCTTGGATGGAGTGAATGACCACATAGTCTTTCATCTTTTCGGGAAAAAGACCACATCATAGATGTGGAAGGATTTGGAAAGTTTGTACTAGAGCAAGAACGAAAACCGGAAGACGGTGCTACAAGAGAGGATGCAAAGTATCAAGATGGCCAAACGAGTGATCCCTTATTTCACAAGGCTCACACAGATCAAATACGAACTTGGAGTTGTTGGCTCTAAGAGCGATGATGGGGAGCTAGTTCAGGTAGCCCTCAATGACTATTCTAAGCCATGAGGCACCTTTGTTAAGGGTGTTGTGGCGAGGGAGAAGCTCCCTGATTGGCAGAGATTGTGGGATGACTTTGTGCAGGAGGAGACTCGCATGGGTCGAGGATTGGGCTCATCCAACAGTGTCCCACAGATTGTGGATGAGGAGGCTCTAGCCTTAGCAAGGAAGAGAAAGGGTAAGGCAAATAAGGAGAAGGGTGGTAAGAAGAACCTTGACATGTCCAAGGCAAGTGTTTTATCTGCTACAAGCAATGACACTTTGCCTCCTAATGCCTAGACAAGAAGAACAAGAACAATACCTAGATGGCAAGTTCTGTAGAGGTGGAGGAGTTCAACAAAAACTTCGATGAGGAGTTTTGTTTGATAGCTTGCATGGAAAGCACCACATGTAGCAGTGTTTGGTACATCGACAGTGGAGCATCTAGTCATATGACTGAACATAAAAGGTTCTTCAAGGACTTGCAGGAGGGTGGAACATGTATCCATGTTGAGTTGGGTGATGATGCGCGGTATCACACGTAGAGAGTTGGCATTGTTTCATTTTCGAGGGAGTATGACAAACCCCTTAGTTTTGCTGATGTGTTATATATTTTTGGGGTTGACCAAGAACCTCATATCGGTCTCCACTCTATGGGACAAGGGATTTCAGGTGAAGTTTCGAGGCCATAGAGTGTATATCAGGCCCAAGGGGTCAGATAGGAGTTTGGATCAGGTGATTGGGATTTGGAGTGCAAAAGTGTATATACTACACTTTGAGCCTGCAAAGGCTCTAGTCAGCAGCGACAATAGTTAGGATGAGTTGTGGCGTAGGAGGATGGCACACTTACACCATGGAGCATCGAGGCGCTTGAGACAGACAATCATTGGAGCTCCTCAGGTACATGAGGAGAAGCATAACCACTGCAAGGGTTGTGCATTGGGGAAGAACATCAAGAATCCTTCCCCACAGAGTGAGCACAAATCTAAGGGGCCATTGGACTTGGTGCATTTGGACGTTTGTGGACCCATGGGTGTCTAATCTTTTAGTGGTTACATCTATTGCGTCACTTTCATTGACGATTATTCCAGGAAGACCTGGATCTATTTCTTGAAGGCTAAGTCAGAGGTCTTTGAGCGGTTTTGAGAGTTCAAGACTCTCGTGGAAAATTAGACAGGTAGGAAGATCTGTGTTTTGAAGACGCACAATGGGGGAGAGTACAACTCCAATGAGTTCTTGGAGTTTTGCTCAACAGAGGGGATCAAGAATGAGCACACAGTGCCTCATACCTCACAACATAATGGAGTGCCAGAGAGAAAGAACAAGACTATGGTAGGAGCAGCCAAAGCCACACTATTTGATCAGGGATTGCCACTATTCCTTTGGGCTGAGGCATACATGACCGTAATATACATTCAGAACAGGTGTCCCCACACAATTTTGGGGAGGAAGACACCCGAGGAAATCTTCATAGGCACTCGTCTAGATGTGAGTCACATTTGCATATTTGGGAATGTCTGCTATCGTCACATTCATGTTGACACTAGTAAGAAGCTGAACCCTTTTGGAGAGAAGGGGTTACTTGTTGGTTACATCGAGTCTTCAAAGGCCTACAAAGTATACATTCCTTCTCGCAAGAGGATCATTGTGAGCAACGATGTCCAGTTTGATGAGGACAGGGCCTTGCGGATATCTATGGACTTACCAGCAGAGGAGTAGCCAACACAGTTTTCGGGGGTCAAGTTGGAGGAGCTAGATATACAAGTATAGGTACAGACACATAGCACATGATCCTACCGTCATTGACTTGGAGAATGAGCCGCATCACGAGAATAATATCCAACAGTCTCAATAGGTAGACAATAGGCCAAGGCCTAAGTGGTTTAGGTCCATAGTTCAGGATTCTAGGCAGGTGAATCTTCCATAGAGCTCCATGAGACAGAGCAAACCACTATAGAGACTTAGCTATATGGCATTGATGACAGAGTTGATTAACTCTGAACCTTCTAGTTTTGAGGAGGATGCACAACATGATGTGTGGCATGAAGCTATAGTTGACAAGTATGGCTCCATCTTGAAAAACCAGGTATGGGAGGTTGTGTCGAGGCCACAAAGTAAAAAGGTGATGTGATCTAGATGGATCTACAAGGTGAAGCATGCATCAAACAAAATCGTGGAAAAGTACATGGCACATTTCGTGGCAAAGGGGTTTTCACAGAAGGAGGGTACTGACTATAAGGAGACCTTTTCTCATGTTGCTAGGTATTCTTCCATTCAGACCATTATCTCATTAGTAGTAGAGATGGGTCCGCGTGTCCATCAGATGGACGTCAAGACTTCTTTCCTCAACAGAGTCATAGAGGACGAGGTATTCATTGAGCAACCAAAGGGCTTTGATGTGGAGGACATGGAGACACATGTATGCATGTTGCAGAGAGCTCTTTATGGGCTCAAGCAGACACCTCGAGCATGGTACATGAGGATAGACAACTATCTACGGGTGATGGGATTCTAGCAGAGTGAGGCAAACCACAACCTGTACTTCCTAGCAGGTGAGGTGCCTCTCATACTGGTACTATATGTAGATGCTTTCTTTCGCACAAGTGATGAGAGGCTGACCGATGACTGCAAGTCCAACTTTGCAATTGAGTTTGAGATGAGAGACCTTGGGTTGATGCATTACTTCCTAGGGTTGGAGGTTTGGTAGAGAGACGAGTGCTTCTTCATTGGACGGCTGTGAAGCACATAATGCACTACATCAGAGGTGCAGTGGAGTATGGATTGGTTTGTGAGTGCAGGGGGAGTGTGCAGTTAGTAGGCTTCACAAATGCTGACTGGGCAGGATTTGTAGAGGACCGAAAGAGCACTTTAGGTTACTGCTTCGACATTGGATCAGGGGTTGTCTCTTGGTTCAACAGGAAGCAAAAGTCAGTTGCATTGAGTTCAACAGAGGCCGAGTACATGGCAGTCAGTTTGGCTTCCTGTGAGGGAATGTGGTTGAGGAGTTGCTTTCAGGGTTGTTTGAGTGTGAGCCAGAGGCTACAATAGTTCACAGTGACAATCAGAGTGGCATCAGGATATTTGAAACTCAAGTGTTCCATGACTGGAACAAACACAGACATTCGATACCACTTCTTGAGAGATTGTGTACAGAGAGGAACCATTCAGTTGGAGTACATACATACATATGAACATGTGGCATACATTTTTATCAAGGCACTTTGCAGACAATTTTGTGAAGTTCAGAGATAAGTTGGGGTTGCTACCGAATCATTTTTTCGATGTGAGGGAGTGCTAAAAAGTGGCAACAAGGAAGGTCTTCTAGCATTACATGTGTCCTTGCATGCTAGAAAGACATTATACAAGAAACCAAATGTATTAAAGTGATTTTCCTAAGTTTTGACTTAGGAAAATCTTTTAATTATTATAATTTGATTTTGACTTAATGGAATCACTTTAATAAAGTGAAAAGTGAAATATTTATGTGATGGCTAATCTAATCTTGGCCATTGATCTCACCAGATGATCACATCCATTGATCCATAGTGAGGGTTAGAGTTTTCGCTTAGTCATCGAGTTAAAATGATATTTAGTGGAGAGGACACGTACACAAGAGAGATATAGACTTAGAGAATTTAGACAAAGGATTTTGCCGACAACTACGTAGAGGAGGTTGTACAGCTGACGCAAGGGCTATACAACTGCGCTGGGGTTGTACTGGGTTGCTGGAGTTGTCTAGTGTTTCTGCAAAGGCTCATTTCGCAAGGTTGGGTGAACTTGTCTACTGATTGTAAAAGTTCCATATCTTCATAATATAAAATTCATATATGACTGCTGTACTGATTTTCCCATCTTGGGTTTCATTTGGGGGTTTCCATAGCCAAAATGATGTGTCCATATTTTATGTGATGTTGTGAATTTTTCTCAGTATTTATATTTCGTTGCAATACTAGTAAATGAGGTTCATGTGTGGTTTCCAGTTAACAATTAAATATACTGTTTAGTCCCAGTTTGGATTTCAAAGGAAAATTTACAGTAGGATCATATTGTTAGATTTTTAACGGAGATGGAGTGCATTTGGGTTTTGGCTTAGAGATGATGTTAACCTAAGGTTGATTTGATGTTGTTGTGTGTGGGATGAGATGCTCTACTAGTGATCTAGTGGATGGCATAACATACGCCAAATGGTTGAACTTTTGATGATATGTTGCACCTTCCTTTTATGGTAGTGTTGACATGTTTGAAGTGATATATTGCCTATCTTTGAAGAAATGATTTAACACTTGGTGCATTTTATGGAGTGGGAACCTGTCAACTTAGGGTTCTCCTATGTTTTAAGTTTCAATAATTTATTCTTGGTGTGATGATGAATTAAAATAGGGCTTTTCTCTTCTTTTTAAGGTTCTATTTTGATAAATTCTCAAGTTAGATTACCTTAGCACTTTGACTCTTTTGCAAATATTCCAGCAATCTTGTCTAAGGAAGCCACACTTGAGTCAAAGAGTTGGCATAAAGTGTGAAGAGGGATTGCGTGTCATTGATAATCCCTTTTGGTTCCTCCATGATCTCATTTCGGATTTTAGGACTTCATCTTTGGAATATTTTGGCGCTATTGTTGAGGATAAAGTCTGTTTCCTAAAGTGAATTGATAATGCTATATTGGTGTTATGAATACTTGTATTGAAGATATCTTGATCTTGTGGTGACTCCATGAAGGGACAAAGCCTTTGTAGATGTGAAGGCTTCTTGCTTGTAGAGTGAAGCATTTGGTGTTCTGAAGGTATTTGAAGGTGCACTTTGGTGATATCACATCTTGGTATGAGGTTTGATGACAATGTACATTCCAAATTTCACATCAACATTTCAGATTTGAAGGCGGCATATTTCCTTAATGCAATGAGTTGGAAGCCAAATTGTTTGGTCTTTTATGTTTCTCATGCATTCATGGATATCAACAAATTCCATTATCAACTATGGAACAAGAATGCTCCAAGTTTCTATGAAAACTTGTAAATGGTTCTTTACCTTCTGTTGCATCCTTCATGAAGTTTATTGAGGATTTCAATTTTGTCCATGTAGATGTGATTATGAAAATGTTTGAACTTTCTATAATAAACAATGCAAGAGAATGGCATTGTAATCTCAATCCACGTGAACTATTCTCATTTTATTCTTATGTTGTCATCTCCTTGTAGTTTTCATTTTTTATTAATTGACATAGAGGGTCAAATGGAATGAGTAAACAATTATTCCATTTGGGTTGAAGTTTGTAAAGATAAGAGGAAATTTGATGATATGATGGTTGTATATGAGAGGAACCCTTTAGGGTATCTTTTAGATAAATTAAAATAAAAAATGAAACATCAAATCTTTTGCTTAAGCATACTAAAGAAAAATATGATATTTTAAATCAAAGGAATTTGAAAGTGAATTATATAACTTTTTTTTCAACTTATATTTCAACTCTACATATTAGCTCTTGGTGACTCCAATGAAGACCAAGCACATGACTAACATATTGATAAAGAAGACTTTGACACATCCATGCCGTCATCTAATGAAGATGGATTTGGGAAGCTATGGCCCTTCTCACACTTTTGAATTTGATGATTCATTTATGGATGATCTTTAGAGGGTGAGCAATTTGTAAATGTGATTGCCTCTCTAGCCTCTCCATTTGATAAAGACAACTGCAATAAAAAATATGAAATTATGGACATTTTATTATTGTTATTATTGTGGTAAGGATGTGGATTGTTGAAAAAATTATGGAGATTATTATATATATATATTTTAGTGATTTTTTTAAATAAGACATGCATATTTTGAAGCCTTAGGACAACCTAACATAGAGGAGGTAAATTAAAAAAAATTGCAACATATTTTACAACACATTTATTTCTGATGTAGATTTGTTAGAGTCATGTAGTCTCAATTTTAGGGTAGATTTATGGAAATTCAGTCATATTCTATATTGTATGATTTAGTTATTTCTCAGCATGTAGAGCATATCTATGATGATAAGAATTTGAAAGACTTATATCCATGAACTTAAATTGTTGATGAATTTATGTGAGAAAAATCAACTTAAGATGTTGTTTTGGAGGATGTTGGAAATTACATGGGACAAACATGGGATGATTGCCATAAATTTCAACAACATATTTTTTTGTATTTTGCATGTGCATTTGTAATTTCCATTCTTGGAAATTTTGGAGAAATGCACAAATTGGGTAAATTTGGGTTTAACTACTTATGACTCCAGGGGGTTCCAAATGGCACCAAATGGTCCCTAATTTGAAAGGAAATGGCATGGTGAGTCTTAATACCTACAAAGATACTCTTTGAACACTTTGGGACCAACTTTATACCTCTGCAACTTTGTTAGGGGCCAATGACAAAGAACAAATTTACTAGGAAATTATGGTTAAATCCTCCATAGGGTGTAAGCCAAACTGGCTTCTCAACTCAAGTATGAACCTCCCAAATTTTAGAACAGAGTATGGGATGAATATAGGGCATTAGGTTCTATCAGTAATCATGGTTATTATATCTACAAACTAATTATAAAGTGAAACATTTGCATGACCACTTTTAGGGAAATTGCTTATGGGGAAATTGCATAACTAACACGATTTTGCATATGAAAGTAGAGTTAAAGGTTTAGATCAGGATGTGAAATATAGAGACCATATACATCATACAAATTGCTGCCCCAAAAGTAGTAAACACCATAGAAATCCCTTCATAGAAGTCTGGTAGAAAACTCATTCAGTATGGGAGTCAAATACATGAAAACTAGTGATTTAATAACATGGAATTACAAAAGTTTCACATATGGATTTCTTGGATTTCGACCCACAAGCCTAGGGACATGAAATTATAGAGTAACACATCATACATGGTTGTCACAACATCATCAAACTCATAGAAAATCCCCCATACACATATGATATAAAACCAGTTCAAGATTGAAGCCAAATCCATCAAAACTCATTATTCAAGAGCATGGGGATGCGAGCCTTTCACACTTAAGTTTCTTGAATTTCGAGCTATAGAGAATATGATCATGAAATTACAGAGTTATATATCATTTATGGCTTCCCCATCATCATCAAACTTATAGAAAAGTCCTCATACAAGCTTGATATAACAACAACAACAACAATAATAATCTATTTTTAAGGTCACCGCCAAGCGAGACACCAATTTGGTGTATGAGACCCCCTTATTTTTGGGACAAGGGACCCCCGTCTGCCCAGTGATTTAACTGCTAAAGTCTACAGAGGTGTACATACACTATCCCCCTCTGGATTTGAACCTGTGACCTAAGAAGAAACATATGCTCTTAACCATTATGCCCACTCATGCTGTATACAACTCTTTCCAAAATGGAAGCCAAATACATGAAAACTAGTCATTCAAGAGCATGGGAATGCAAGTCTTTCATATATGGATTTCTGATATTTCGAATTACAGAGCATATGGACATAAGAGTATAGAACCATACATCATATACCCAAGCTTGGGCATCAAATATCCTCAGCAATGTGCAAACACCACTCCAACAACTGCGCCATCTGTTAGGATTTATAATCCTCCCTTGACCAATCTGTCTATTAGATTATTTTATCCTAACTTGAAAGTTTTAATTAATTAATTAAGTGCACTAGTACCATTGGGTCCACATGGCCTAATGCGGCCACATGTACTAGTTACTAGAGTGTGGGAAACATTGCTAGAGGCTATCTGCCATTGACTGCACTTGCATGCATCGGATTAGGTTCCTCCTAGGCCAATCCCTACATTTTAGGAGCCATTGGGAGTCTCGACACCAACCTCCTTCAATCAATTGGAGTTGGAACTAGTTAAGCTTAGTTAATTTCTAGTTACTTTCAGTTAGATCACAATCAGTTTAGTTGGCGCTAGTTATGCATGAATGCATGTGGATTAGGCACCTTTGTTCACCTACCACTTCAGTTAGACTAAGTTATCTGTTTATTACTGATTGTGTGAGTTGTTTAGACATATGGAGTTAACCATTTGGACTCCTATATTGATTGAGACATCCTGAATTAGCTAGTCAGTTAGGTACAGTCACATCCAATTAGTAGATTTGAATTCCTCCCCAATGGATTCGAATTCTTTCCTTATGTAAACTATTGTAACACCGGATTTAATTAATGACAATGATACTGTAATTATCTGAGCTATACTCATCCATTTATTGTGTGGTTTGATTTGTTTAGTGTGTATCTTTATTCTTGTTTTACTGCATCAATAATATTGGACTCATTTCTTGATGATCTAAATGGCACAACAATTTTAACATGGTATCAGAGCCATCTCAAGCAAGCTTCATGTTTGTCTCTCTCCATTGAACATCAAAAGCAGCTGGGTTTCCACATAAGTCACGCAAAGAGTGTCGTGCTTCCTTTGGATATATTCAGAGTGGCGGTGCGGGCGTGATGGACCCTGAAAATATGTTCATGTCGAGAGGGAAGGCATGATTCTAACATAGTTCGAATGCTATAGTGTTTTGTAGTGAAAATCTATAGGTGCTACGTAGCTTGTGCTTTTCCAGCCGGAGAATTATGGATTCTCTACCTTCTACTCCTCAGATTCTTACACCCTTCAGTTATCTTGATTGGAGGGCAGATATGCAACTGGCCTTGTGCAAGCTTGACTACTACAGGACAATACTTGGATGGGAGGCTGAGCCCCACTAGCCAATTGAAAGAAACAAGTTTCTGAACTGCTTAGATGAAGCTTTCGGTTATCTATGCACTCATATATCCAGATATCTCCTCTTCCACCTTGAAGGTTTGAGGACACCCAGAGAAGCCTGGGAGAAGCTTGAAGAATTGTTTGGAAAACAAGATGAGCTTCGGGGACACCTCTTGGAGAATGATTTGGTAGCCTTACATTCCAACAATTTCGAAACAATATAGAAATTATTTACTAAATTCAAGTCCTTGGAACTCCAATGCAGACAATGCGGAATAAACAGAAAGGATGAGCAAAATGTGCTTTCCATTCTTAGCAAACTCAGCTTAGAGTATTCTGTATTTGTTTCAATCTTCCATTCCAAAAGGCATGCCTTTCTTGGTTGGAAAATTCCCTCGCTTGATTCCTTTGCCAAGTCCTTAATATAGGAGCAAGAGAATTTGATTCAGATATGAGTCATCTAGACTTCCAAAGATCAAGCCCTCCTAGTGACAGACTCTACCAAAGCACAAGATAAAGGGAGACCTAAGGGGAAGGAGCATAAAAATACTAATTCGAAACCTAAAGAGAATTAGAAGACTTCTGCAGGAGCCTCCGGCTCTAAGAAAAAGAAGAAGTTCGAAAAGAAAAAGTGTCCCTATTGTATGATGGGTTTTCATCTAGAAGACTCATGCATGAAGAAGACCCTCGACCAGTTGAAAGCTCTGTGTACAGAACAATATTTCCCTTCCACAAAGTGCATAGATGTTTGATGATGTAGAGCAGATTGAAGAAGATGAGAGATGCTTGCATGCAAGCCTCACTCTGCCGAAGACATATTTGACAGATTATGGAGCATCCAACCACATGGTTTCCTCCAGGGAATCCTTCATCACTTTCCCTCTATTAGGAGGACCTGGCAGTCATATGGGAGATGAATTTAAAATTCCAACTGTTAAGAGAGGTTCACATAAAATCCAAGATGATGAGTTCATGCCCTCTCCTATATAAAAATAAAATGTTGAAGATGAAGAAGAAGCAAAATTTTCCTCACAGTCATCTCGAATTGAAGAAAGTCTCATTGGAGTGGCTCCTTTTCCTGCTACACTGAAAGTGTACGAGATCTCTGATATCTCATCTCCTCACATGGCTGATCTAGAAGAAGACATTCGAATTTATGTTCTTAAAGAAAAAATATCCTTCAATTCTTTGCAAAAATTCTCGAGTGATTCTTTTATTTTAAATTATGTGCATAGTTTACGAGTGATTGTTTCACAAAAGGAATAGGCATCTGATTTCTCTATATCTAATGGTGCTGTTGGTGTGCAGATAAGTAATACCATGGATATTCTGGAAATAATATCATACTATAGGAGTGGCCCATTCACTCCCATTAATCTAGAACTTCCAGTAAATTCCTATAGGATTGCATGCACCAAAATCAGAATTTTGAAGAAGGAGAAAATTGTGCATCTACCATCTCGATGGAGCACAGTTTTGGATCTGATATGAACCTATTTGGATATAATTTATTTTCTGATTTGATAATATTTGGTTCAGGTTTTAAGATTCAAGAGCTTACAATATTGCTTGTAACTGGTTTCATCAATTTTGGTGTGACAAATGAAGCACCACAAGTCTCCTTCAATTTTGCTGCTGAGGATTCAATGTTAGTTTTCTCTTATGAGATTGCTGATATTATATTTTGTGAAATATTGGTTATTTATGAAGCTATATCAGATTATGGAGCTCAAGCATTCGCTCTCCACAGTCCCAAGGCTTCTCTACCTACCTTTTTGATCGCATGCTCATCTCCTCACAGAACTAGTAAAGTTGGAGACATTATGCATTCGTCTGGACACTTGCTCCTAACACTTGGGGATGATTCTAAATAACATGGTTTGATGTTCAAGGATACAATATATCATTTTCTTGGGTGTTCCTCACATGGTTCAAATTCTCAAGCACCTTTGCTCTCTCATTAGTTGGTTTCAGTTGCTCTACATGGGTCCAGCTTTCATCCTGTAGCTGTCTATATTCTTGATTTAGTTGAGCACATTATTTTTCTTCCAAAGATGAATATTCCTCCATACATAGTCACTTTTTTTGGATTCAGAGGTTCACATGCACAAAAGAACCGAAATACTGCATCACTGTTGCAAATTGCAACAAATATTTTGCAAGTTTTTAACTTGTATTTCTTGATTTTCTGCTTATTTTGAGGGGGGGTTTTCCCTTGTTTCCTCGGTTGTATTAAGCAACATTATGTCTTTTAGATTGTATATGGGTGACTTATGGCCTTGTTTCCAGGGCCCACAGTTGTCCAAGTTAGGATTCAGGGGGGGGGGGGGTTAGGATTTATAATCCTCCCTTGACCAAACTTTCTATTAGATTATTTTAGCCTAACTTAGGAGTTTTAATTAATTAATTAAGTCCACAAGTACCATTGGGTCCACATCTCCTAATGGGTCCAGTTGTACTAGTTACTAGAGTGCGGGGAACACTACTAGAGGCTCTCTGCCACTAACTACACTTGCATGCATTAGATTAGGCACCTCCTAGGCCAATCCCTACATTTTAGGAGCCACTAGGAGTCCTGACACCAACCTTCTTCAGTCAGTCAGAGTTGGAACTAGTTAAGCTTAGTTACTTTCCAGTTACTTTCAGTTAGATCACAATCACTTCGGTTAGCACTAGTTATACATGGATGCATGTGGATTAGGTGCATTTTCTCACCTACCACTTCAGTTAGACTGAGTTAATTGTTTATTACTGATTGTGTGAGTTGTTTAGACATATGGAGTTAACCATTTGGACTCCGATATTGATCGAGACATCTTGAGTTATCTAGTCAGTTAGGTACAGTCACATCCAGTTGGTAGATTCGAATTCCTCCCTGATGGATTCAAATTATTTCCTGATGTATACTATTGTAACAACAGATTTAATTAATGACAATGATACTATAATTATCTGAGCTGTACTCATCCGTTTCCTGTGTGGTTTGATTTGATCAGTTTGTATCTTCATTCTTCTTTTACTGCATCAATAATATTGGACTCATTGCTTGATGATCTAAATGGCACAACAATTTTAACACCATCAACATGAGAGGGTGGGGTAATGATGAAGAAGGAATGAGAGAATAGGGAGATAGATGAGAATTCGACTATATGGACCTTCAACCTGTAGCTAAAAAACCTTCATTAAGCTCCAATGGCCTCTCTATCTACCAGCTTGGAAAGGAATCCAACTCCCTTGAAATTGGTTCATAAGCGAAGAGAGTGAACACTCACTATGAAATGGATAAGCAAAATCTCTCCAAAATGCCAAAGACCGATTAAAAAATGATCAAAATCCATTCTCCTTCCTCATGACATCCTTTTATTAAATTCATGAGGCCTCCTAAGGTTGAATTTCCCTCCATGGGATTCCTCTAACTCATCTTAAAGGTTCAGTGACTCTCATGACACTTGTCTTCTTCTTCATGCTCCAATTTTTTCCCCAATTCAAAGGGCTGCCTCTAAATCCCAAATTCGACCTCTTGGTGGCTATCTTTTATCCCTCTCATGTTAGACTTGTCATATGTCTACAATCAGGTCTGAATTTGTCATACTTGTCTTAGACTTTTTCATTATTTGTTGTCATAGAGTGCATGGAATCTCCTTCCAAGTGGCACACATTGTATTCTAGTCTCTTCCTCTTTCGTGGGAGTTACTCTCATTTACCAATTCAAATTCCTTGGCTCATTATATACTATTTGACACCACATCTCCCTCCAATAATGTTACATTACCCATATGTTCGAATTTGGATGAAGATCATGCTAAGTGTGTGGGGAATCTAGTCATCCAAAGGCTCCACAAGATTCCAAGTGTCTTCATGAACCCATGCCACCTTATTTTCTTACCATTTAT
Organism: Pseudotsuga menziesii; assembly: GCA_001517045.1. Taxonomy (NCBI): domain Eukaryota; kingdom Viridiplantae; phylum Streptophyta; class Pinopsida; order Pinales; family Pinaceae; genus Pseudotsuga; species Pseudotsuga menziesii. The sequence goes on along the minus strand of LPNX010450313.1, from coordinate 1,155,785 downwards.
CATTTATGTGACCCATTTAAATGTAAATATGGTAAACTTTAGTACTTTTGGGTCCCATAGCCCTTTATTACAAAATTTATGTCTCCATCTCAACCTAGGGAACTGGCAGGTTGGTGGAACATTATTTGCAAGTAGTCTTATTTGGAAATTATTTAACTGGGGACATGACAGTCCTTCCCACTCAATATTTCTTGTCCTCAAGCAATTTCAAACATGGATTTTGAATAACCTTCTTTCCTTCCAAAACATTGCTTCAAGCGTTAGCTGCAATTTGAGCTGTGACACTCATGTACTACAATTGTGTGTTTCCAAAAGTAAAGATATGTGGATCTTTGAATATTGATATATCCTTTGACATCATCGGTTAGATAATCAAAACCCATTCCCATAATTAGGATATAATATTTAATCATTTTGGTTAAATTCCTAGGTCCTACACTAGCTAGTTGTCATCCACTTGCTTCCTTATTGTCAAACTTGCCAAAAGTGTCAACATGACTGCTTTGGAAATATTTTAGATAAGATTTTGACAACCCACCAGACTGCCCAATTTAGTAAGTGCATTTTTGCCTTATCCAGAATTAGACTGCTTTTCAGCAGCTTTTAAGGCAAAAGGTAAAGCTAGTCTTAAGGCAACTGCTTTGTTTTTTGTACAACTCAACCTCCATTTTTTTCTCTTCCAAAAGCATTAGTTTATCCACTTTCCTTCACTTATCAACTGCTACACTTCATTTATCCCATTCGTGACCTTCTTGATAGATTTGGAAAGTGTTTTATGCATCTACGAGGGATTTTGAATATTTAGTAAGCCTGCTTTTGTGCTGATTCAAATTGCCTCCTTATGCATTCAAATATTTGATGTAATTATATATTTGGAAAACCTATTACTTCATGAGGTTGGTTGACATAAACATATTCAATAGAAGTTTGTGTTATGCACCATATATAGTCTCCAATTTGAGTGAATCCATGCATGTTTTACAAGCAATTTTGTGAGTTCAATTGATTTAATATTGGGATTCAATTTCCACATGGTATCAGAGCCTTTGTAGCTTGATTGTTCTCCTATTCTATTGCTTTTGCAGGATCGACATCACTCCTAGGGAGCCCATTTTGTCTGTTCAAGGGTGCAATTGCTGAAGAAATGAATCAATCTCACCATATCCTCTTGACTCCATTCAACCACTTTGAATGGAAGGCACAGATGGAGATTTTGATGAGTAAGGGCCTCTTCAGAGTGACTATGGCAACTAAGGCTGAGCCTAATGTAGAAACATAGAAGATCAAGTGGCACAATAGGAGGGATGAGGCTTATGTTCTCTTGTGTCTCACTATTTACAGAGACCTTCTTTTCCATCTTGATGTATGGACATAACTAAATGAAGTATGGGATAAGCTTCAAACTTTATTTAGAAAGATAGATGAAATGAGGGGACATCAATTCGAAAATGAGTTGATCTACTGAGACCAAGTAATTTGGAGTCCTTACAAGTCTACTTCTTCAAGTTCAAAGCCCTTGTTTTGTAATTGAAATAGTGTGGTATTGAAAAGAAAGATGAACAACTAGTTTTGGCCATACTTTCAAAGCTTGGCACTAACTATTCAATATTTGTATCAACCTTCCATGCCACTAAGTTGACAACTCGAACCTAGAAGATGCCTTCATTGGAAGATTTCATGGAATCCTTGACTCACGAGCAAGATAAGTTGGTAATGACGGGTACCATTAAACCTTCCAAAGATCAAGCTTTGGTTGCTGGAGATTCAAAGGTGGATTCCAAAGGAAAGAAGAAGGCTAAGAAGCCTCTTGATCAAAAAGGAGACAAGTCCAAGTCTCATGAGGAGTCTTCAAACTCCAAGAAGAATAATTCACAGAAGAAGAAATGCAAAGGTGAAATGAGTAAGTACGCATACTGTGGTAAGGGATTTCATCCTAAGAGCTCTTGCATGAAGAAACAAATCAATATGTTAACTCAACTCCTGGAAAAACACAACATATATCTTGTTGAAGGCGCAGAGAAGAAGGAAGTAGGATCAAGTTTTGAAGAAAAGGAGAGAGTTCATGACCTGGTTGCATGCACTGTAAGATCTCCACCTTTTATCATTGATTTTGGAGCTTCAAGGCACATGGTTTCGACAAGGGAGGCCTTCTCTTCTCTTGATGATTTGAATGGTCCAAAGGTTTTATTGGGAGATAAATATGAAAATGAAAGTAAGGGAAGGGGTAGAATAGATATTGACAATGGTTCCTTCAATAATGTTTTGAATGTCCCAGGTTTTGCTGCTAATCTATTTTCAGTCTATCAAATGACCCACATTGGGTCTCCTAAGAAGGTTATCTTCACTCCCAATTATGTTGAAATACCTTAGATTTCGAACGATAGATTCATAGCTAAAGGTTTTGTGGATCACCGTTCGAAAGTGTACAAGTTCTAACACTTCATGCCCTTCTCAAACCCCTTTGCTCTCCTTACCCATGCTAATGAAAACAACAAGATTTGGCATGAGAGGTTTGGCCATCTAAATTACAAACACCTTTCAGATTTGTGTGACAAATATATGGTCATAGGGTTTCCCAAGATCAAGTTTTCCAAAGGAGTCTACCAGGGATGCATTCTAGGAAAGCACTCAGAGCATATATGAGAGAGTCAGTCATAAGAGAGCCTTTGCACCTATTGAACTTATTCATAGTGAAATTGTTGGTCCTTTTCCTCATATGTCAATGAGTCAAGCCAAGTATATCGTAACCTTTATAGATGAATTTTCCAGATACTGTTGGGGTTTACTTCCTCACGCATAAGTAAGAAGTTTTTGACCTCTTAAAGGGTTTTAAAGCCCTAGTTGAGAACCGGTATGGAAGAAATCTCAAGGTTCTTAGATATGATAATGGTGGTGAGTATGTCAAGTCTGATTTTATTCAATATTTTGAAGATGCAGGTAACCAAATGCAACACTCTATTCCCTACACACCTCAGCAGAATGGTGTTGCTGAAAGGAAGAATAGATCTCTCAAGGAGATGGCCACTTGCATGATGGAGTCTAATACTTTGCCACCAAAGTTTTGGGATGAAGCTATAAAATGTGCATCCTACATACAAAATAGGGTTCCTCACAAGAATCTTGATGGAATCAATCATTTCAAAGCTTGGAGTGGGCACAATCTTGATGTGTCTCATTTCAGTATTTTTCGCTCTAAAGCTTGGGCTAGAATTTCATCAGAAAATAGGAAGGATTTGGAACCCCAAAGTCAAGAGTGCCTATTTGTTGGGTATTATAAATATTCCAAGTCTTATAATCTGATCAACATGAGCAGTCAAAGAACCTTCATTGAAAGGAGTGTTTTGTTTGAAGAAGAGCCTATGCCAACAACAGAATTTGGAGAGTCCTCTTCACCGCCACCACCTGTGAATGTAAGTGAAGAGACTAATAAGGCTTTTGATTATGATATGTTTGATAATGATTATTTAATTGCATATCCTAACACACCTACAAGGCCAAAATGGGCAACAAAGACCATTCATGCAGCTGGGGAAATTGTTGCGAATCCTTGTGATCCTAGAAGAACTAGATCTCAATTCGAGAGTGCCTTTTCTGTTAAGGACCCCTTCTTTGCTAAGAAGTGTTATATAATGGTTGATTCAGATCCACAAATATATGAAGAAGAATCAAAATATCCAAGATCGAAAACAACCATGAAAGAGGAATACCATTTTCTCGTGAAGAATGAAACATGGGAACTAGTCAATCTTCCACCAGGGATAAGGCTAGTCAAGTGCAAATGGGTATTCAAGACAAAGTTTGCTGCTGATGGATCTCGTCTAAAGAATAAGGAAATTTTAGTGGTCAAGGTCTTCTCCCAAGTCCAAGGCATTGACTACAATGATACCTTTGCACCACTAGGAAAGATGGACTCTATAAGACTAGTTTTGGCCATTGAAGCTTCCAAGCAATGGGAGGCACATCACATGGATGTGAAGAGTTCCTTTCTACATGGAGATCTCAAAGAAGAGATATATATGCAGTAGCCAGGAGTTTTTGTTACCAATACATATCTTGTGTGCAGGTTGAAGAAATCACTATATGGGCCAAAACAAACTCCCAAAGCTTGGTATGACAATATTGATGGATTTCTGCTATCAGTGAACTTTAGTAGATGCAAGTCTGATACAAATGTATATTTGAAGCTTATTCATGGTTCAACCATAATTATTGTTTTGTATGCAAATGAACTTCTGATCACAGGAAGTTCCATGAAAGAAATTGCCTCCTTGAAGGATGTAATGAACCATGCTTTCTCCATAGCAGATTTGGGATTGTTGAGCCAATTTTTGGGGCTTGAGATTTCTCAATAAGATCTTGGAATCAAAGTACATTAGTCCAAGTATGCTTCAGATTTGCTAAACAAGTTCAAAATGAAGGATTGCAAGCCAAGAAAAACTCATTTCCTTTCAAGAGTTAAGCTTGAAGAAGCAAATTCAACTCCATTGGTAAACAACACACTGTATAGGCAACTGGTTGGTTGTCTTCTTTATTTGACTCATACTTGAACTAATATATCTTATGTAGTGACTGTGGAATCTAGACACATGGATCAACCTCATGACATCCATTGGAGGGAAACAAAAAGAATCTTACACTTTGTACAATGAACAAGGACACATGGGATTCACTATGTTGTAAAATATGACCTAGAGTTAGTTGGTTTTACTTATTCTGATTGGGAAGGTGTAACACTAATAGAAAATAAACTTATGGATATGTGTTTATGCTTGCATATGGGCCAACCAGTTGGTCAAGTAAAAATCAAAGTGCCATTGCACTTTCATCTACTGAGGCAGAATACAGAGGAGCCGTGAATGCAACTATTCATTGCTTTTGGTTGCAGGGTATACTTGGAGAGTTTGGGGTTGAATCTAAGGCTTCTACATTTATCTATTGCGACAACCAAAGTACTATTCAAATCTCAAATGATACAATACATAGGTAGCGAACCAAACACATAGAGATCCATATGCACTACATCAGAGAGCTTGTGCATGATGGGATCATTGCTCTACACTATTGCACAACATCTGAGCAAGTTGTAGACATCTTCACCAAAGAGTTCTATGAGAACAAATCCAACAATATCAAATCACTACCGGGGATAGATGATCATATGGTGAATACTGATTGAAGACGCAATTTCACAAATTTTGTTTTATGTCCATGTTTAAGGGATGATTTTCCCTTTTGCGGATTTGCCTCTTTCCTTGTTTTGTATGGACAAGGAGTATGCAAAGGGTGACTAAACCTTGTTTCTAGGCCCTATATATCTAATATATTTACGATATTTCACATAATTCAAGATTAATAGGGGGTGTTAAAATAATCAAAACACATTCCCATACTTATGATATAATATTTAATCATTTCGGTTAAATTCCCAGGTCTTACACTGGCTAGTTGGCATACACTTGCTTCCTTATGGTCAAACTTGCCAAAACTACCTACAACAATGCTTTGTAAATATTCTAGATAAGATTTTGACAACCCATCAGTGCGCATTCTTACCTTATCTAGAATTAGACTGCTTTTCAACAGCTTTTAAGGAAAAAGATAAAGCTAGTCTTAAGACAACTGCCTTGTTTTTTGTACAACTCACCATCCATCCCTTTATCTTCCAAAAGCATGATTTTATCCACTTTCCTTCACTTATCAACTAATACACTTCATTCATCCCATTTGTGACTTTCTTGACATATTTGGAAAGTGTATTATGCACCTAAGGGGGGTTTGACTTTTTAGTAAGCCTACTTTGTGCTGATTCGAATTGCCTCCTCATGCATTCGAATCTATGATGTAATTATATATTTGGACAACCTATGAATTCATGAGTTTGGATGAGATAAACTTATTCAATAGAAGTTTGTGTTATGCACCATATACAGTCTCCAATTTTAGTGGATCTATGCATGTTTTACAAGCAATTTTGTGAGTACAACTGATCTAAGCTTGGGATTCAATTTCCACGTCACCACTAACACCAAAATGATTAATAAAATAAATCAAAGCAAAATTTTCACAAATAATATTTACTTCCATCTTTTGGAAACGTTTTCTAAACTTTCAGCCCTTTTTGCTTCTGTATAATTCTTTGAAGTTGGTACCGAGTTGCCGAACTTGAATTTCCAAATTTCCAAGAAAGTTTCAAAGAGGAATCACCATGCTTGTTGCTTCTCTACTCTGATTACAATCACCTTCTCAAGTGATGACTCAATATCCCCTACTGCTTGTTTCCCCCAAAATTTAAACCAAACAATACCCAGATCACATTACTTCTAGTACAAAACATAGGTCATTAAAGTACATAACTACATCATACAATTGTACATCAAGAATGTACTTCATCAAAGGATCATGAAAGTGGTTATACATCCAAGTAAGTAGATCCTCATGTGGCCCATACACACAAGCATAAAGTATTATATCAAATATGCTCCAATGACATGGGTGATGATCCCATGTCCTATAAGGATGCTCCAAAAGAATGTAAGATGCATCAAAATAATAACCAGTCATGTTTTCTTTCATCCAAGAAGTGAATGAATAACCTCCACTAAAATCTAAACCCAATAAGGAGAAAAGTAAACCTGAAGACTTCAAGTGGCTCAAAGAAGTGCCATCAATACACCCATGAATATGTATATCATTATAATGTAACAAAGGATGTTGCTAAAATGCAAAGAAGATTAAAGGAGACGGTATGAATGCCTATTATCCCAAGCCCCAATGAATATTTTCTCACAGTTGGTAAGAAAGGTCAAATGCCATGTTTCTGTTGTCCAAAACATTGCAAATGCCCTCTATTACCCTCACTCGAATTTAGCCCCCAACTTGATGTGAGAGCATACATTGCACTTGTGTAAATGTATTTAAATTATGTTGTTGAGAATGAGTAAATACTTGCTTTATGATTTATGAATGCATCGCAGTGTTATTGAAACCTAACTGGTTATGACGAAATTGATTGGGTCGAGCGATTCCTAAGATTTTTTGGTTTCATTAGAGTCATTTTGTGGTCTAAAATGGAACTCATAAGAAAAAGAGCCATTGATAAGTTGGAATTCAAGGGCCAACAAATTTTCAATAAAATAAGTCAATGATAATTGTTGAGTTGGCATATTTGTCATAAAACAACAATTTTTTAATCTATATATTCAACTTATCTCCATGTCGTTTTACTCAAATTTTGAGTGGAAGCACTTGTTGGAAGCATAATTCAATTTTGCATCCAACACATACTCACACTACATACTTTTGATGGACCCCACCCCATGAAAAATGAGAAATACATAAAAAAATGTATTACACTTTGGGGTGGAATCAATCAAAAGTATGCAGTGTGGGTATGCACCAGATCTAGAATTGAATTCCACATTTAACAAGTGCTCCCGCTTAAAATTTGAGTGAAACCACATGGAGAATACGAAAAAAAATAGGTTTTATCTATTTTCCACCAATATTCATAACTCTTATTTTATTATTTTAACTATTATTTTATTAATTTCCTTAGGAGGCCCATTTTAGACCCCAAAATGACTCTTATGGAACCAGTGCCTCAAATTGGAAAATGATGGTTTTGTATGAGACCAACCAGTTCCATACATAACTAATCCTCTAGCTCAAAGCTGACTGGTTTTGTATGGAACCGGTCGGTTTGTTATAAAGCTATATGTGAAGGTTCAGAGCATGAAATGTGAAAAGAAAAGAAAAAATTAAACTCTATACCAGCTAGTAATCATCGACAATATTAAATTGTAATGTTAAATTCTCAAAGTAAAAGTGACATTCTCCTTATCTTTCATTTTCTATTATTTTACTTAAATTTTTAACATTACCTTTAGTTGTTTCAATATGTTTGATAGTGGTTCCAAGTTTCCAACCTCATCAGAATTCAAATGCAAAAAGTGGATTTGTTTATCCCATTCAAAATTCAATAGGCTTAACAGTTTTCGAGATTTTGGGATTGCAATGTTTCCACTGGATTTTATCATGTATGACGGTATGTGATTGACATTTAATCGAGCACATCAAACCCTTTATGTACCTTGATGTTGGTGGTGTTTATTGTTCAAATTGATGTTGGTGGCCTCAAAACTAGTTTTTGAAGAATCTCTAGTTTATAGCCTATTTATTGATGTACTTTGGTTCATATATGGATTGCACTTGGTGTTATTTTCGTTGTTTGTAGTATTACTTGCTATATACATGAGAAACTTTGCATATGTGTATAATGGTTTGAATTCTCAAGGATGCATATCCAGAATTTGAATAGTTTATGTATCATTTGGTCGACCGATTTTCTGATCCATATTTTGTTCAGTTCCAATCTAGTTCTGGTTTCTAGGGTCAACCGATTCGATCATAGAACCCGTTTTGATAACTATGGATGTGTATTTATATGATGTGTAAGTTTGTGTGATGTTTTGATATTGAATTATTGCTTTTTTGTTTGAAGAAGGCTTCATAGGTCATTTTGTGACAAGAACACTAATGAACTGGGCACACCATGTTCTCAACTACGTCTTTTGGTATCATAACAAGGTAAGAAGTGTAGCGAAAATGTTATAAACATCCCCTGATTATGCTCAATTGACATTACTATTATGCAATAGTAAATTATATTGAAAATATAAAAATATGATTGAATATATGATTAAAACAATTATCCTTGTGATATTGTACTTTATAAGCATTGGCTTGTCACGAGTGCATAGGTATGTGCTTTAACTAATTCATTTAATGAAATCATAATATTTATTTAGTTAGTTAGTACTATTAGTACTATCATTTGTATCTATTGTTATGTTCATAACATTGTCACCCCCTTAAATTATGCTTTGTTCTCAAAGCATAATAAATTGGATTCTCTCTAACAAACCATGCTTCTGTGGTGGCAACATTTTTTCCTTTGTCTATTCGTAGAAGTTTGTTTGGGATTCCAATTTGAACATTAGCAAGATTCTTTTGCAATATGTGCATCATACCCTCAATTCTTTTGACTTGGTTAGTTAACTTACAATCTTGATTCTTCTTGGGTATAAACTTGTCTTGCTTTTGTTGTTGTATGCCTTTTTGCACTTCTTCCCTTTTGTTCCATTGTTCCAATTCTCTTTCCTTGGGAATCGACCCTTCATTACCATATAATTTATAATTTTTACAGTGTAAATAAAATTCCATGAATTGTTTTTTGAGGTGGGTGGTATAAGTGCCCAATTGTATCAACCATTCTGCACCTAACACTATATCCATTCCAACGAGTGGTACTGCATAAAACCCTGATTGTAGTTCTAGTTCATGTATTTAATGGCATCATCTTATGCCATGGACTTGATGTCCATCATCAACCTTAACAATAAGGTCCTTGGTGTGGTACACAGAAAGATTTAACTATTTATCGTCATTGGTATCTATAATGTTATGAGTACTGCTAGAATCTATGAGGATTGTTATTTTTCTATTTTTTACAATTCCCTTGAGCTTTAGTGTTTAACATTGTGATTTTTTTGTCTTAGTTGTAAGTGGAATTGCCATTTTTTGTGCCTTTTCTTAGAACCTAGATTTCATTATTCCTCCTAAGATTAGGTGGGACATATTTTGTGGGTACCTCTTATGTTTTGTATTTTTGGGTAATATTTCCATTTTGTGACACATCATCATCATTATTTTTTTGTAGTATGCATGAAATTGACAATAGTGATATCTTTTGTAGTGTTACTTCATTGTCCAAATCTAAGTTCTATGTTATAGTGATTTGATTTTTTGGATTTAAAACTTCTACTTTCCTTCCATTCACTATTCTATAGTACGTAATAACATATCTTCACATCTGTGACTTGGAGTCCAATTTTTACCACATTTATGACAAATATATTTTTTTTCTTTCTTTTCTTGAGTAGTGATTTTGAGTGTTTTTGTAGTGATTTTTTTCATTGCAACCATCCCTAGATTTCTTAGGCTTTATCTCCCTTGGATTTTTTTAGGAGTTGGCCTAAACAGAGGAGTCGAGTGTTGTGGTGATAGTTACACCAGACTCAAGACTTCCCCCCAAGGCCGCTCTCAATGAGTTGAGATTTTTCTCGCGATCACTTGTGAGTTAAGGTGGCAACAAGTATGAAGAACATCCAATGGCTTTCTACTTTGAACCTCTTTGGTATGATTGAGCATTCCACCCTCGGTTTAAGCCCTCAAACTTTGGAGTTGTTTTGATCTCACTACTAGAAGACACATTGATCCATACCAAGCCCCCGACTATACAAAGCTAAGAGATTATTACACACCTTGTTAGAAATGGAGTATCCCATGGATAAAGAACAATTTCCTATGAGCGAGGAGATGGGAAACATAATGGATTTAGTTTTGTCAATCTTACACATTGGCTATTTTTAACCATTGTCATGTGAGGAAGGTTACTTTTGTCTAGTTTATTGTAGGTTAATCCATTATAAGTTGAAGAATTATGTCTATCTTCAGGCTCTAATATTTAGATAAATTTGACTATAAATTTGTGTTCATGGATAGTAGAAGCTCTCTACTATGTTTTTTTGCTTATATCGTATTTTCATTAAACAATACAATAAAAGTAGCCTACATTATGTGACCTTATTGTCAATAGGTTTTTGCATTATAAAAGATGACTAAAGTCATTCAAAAAATAATAATGACTAGAATAAATATTAAATATGCTCATGTTGTTGTATTCCTCGTAAGTAGCTTTATTAGATATATTATTTTATTTTAACGTATTAATACATAATATCCTAACCCATTACAAAAAAAAATAAAAAAATCATATAATAGTTATCAATACATGTTATCCTAAACCATCACTAGAAAAAATAATCATATAATAAGTATTAATACATGTTATACTGACCCATTAAAAAAAATGTAATAGTGATAACTATTATTATGTCACCTTATGAATATCCTCACCTCTAACTATTTGAGACATTCTTCCTATTCAAAACATATAAGCTAACTGGATGAAGCTTTTGAGGTATGCGATGTCCACTTTCTTTAATGTTTGAAATTGTTTTCCAAATATGAATGTGCAATCAAGTTTACCCTATAATATGATACTACAAGGCATATGGAGCATTTGATATTAGTATGACTATCTCTAATCAACTTTAATAGAATTGCATTTTGATCTCATCTAGGGTTATCCAACCTCAAATGAGAAGCAACATAGCTTTCAAGAATTGTAGTCTTTGGCATTTGATAAGCTTTTAATATTCTTTCCAACATTATGATACTACAATCTTTCCAACATTATGATACTACAAAGCATGTGGATCATTGGATGTTAATATGACTACCCAACCCCCGATGATGTAGATTTTTTATTTTATTTCATCAAGGAATATCTAACCTCAGATGAGAAGCAATAGAGATTTCAAGAATTGTAGTAACCTCATATGAGAAGCAACAGAGATTTCAAGAATTGTAGTAACCTCAGATGAGAAGCAACAGAGATTTCAAGAATTGTAGTTTTCGACATTTGATAACCTTTTAATATTCTTTCAAGCAACTTTGTTTTTATGTTTTGGTTTATTATACATATGTTGCTTATAGTTGTTTATATCAATGTTCTTGTTTGATGATTGGTCTTGCATTTTAGTTTTAGATTTTAGGCTTTGAAGAGTAGTTAGTTCTATTATGTTTCCATGTAACTTGTTTATATCAACTAAAAATAATGATTTGTTTCAATAAAACATGGACATTCTAATAAACATTAAGATGTCATGATATGCATTTGATTTTGATTTTGAGTGGGTTAAGTTTAAGATCTACCATATGCTATATTTATTAGGCACCCATATTCTCAATGTGGCTTGGGAGGGGTCTCTATTGGCCACTTACAAGAGTTAATTCATTTTTACCCAAGTGATTCAAGGTACACTACTCATCACCCAATATAAAAAAGAAAATGTTTTGAGAAACTCAAGAAGAGGGTAAATGATAAAAACTAATTTCTTCAACTCAATATGCCTTTGAAGAGAAAGCAAGCTCTAAACCTAAGTTACCTCATATGAGGACACAGGACATGAAAGACACAAGAATTCGAGTGTAGAACACGGTGACCCCCAAAATCAGGACATGTAGGACATGTTTTATTTATATATATATATATATAGACATATAGATCCAATTTTTTACAAATATTCAATAGAAATCAGAATCAATGCACATTTAACATTAGTAATTAGTATTACACATTTACAAATCAAATCAGTAATCAAAATCTTTTCACTAACACAAAAAACACCATTTAGAGCCTACTCCCCACTTGCAAATGACAAAAAAAAAAGTGGAAATTTCGTTTTAAAGCGTTTTTGGGCATCCCTTCAGCCGAAAACGTGTCCTGACATAGGCAGAACATGCATGTCCAAAATTGAAACACTCTGAAAAAGACGTGTCCAACAAGCTCTGTCAGCATGTTCAGTGTTGGACACATGGATACGGGACACGCTGCTCCATATGAACGTGTCCGGTATCTTAGCTTTTCTAAACATAAGAACATTGGCCAGCGAACATAAATCACATTCACCATATCTTTCATATAATGGATATCAAAAAGTGGAGAGGAGAGTAAGCAGAGGAAGGAGTCTATTAAAAGATGCAGTCTCAATAAGTCTACAATTTCTATATTCTGGTTTTGATATTAGTTGTTTGATTGTGACACATTTTGTGGGAGATGGCTACTTAGAGTAGTGGTTTTGTAACCTACTTTCTAAGTGCCAAGTTGAATTGTAGGCCATCAGTTAGGTGGGAATGATGCACTTAGTGAAGTGCGATACATCGCACATTTTGAGCAATTGTTCAAGAAATTGACGGAACTAAGCGTAAGTCTACACCCAAAGGCCATGTTTACACCAACAAGCCCCAATATGCAGGTTTATTTATGAGCCAAAGTTCATTTATAAAACCATTTATGAAGGACAATAATGTTTCCAACAAGATATGCCACTCGCATTTAAGAACAAGGGCAGTCTCTGTAAATTTTCAAATATTTGAAAGGGTTCCTTTTCTGTAAAATGCGTCCTACTTATTATGTACAATATGCTGAGTTTTTCTAGTTAAATGTAGGACCCCAAGTTGGTTCCATGCATACAGTATTCTGAGATTTCTGTAGGCCTTTGTTATCTTCAATTTTTTTTTGCAATTGAAGATCTATATTTTCTTCCTATTCTAAGTTAGTTTGTGTTTTGATTGGATCTATTACACCCAACCTTCCAGTGCACTCGATTCAGCTTGTACCATTTACAGAATCTGGTTTCTGCTTTAAGAGTCTTGTGCATGCACCAAAATTCTACGGCATCCTATAGGATTCTCAATGTAATTGTGTAGAGGCAGATTATTCGTGACTTTGGGCTCCTCTGCAATGCACTTGTTAAGGTGACAAAGAAGACAATGCAAGCTCAATAAAAAATTCCATTCTAAGAAAAAGAATCAAATACTTTGTTGAAATTTCTTTTCTTTGTGCACCTGGGGAAGACTGAGCTACCTGGACAAGCTTCTGTCGTCTTCTCGTAAACACTATGAAACACTTTAGTAGCCCTGTATCAAAAGTTCTCCACATCCATAATCAGGAGTGAAGGGCGCTTCCTAAACCATTACATTCTATAAAGCACCAATGCAAAGCATGATGCAAATGAACCTTTATTAATGTTGTTCAAGAGTTCTCTCTAGTGCAAATCAAGGCCATTTGAAAGAACTTGACAGATGGCCCACACACAAAATGTTGTAAACATACGAGTTCAACAACCATAGAATAACATCAAAAAGCGACTTGTAGCAGTCATAGGAATCTCAACAAAAAATTGACGAACATGATAACCATATTCCAACAACTAGGACTCATTAACGTGCTCCCATAACTTCCTTAAATACATGTCGTTACACAACTTCAACTTCCACAACAGGATAATCGAGAGCTTATGCCTAATACGATGAGCATGTTCAAAGACTAATAGGCTGGGGATTGATGAAATGTAATACCACTTTAGTGTTCCTCATAGCGACTCGCAGCATCCAAACACCAACGCTGGTTAAATGAGAGATAAGTTGGTTCTAAAGATAAAACTTCTACGTCAAATTCTGATGATTACGAATACTTTGACGATGAGTACTAACATATTATTATTGTGATCAGGAGCAGTTTTCTTTAGAAAGCCACATGGCATCAAAGAAAAATAATACATAGAAGCTGCCTTGAAGGCACAAAATTAAGTGTTCACAGTGCACATATATCCATGAACCATAAATCTTTTTTTCCTTGATAATTTTTCAATGGATACTGTGATACAGAATGGAATCCATATCTCACAGCTGGTATGGATCTTGTACAGAGATGTCTTGTATCCTATACAGTTAGTATCTAGGACATATCCATACTGGATATCAATCTATGCAAATCTGGGGAAAGGTTGATCCAATAACTTAAAACCAGGGCTCCCCAAGATCTCTGTAACAATTGGTAGATGCTGGTCTCCAACATAGATTAGAAGAACATGATTTCACTTGACACGAAAACTGAGGATAACAATATACAAGTAGATGCTTGTATCTGATGTAGTGTCTTAGAAATTAGACTTTTATTGGTGGACGGCTGTATATAAATTTACGTTCTACGTTTGAAACATAAAAATATATATTTTCCTTTAAAAAAATAAGCAGCATCAAATGACAATGCTACTCTTGTCATAAAATCCTCATACAATTTGATTTGGGTTCAGAGAATAAACTTATTGTAACAAAAAAGATTAACCAATCAAGAATAAATCTGGCCATTGACAAGCTAGAGCAAGTTTATGAATTTTGTATGCTTGAGGTTACGTCAATTGCCATCTAAACAGACTCAAAATATGTATTATTTTAACCTATCAGGGTCTGTACACACACATATACATGTTAAACAAGGATGGACGCCTTGGTGGTATTATCAAATAATGATATTGAGAAGATTGGAGTCCAGTAATATCTCGTTTATATTTTTGCCTAGGTGGCATCCCTTTAATGTTCCTTCCAGTCAACTCGTGATTGCAAATCACACTATTATTAAAAATTCAATTACAACATCAGCTGATACTCTCAGAAAGCTGTCCTCTCTTCATTCCATGAAAAAAAACCACATGAACATATTTATTTTCATTTATTAGAATTTAGTCATTAGACTATCACAAATCTCCTTTTAAGAGACATGGGAACTGACTCCTGACTTTAATACGTGACGGTAAAGTATGAAACTGGGTATAAAGTTTAAACAAGGCATTCATGTGCTTTCAAAATTTAAAAACGATCTAAACCGCATCTCAGAACATGCTTTGACCGAATTTCAATTTATATCTATCCTACATGATTACAAATTTATACAATTTATTTAAGCATAGTCAGAAACAATTCAAGACATCAATGCCCAGAACACCCATGATTCCAAATAACAACCACCTCAAATAGTTCAATGCTACAGACTGATCTGAACTCATATTGTTGACAGCAATTGTGCAACTGGACAATAACAAAGGAAGTATACTCTCACGTATTTTGCTATACCTCCATTTTAACATGCTTCTTGTAGTAAACTACATGCACTTAACTCCCGCTGAATGTGGGAACGTTACTGAACTCCAAATTAAACAAGGGAATTTAAAAAAGCGAATCAACAGTCAAAAGTCCACTTGTTCCCAAGGTTACAGCTGCAAACACCAACAATATCCAGAAAGTCATCCCTCATTATGGGTATACTAAATACATAAGAGATTTGCCCGGATTTTCAAGTCACTGCCAACGCCAACTGACGCTGTAGTGACCGCTCCGCAACCCCTGAAAACAGTAAAATACTAATCCATGTTCCTTCAAGCTGATATGTATACAGTCGATCACAAATTATTTTTCTCATTGGGCAATATAATGTTTGGATTTCTAATGTAAGAACTTAATGTGGCAAGCTCCTTCCATCTTCCACTGCAATGAACACGAGTGGAAATACTCCAGAGAGTGTCTCTGTGTTTAACTCTGGTGTTCGATAGTGCCTTTGACTTTGGCATTCGTTTTAGATTCGACAAAGCTTGATTTGGAGTCTTATCCATAGCATTCGCAATCACCCAACGAGTACCTGACAGTAGTTGTTTTGGAGTGCTCCAGCTCTTCAGCTTAGTGCTTTCCTGCAACTCTAGACCTGCAACATGGACATCTGTGACATTGAACTGAGATGGTACTTCTTTTCTATCTTTCATTCCTTCATCAATTTCATCATGCACTTTATCTGACACTCTCTTCTCTATTACGAAGTGTGGAGGCAGTACAATTTGTTTTGCTTGTACTAAAGCCATCATGGGAGCTCCCACTGCTTCATAGTTCCGAAGAGGGTCATGTAATTGAACCCTCAAAACCATTGTCAAAGTATTTCCTCTGAAACCTTGTTTTTCAATGCCAATATGAACTTTATCATCTTTAGTATGCCTTCTAATGGTTGACTTTGAATGAACACCAGTGCCAGCAGCAAGGATCGTAGAAGTTCTGTCCTTTGTTCCCTCATTATCCATTCTTGAATTTAATCGGATCCACTCATCTAAGGTAATGGCCATTTCCAACAAGCCATCAATATTATCGTTGCAATCCTTTGCATCTAATGAGTGTAAACCTGTTGTTCCCTCCAACCTCAATGGACCACTTTTGCTGCCTCTCATTCCTACAAAAGATCTTTCTCCTGACCACAATGCATTGACACACCATGGTGCATCCAACTCTGCCATATCTGATTGTATTTTGAGTCCCTCAATAGCTAGAGCTTCTATCTTCTCCATCGCTGAAGGGACGAGTTCTTCAAGTGAAATAAATTCAATGCAAGAATCCTTAATGCCAGATAGTTGTCGTCCCTGAGTCTCAACTCTCATCTTTATCGTTCCTTCTGAAACAGCCATCCTTTTATTGATAGATAGATGGTCAGACCTATGATCTGATCTCGTGTCTTGACCTAATAACTGTCTGCATGTCAAAGCAACAAAGATGAGCAATATTCTTGAATAAAAAGAGCTTACCTGAATGCAAACATAAGTGATATCTCTTAATAAGATGAGCTTCTCTGAATGCTGTACAAATATTTACAGACAGAAATTAAAAAACAATGATAGTATTAGTTTAACCTCGTAGATATGTTAAGGCCATACCTTGCTTCTAATACTATTTGTTGAATAGTTTTCCCAGTAATGTCTTCAAGAGGCATCGTTGCTTTAGCTTGCATGGTAAGTCTTTCAGCTCCAGGAGAAGCTAATCTGTGCAAAATATCAATAACACTAGACCCCATTTCAGTAGGCATTACAAGAGGCTTTGATACCTGCATGATCAATCCCCCCTTGCTTTTACTATTATCAAATAACATGGGACTCATTGACCTTAGAAAACCTCCACTCTTCATCCTGATAACTGAACCATGTCCCCCTGCAAGAGCGGGAAGCTCAACTGACCTCAAGACAGGTAAACTGAGAGGACCGTTAAATCCACCTGAAGGGTCTTGGAGAGAAATTTGACAAGCCTTTAAATCCAAACCCCACTTTTGCATCAGTTCTTCTGCCTCTGCATCCTTTAGCATCCTATCTCGTATTCTATTGTGCATGGTCCGAGTTGATTTCTGAAGCTCTGATTCTGGAACCTCCTCTAAGGATACCAATTTTAGATATTCATCTGAGTCCCAACTATGTCTAGAAGTTTGAGTGAAATTCCAGACAGCCGGTACACAAAGTTCAGTTTCAGGGCTGCCTACTTCCAATAAAGGCACTCTCTCAAATGGCCTGAGAAGGCAATCTTTGGGAGAGCCTGACCCAATTCCAGGACTTGAACACATAAAATCTTGATTAAACATACTAAGAAATGCACCTTCAATTAAATCTTCAACATTTGTACAAGGCCTTACCAAATAGCTATGCCCCTCTTCCTGATGCCGACAAGACATTGGAGAAATGTGATCATCAATGTTCTCCTCCAAACCAGGATGGACAGTATCTGATTGTGGGACTTGTGAGACACTTGTGCTGGTCTCGATCTTCCCTTCCTCTTTGCTGGATCTCAAACTATTCACTTCAAAGCTTTGATTGCAATCTGGTAATTCTGATAGATCGCTACATCTCATCTCCATCCCCTTCTCAACAACTGTTAACCTTGTATTATCCCCAACCTTATCTTCGAACGTGCAAGCAGCCTGACTGGAACTGCTACTGGATCCAGCCAGATGATTGACTGGAGAAAATGAGCTTGTATTTGCTTCAAGATCAAACAAGGGCTTCAAATTCCCCCCCTTCATATGTTCTGATTGTTGAAGCCACATGCTAGTTTTAGTAGGAATCTCATTGACTGGGTCATCTAGGCTCAAATGACTTGCATAATCATGATCTGCTCCAGGGTCATATATGGAAGTAGATGCCTGACCCGGTGATTCACAGATCAGCAGAGTTCCAGGAATGGAATTTGGAAGTTTGCCAAGAAAGGATTCCTCTTTCTTGCAAGCAGCATGACTACAACTGCCACTAGATTCAGACAGATGATGGGCTGAAGGGAATGGGCTCCTTTTTGCTTCAAGATCAAACAAGGACTCCAAACTGTGCCCCTTCATTTCTTCTGACAGCTGAAGCCGTGTGGTAGTTTTAGTAGAGATCTCATCAACAGTGTCATCTATGCTCAGATGATTTGAGTAGTCAGGTTTTGCTCCAGGTTCAGATATGAAAGTAGATGCCTGACCTGCCGATGCACCAATCACCAGAGTCCTAGGGGTGGAATTTGAAAGTATGCCAACGAAGGATTCCTCGTTCTTGCAAGAAGTCTGACTACAACTGCCAGTAGATTCAGCCAGATGATTGGCAGAAGGGAATGAGCTGGATTTTGCTTCAAGATCAGATAATGACTCCAAACTGCCCCTCGTCATATCTTCTGACTGTTGAAGTTGTGTGCTAGTTTTAGTACGGATCTCATTAAGAGGGTCGTCTAGGCTTGAACCACTTGTGTAGTCACGATTTGCACCAGATTCAGCAATGGAATTAGATGCCTGACCTGCAGTTGTGCCAATCAGCAGGGTCCTATGGCTCGAATTTGGAAGTCTGCAAACAAAGGATTCCTCATTCTTGCAACCAGCCTGACTACAAGTACCACTACATTCAGACAGGTAATTGGCTGAAGTGAATGAGCTGGATTTTGCTTCAAGATGAAACAAGGGCTTCAAACTGCCTCCCTTCATATCTTCGGGTTGTAAAATCTGTGTGCCAGTTTTAGTAGGGATCTCGTTAACAGGATCACCTAGGCTCAAACGACTTGTGTAGTCATGATTTCCTCCACGTTTAGATATGGAAGTAGATGCCCGACCTGCTGATGTGCGGATCAACGGAATCCTAGGGATTGAATTTGGAAGTCTGTTAACAAGGGATTCCTCATTCTTACAAGCAGCGTTTTTACAAATGGCACTAGATTCAGCCAGATGACTGGCTGAAGGGAATGAGCTGGTTTTTGCTGCATGATCAAACGAGGACTCCAAACTTGCCCCCTTCATATCTTCTAATTGCCGAAGATGCATAGTAGTTTCAGTAGATGTCGCATTAACAGGGTCATCTAGGCTCAAACCACTTGTGTTGCCATGATCTATACCAGGTTTAGATATGGAAGTAGATGCCCGACCTACTGATGTGCGGATCAGTTGAACCCTAGGGATTGAATTTGGAAGTCTTCCAACAAAGGATTCATTATTCTTGCCAGCAACCTGACTAAAACTGCCGCTAGATTCAGCCAGATGATTGGCCGAAGGGAATGAGCTCGTTTTTGCTTTTTGATTGGCTGAAGCGAAGGACTCCAAACTGCCGCTTTTCATATCTTTTGATTGTCGAACCCGCATGCTAGTTTTAGTAGGGAGCTCATTAACAGGGCCATCTAGGTTCAAATGACTAGTGCAGTCATGATTTGATCCAGGTTTAGATGTGGAAGTAGATGCCCGACCTGTAATTGCACAGATCTCTGGAGGCCTAAAAGTGGAATTTGGGACTCTGGCAACAAAGGATTCCTTTGGCACTCTGTCATGAGAATCCACATCATTATAATCTTTATGCTGCATTCCCCCAAGCTTTCTGCCCAGGATTTTATACCGGAAAGTCACAGTTAAAGTCCCACCTTTAGCCTTACCTTCAAGGCTGAAACTCGTAGTCCAGCTATCCGGTTTAGCATTCCCTCTATTACCAGAAAAAAATTCTGGAAGCAATTTGCTGAGATCGAGCCGATGTTTTCCAAAATCTAGCCCCTCACCATCCAATGAATCCACAAAAAGAGTGAAAATTTTCGGCTTATAATGCATACCTTGATCAGGACTCTTGCAGCTTCCATAAATGGTGGAACTGTGATGGAGAGCCTGTTCAAATTCTGCGCTCCCTCGATAAACAGTTGCAGGCTTTGTCTTCTCTTCTCTGTCTCGTCTCTTCCAATTGACAGCGAGAAGAAAGCCATCCATGCTCTGCGGAAGCCCATCAATTCTGTGCACTTGCACAGAGAATATACAGCTAAACTTCTGTTGTCCGATGTGCGAAAGAGCTCGCACGCATTTCCAATCGCGTAAGCTTTTCTTGAGGGGCACTTCGATCTGCTTACTAAATTTCAAGTTGTCATCCAGCCATTTGGGGAAATTATCAATATTGAGAGGATTCCTACGTTCTGCACAACTACGGGAGTGGGGCAGCTTCCGAGGATTCGATGCTTGAGAAAAGCCTGTGATTGCAGAGGATGTAGAATGGCGAGAATTCGATGCTTGAACCTGCCCAGACAAGCCAGGGATTGCAGGGGATGTA
>LPNX010450313.1:1076056-1134877 GCA_001517045.1 Pseudotsuga menziesii | reverse complement strand
CCAGGGATTGCAGAGGATGTAGAATGGCGAGAATTCGATGCTTGAACCTGCCCAGACAAGCCAGGGATTGCAGAGGATGTAGAATGGCGAGAATTCGATGCATGGATCTGCCCAGACCAGCCAGGGATTGCAGAGGATGTAGAATGGCGATGTTCAATTATTGGAGACAACTGGGATACATCACTGTTTAATGTAAGACTTCTACGAGGCAATTTGCTTATCTGCAATTTTCTAATGCGATGCCTTTCCATTGCTGAGATTGAAACTTACCTGATTGGGAAGCCTGGTTCGAAGTCTGCTTCACGCCAAATTTTCTCTGGCAGATGATTTTCCTTTCTTCTTCCTTTCTTCTTGAAACTCCAAATCTTGGCAAGAACCTACCCCTTGCACTGCCTTTCCTTTCGAAGCACATGAAGGGATGAAATAAGCATGCTTCCATTGCCTTCGCCATGGTTTTGTAATTGGAATTGGCGTAGCCTTGTGCAGATTTTTGGGTTTTCGCGTGGCCTTGTGCATATTTTTGGGTCTGTCTCAGAATTTGTGTTCAAATATTTGACCCCATAAATGCCGCGAAATACGTTCCAGCTTGTCCTAAGACTGTTCATAAATGCCGCGAAATACGTTCCAGCTTGTCTTAAGACCGTTCAAAGAAATTTGTTTAAATAAAACGCCACACAAATTGGGTTAATATTACCATTTATTTTAAACCTGAATTTACAAATGGGGTTAATATTACCATATATTTATTTTAAACCCGAATTTAAGCATGGATAGGGATTCAATTTCTCCAGATGTTTAACATGACAACCTGATTATTGTGACAGATTCAATTTCTTGAGATGTTGACTAACATAACGTGACTAACATGACAATGCAACTAACTTGACAGAGCCAATTTCTTGAGATGTTAGCTAACATAACGTGACTAACATGACAACTTGACTATCGTGAGAGACCCAATTTCTTGAGATGTTGACAAACATAACGTGACTAACATAACAACCTAGCTAACGTGACAGATCCAATTTCTTGAGATGTTGACTAACATAACGTGACTAACATGACAACTTAAGGTGACAAGTGACAAGATTTCCTCTATACTAAATTGGAGAGCACCTCTCTTCTCTTAGTGCAATTATTATAATAATAATAATTTAATTTTAAAATAAAATATCGAATAAATAAATAAATATAAATATATATATATATTTATTTATTTACTTATTATTTAAGCATCTATTTATTATGTAATTTATCAAAATATATATACATTTTACTTTATTTTTCTTCAAGTTACATAATATATATCTTACTTTGGTATACATTTATTTATTTCATAATTTATTCTCTGAAGGTATTGTAAATATGTATGTAACGATAGGTGGTAATCTATCCAAAACGTCTTTGAAACTTTATCCAAAAACTTTATATATATATATTCTTAAATTATGTAATAAATAATAAATAGATACATAAAGAAAAGTAATATATATTTTTATGTAATAAATAGATAGGTAAAGAAGAAAGTTATCTATATATATATTTTAAGTTTGACATACCAAAATTAATTTAAATAATTTTAAAATCCAAGCCTAATATCGAGGCCATTTTACATTTTATATATAGCCAGCTACTTTTGCTTGCAATTTACAGCTGTAAACTACAGCTAAATGATTTTCTTAATTGTGTGAAGATCTAGTAAATGAAAACTTGGATTCACGAGATGGTAACCATCATCATTCTTCAAATAAAATTTTGTAAATTTTGTGTTCTAATAAATATTATTTAAAAAATAATTTACAATTGTATTTAAAAAAAATTATATTATTATTTTTTGTTTGTTAGAAATGCTCATCACGTCAACTATTGACTAAGAAACTACAACCCACGAGCATTTAAATGGTCAAAATCACCCCCTTAATATTTTCCTCCCAATCAAGTCACCACCCCTAAGGGTATTGAATCGTGGTCACTTTGCAAAAGAAACCCACGCCTTAACCAAGTGAACTAGCAGAAATTGGCATAAATGAAGTTGTTGGCAACTTGTTGGCCTTAATCAATTCGCAAAGGAGAAACATATCACAAACATTATTTGAACATGAAAAAAATGAAAGTACCAAAGTTTTTTATGTTTTTCATAAGCCACTAGGTCCTTAAGATTAATTATGTTATGAAATTTGGTAAAGTTGTCTTATATTATTAAGAGTGGGGAGGGTTAAAAAGAAAGGATGTTCATCATTAATGTCTTTTGTATTATAAATTCTACAAATTTGCTCATCCCAAGGTGTTTTTGGTTGATATAATGACCAATTTCAAAATGGATGTCATGAGCATTGGTCTTTATTTTGAAAATATTCAAGACAATCAAAAAAGTGCATGCTTCAAACTATGTTGATCTCGGGAAAAACAATTAAAGTAGGGCTTTATGGGTTGTTCTTTTGGAAAAAGGTTTATACCATTAAAACACACAAGATTGGGGCATTACAAGAATTTCAAAGTCAAGTCTATATTAGTCAGAGTTAAGGTAAAGGATGAGCATATCAATCTACAAAGGACAAACATATCATGGATGTGATTTGAACTTGGGCGAAGAGGATATCAACTCCTCACAGCCACCCAAGCTAGACCCAATTGACAATGTCCTCTAAGAACTATAAGGTATATGGGACAAATAAAGGGAATCAAACTAAATATTCTTCAAAGATCCATTTTTGTAGTTGAACATGACATAAATGAAAGTACTAAAGTTGTTATGTTTTTCATGAGCCATGAAGTCCTTAAGATTAATTATGTTATGAAATTTGGTAAAGTTATGTCTTATATTATTAAGAGTTGGGGAGGGTTAAAAATAAATGATGTTCATCATTAATGTCTTTTGTATTACAAATTCTACAAATTTTCTCATCCCAACGTGTTTTTGGGTAAATCCAATGACCAATTTCAATATGGATGTCATGAGGATTGGTCCTTATTTTGGACATATTCAAGACAATGCATGCTGCAAACAATGTTGATCTTGGGAAAAACAATTAAAGTAGGGTTTTATTTGTCGTTCTTTTGGAAAATGTTATACCATTAGAACACACAAGAATGGGGCATTACAAGAGTTTCAAAGTAAAGTCTATATTAATTACAGTTGGAGAGTATGTAAAGGATGAGCATTAGATAAGTACCATGTTATCTTCAATCAATCCACAAAGGAAAAACATATCACAAAAGTGATTGGAACTTGGGTGGGGAGGATAAAAACTCCTCTCAACCACCCAAGCTAGACCCAATTCACAATACCCTCTAAGATCTATAAGCAATATGGGAATCAAACTAAATATTCTTCAAAATGCATTTCTAGATTTGAACATGGTAGAAATGAAAGTACCAAAGTTGTCATGTTTTTTGTAAGCCATGAGGTCCTTAGGAGCAATAATGGTACATTTATGCGTTATACTATTAAGAGTGGGGAGGGTTAAAAACAAATGATGTCATCATTAATGTCTTTTCTATTACAATTTGTTCATCTCAAGGTGTTTTGGGGTCAATCCAATGGCCATTTTCAATATGGATGTCATGAGCATTGATCCTTAGTTTGGGAATATTCAAGACAATCAAGACAATGCATGCTTCAACCAATGTTGATCTTAGGAAAACAATTAAAGTAGGGATTTATGGGTTAATTTTTTGGAAGAGGTTTATACATTAGAACACACAATATTGGGGCATTACAAGAGTTTCAGACTCAAGTCTGAAGTAGTCAAAGTTGGAGAGTAGGTAAAGGACATGTTGAATTGTATAACTTAGCAGTACAATTTTCAGAGCTTGAAAATTGTGTCCTAATGACTATCATCCCACTTTTATCATTGCATAATTACACACTAAAAACTTCAACATTCACTTGCAATGGAAATAATACAAGGATCACTAAAAGATAACCATGCACAAGAGGCACACGAGTTCTTATCATGGGAAAACCAATAGGGATAAAAGCCAAAAAAATTCTTAAGAAGATCTTTCCAATAATATGAGTACAACAATCATAAGATGAAGAACCCTAATTCACAAGGGCATTTCAAACATCACCAGCTACATAGAGAGAACCCAGTGGCATAGAGGGTGCACACTTCTTCATAAGAAACCCTAGCAAGAGGGCGAATTTCTAGAGATGATGAGTGACCCCAAAATTTTGCTCCTTGATCTTTCATTGTTCCCAACTAAAATTGTGCACTAAAGAGAGCGGATGATGTGTTGGGATGTATCAAAATGAAATGTTTAATTGCTTATTTATACACCTCAAATCACTTGAATTTCACTTCTCAACGGACTTGCACTTTTTATCTTTACTTTTCATTTTATCTTGAAGATCAACTTACTTGTTTGACCACTTCATTGTTAATTCACTTGTTGACCATTTATTATTGAATTTTACATATTTCTTAAGAAAATTTCTTCACAATGATAATGTTATTCTTCTCCCCGTATGCTCATCTATTCATTCATAGAGTCCTAATGTTGACTAGACCAAGTAAGAAGTCCTAGACACTTCTTATATCTTATAAATTCAACAATAGCAATCTATCATAGAATAGATTACTTTGAGCCCCATTCATAGTGAATGTATGCCCGATGCTACATACAAGAGAAAAAATCAACACTCCCTCTCAACAAGAAAGAAATTCTACATCATGTCAAGCATCACACTTGATGAGAATATTTGTATTTGGAGTTACATACTCCTAGCTAGATCATACACTGTGCCAACACCTCGAGCCTTCTTCACTTAGCCATGGTCTAAGTAAGGCTATTTCAAGGCCATTCACCTCTAACCATGTGCATATGGTCATTCCCTGGAGTGAATGTATCATTCTCCACTAGCCAAATCTCATGGTCCCGTGGTATTCTACTAGCCAAATCATATGGACCTGTAGTACTCCACTAACCAAAACACATGTTCTCGTGGTAATCCATTGGTCAAATACATAACCCCATGGCGCTCCATTGACAGATGGGCCATTTCCTATGGTAGAAAGTCTCCCCATTGCTATAGATCCATCCATCACTATCTAAATCACAAGGTCCCATGGTAGTCCACTAGCCAAATCAAATGGCCCTGTGGTACTCCACTAACCAATACATGGTCATTTCCCATAAATGGAAGTCACCCATTGTTACACTTTTGTAGGTCCATCCATCACTAGTCAAATCCATGACCTCATGAGTGGAAGTCACCCAAGGTTGTAGGTCCATTCACCACTAGCATAGCCCTGCGAGTGAATGTATTCCCCATACTGCTCATCTACATGCATGGGCGATTCACCACTAGCATAGCCTTGTGAGTGAACGTTTGCCCCATACTACTCATATGTATGCATGGCCATTCACCACTAGCATAGCCTTGTGAGTGAAAGTCTTCCCCATACTTCTGATCTATTTTATATCTATCGTGAATATTTGTCACTCGTCTATAGAGTCATCAGCACTATCTAAGCCATTCAACTCTAGTAAATGTATGCACTTGTTTGTAGATCTATCAACACTTTATCTAAGCCATTCACCTCTAGTTAAAATATGTCCCTCATATGTAGATCCATCAACACTCTATCTAAGCCATTCATTTCTATCCATATGACTCATGCTCCAAGGTTGAATGTCTTCACAATTCCTGCTCATCTATGGATACATAAACTAAATTTGTATTGCTTCCTTCTGCACCATATCTCGGGTGAAGTGATATTTGATCTCCAGATGAAATAGTCCTGTGACACTGGATGTAATATACTCTACTTATGCTATATTGAGTGCCACAGAATCCTTTTTCCTGCTAATACAAGATATCATAACTGATCCAAGTTGAAGCAACACCCTAAGGTGCACTTTCTCTCCACTGTGACTCTATCCAGTCAAAATCTGTATATAACTTCACTCCATCACATGATACATCTCTTAGACCTTATCCAATTGTACTACACAGGTACCTCAGCACATGCTTTGCCGCAACCCAATGGAAGAGTCTTGGCTCAACCATAAACATGCTCAGGGTACTGACTTCAAAGCAACTATCTCACTAAGGATCTGATTAACTACTTGTACAACATCAAATCTAAAGTTGAAGAAAAACTACTTAGATTCTCCAAACCTACACATTATGGGATCTATTGGATCTAAATCTGAAGTAGACTCACTTAGCTTCTCCATATCTCCACATCATGGGATCCATCAAACATGAATATGAAGCAGAATCCCTCAACTTCTCCAGATCTGCATCCATAGGTATAGCCATGGACTTGTAGTCCATCATCCCGAATCTCTCAATTTCTCAATTGTGTACTCCCTCTAATTGAGGAAGATCCTGGAGCACTTTCTTCACCATGAACATCCTATGCTACAACTACTCCCTCTGTGCAGAAGCACTATGTTCCCTCTACACCTAAGTAACCTACTCCCTATGCATCTAGACACTCTACATATGAGTATCTTGTACTGAAGGAACCTGTTTCCTTCTGCAATGTTGATCCTTGTGTATTCATATATGTCATCTCCTCACATGCACGTCTATTCACACATAGAAATCTAATGTTGATTCAACCTGTTGAGGCTTGGAAAATCGCAGGTAACAACAGTTAGGGATTCTCCCCAGTAAACGTTCCCAACTAGCCCGCTACTGTTTGGTATGGGGAATCCCTCCGGTTTACGGTCTGGCTACCGTAGGTCAAGTAACAAAATAAAAGGTTTTACCGGTTACGGCCCGGTCCACCATGTATGTTTTTAGTTTTTTGTATTT
The DNA here is from genome assembly GCA_001517045.1 of Pseudotsuga menziesii. Taxonomy (NCBI): domain Eukaryota; kingdom Viridiplantae; phylum Streptophyta; class Pinopsida; order Pinales; family Pinaceae; genus Pseudotsuga; species Pseudotsuga menziesii. The sequence goes on along the minus strand of LPNX010450313.1, from coordinate 1,128,105 downwards.
AAGTATGAGATGCAAGTGCCTATCTAAAAATGCAGATTGATAGAGAATACGAGGAGCAGTCACAATGTGATGCGCAGGTTCTTACCTCTTGTCTTAACTCTCTCACATATAAACCACACACAACAAGAAAAAAAACTAAAACTAACTATCTAACCTATCCTTAGGGAGCAAGATTATTATTCATCAATGAGTAATGTATTTTGTGCATGCATTGAGAAAAATCACAGATAGTTGTTACTTATTTCAAAACACATGAACATTTATAAATATATTAACAACCAGATAGCTAATTGTTTATGAACAACATTCATTACTCACAATGGAAATTTCATAGAATAAACTAGAGCCCATTCGTAACAAGAACATAGGTTCAAAGAGTTAGAACGATCTCACAGTTAATGGATAACAACTTAAAACGAAATAGTTCACATTCAACAAATACTCTTGGGCTGCCCCTCGGTGACCTTTGGGCTTCCCCAAACCCTTAAGTCCCATGATTTTGTCTTTTAGTGAGTGCTCATGATTTATACAATACGTTACATTTTAGATTAAGATTTTAAGAGCACTTTATAAAAAAGGACCAGCTTGGTAACTGATTAACTTTTCCCAATCCCGGGCCTCTGCTGCTATCGATCTGTTTGAGATCTCAGACCCTTACTTTCTTCTCCTCTTTCTTCATCTCTGTTACTTCATTTTCTTTCTCTTCCTTCCTTGCTACCTCCTTTCTTCTGCTTTGTCTTCTAGACATATCTTCTCTACAACAACAATTACCCTGTCATGAATAACCAATTCTTAGATCACTTAGCATTTGAAAAAGTAATGCAAACTGTATTAAAACATACATCTTGTAAAGTGAACTATAAAAAATATTAATGCATGAAGAGAAAAAATGATAATGCAATGAAAATCCTGCCCTTTTGTATCTTCAACTTCGCTAAATCCACTGTCCAAACTAAAATCGCAAGCCCGAAAAAACAAACTCTTTACTCAATTCAGGTCGCCTCTAGACCAATTCGACATCCTCCGATGAAAGCATGAGAGCTGACGAAAGTAATTGCCATCGAAAAATAGGGTAAAAGCACATGAGAAAGGTGGGAAAACCCTCACCAATGAAAAAAAACTAAGCAATCGCATGGTTAGTGCACTAAGGATCCGCAACGGTGGAAGACATAAGGACATCATCGACGATCGAAAGAACGAGGAACTAGCTAGAAATGCATTGGCAGATAAATCAACTAAAAATAGGAAAGATAGTGCGAATGATCGCCGCAATGGCGGATGCCAAACTGACTACGGACCCCGCAAATCACGAAACCATCGGCGATCGAAACAACTAAAGATCATGCATCGGCAAAGCAAAGGGCTAGTCCTCTGATCAAATGTCAAAAACAGTTCCGAATAGCAAAAATAAAACAAATCATTTTAAAAACAAAAACTCGTGGAATCGACAAAGATATGGGCTTCTGTCCGGGTGCTTGCAATCTACCATTTGAAATGGCGGCAACGCAAAGGACTAATGCTTCGATCGTGAGAAAACATAAAACGTCGATAGTCAAAACTTTTGAAAAAAATAAACAAAGGAGATAAAAACCATCGGCGAAAAACATGACTGTCCATCGGGACATTCGTAATTTACCTTCCGCAATGGTGGCTGCGTAAAGAACTACTGCCCCGATTCACTGTTCAAACGACCTCCGACATCGATAAAGGAAATCAATCCATAAGTCAAAACTTCAAACTTCACAGTCAAAAGCATTTGTAGACAAAAAAAATCATTCATCCTCTGAAAGTGGTAAACAATTGAACTCAATTCAAACTCAGGAAAATCCAAAATTGTAGCAAAGGAACAACCGAGTTCAGGGAACCAATAAAACCAGGCAAGATAAAATAAAAAAGGAGGGTCCAAAATTTTTAAAAATTTGGTAAGAAAGTTGCAGCTGCAATACAACCATACTATTAGAAGCCTCGAACACTTCTTAAATCCCATGTCAAATTAAACAATACATTAGACTTTTTCTATTTCACAAGTGGATGAGATCCCCTATCAAATAAAAAAGTCAACTCACTCTAATCATAATAGATCACTTCGTCATGGAGCACCCCGACATAAAGTATGCAATGCGACCTCTAGCCTTATTCACTCTTAGTCCATACACATGACTAATCAAGGCTAAGCATCTTGATCCTCGAACACACTTAGTCATTACACATGACTAATAAGAGCCATGGTCTTTGTCCTCTTCTTCCTTGGCATATGGGTGTATGCTAGTCAACCAAAGATCCTTTCTGGATTTACTCCTGCGAGTGTCTCTCGGGAGTCTTGTTCCCCAATATCTAGTGAGGACAATTGTTATGAGCATAACTATCATATTGGATGCATATTCCCATGGGTAGATATTAATCACGGATCTTTGTCTCCTATTCTATAACACGTGACATAAATTCCCACAAGGGCTAACCAACACTAATTCAAATAGTTATGCTATTTATCAATAAAATAACAATTCAATTTGAATAAACAACACTTATTGCACAAAATATTAAATACTTTTGTTTGTTTGTTTTGTTGACTCCCTCTTGATCTCTGCCCCCTTACATAAATTACCGAAATCCTCAAATACTTTGATCTTATTCTTCATCAATTCATGAACTCTTGGAACTTATTGAAGTCTTCATCCTTGGTATTCGTCTCTTCTGGAGGGAACCATACACAGTACAAGAATACATCCAAGGATGACATTGTCATCAGTCTACACGTGTTTGAATGCACTAGATCCAAGATCCTCTTGGACCTATTATCACTACTCTAAAAAATGGTCCTTAAACCAATCACAAATATGAATTTTAACAACCACTTTGGATATTCATGTCACATCACTATCAGTACCATAAATCTATGCTTGAACTTCACACAAAATGAACCCCCATTTCGTAATCTCCAAGTTTGCAATTTTTGGACCTGCTTTTTTTAACACTATTTTTCTAGGCTTGCTCTTTTCAACCCTAATTTTTGGGCTTGCTTTTCGGACATTATTATTCTGGGCCTATTTTTTCAAACCCTATTTTCCGATCTTGCTTTTTTGGACCCGAATTTTATGGGCCTACTTTTTCAAACCCTACTTTTTTGGACCTTCACATATAAATGCACCCTATTAAGGCGATTTCTAGAACGGTAATTTCAAGTCCATTCTATGGTCAGAAGTGTCCAAACTTGGAAACCCTAGTTTCTATATTAGGGCATAAACAATCACTGGAAATGGCTTCTTTAAATACTGCTCTGATACCATGTTGAATTTTATAACTGAGCAGTACAATTTTTAGATCTTCATAAGTATGTCCTAATGATTATCACCCCACTTTTATCATTGCATAATTACAAACTGAAAACTTCAACATTCACTTGCAGCGAAAATAAAACAAGGATAATTGAAAGATAACCATGCACAAGAGACACAAGATTTTTTTATCATGGGAAACCCAATAGGGAGAGAACCCAACAACTTTTCTTAAGGTCTTTCCAATAATAAGAGTACAAAAATCATAACATGAAGAACCTTAATTCATAAGGGCATGTTAAACATCACCAACTACATAGAGGGTGCACACTTCTTCACAAGAAACCCTAGCAAGAGGGCAAACTTCTAGATATGATAAGCAACCCCAAAATTTTGCTCCTTGATCTTTCACTCTACCTAGATAAAATTGAGCATAACCGAGAGAGTATGATGGGTTGTTGCGATGTATCAAAATGAAAAGTTTAGATGCTTATTTATACACTTCAAAATACTTGACTTTCACTTCTAGGCCGACTTGCTCTTTTTATTTTCACTTTTCATTTTATCTTCAGGGCCAACTTACTAGTTTGACCACTTCCTTGTTAATTCACTTTTTAACCACTTATTATTGGATTTATGTCTTTCTTAAGAAAAGTTATTCACGATGATGATGTTATTCTTCTCCTTGTATGTCTTTCTATTCATTCATAGAGTCCTAATGTTGAATAAACCCACTACGAAACCCCTAACACTTATTAGATCTTGTTAATTCAAAAATACTCATCTATTGCAGAATATATTACTTTGAACCCCATCCACAATGAATGTCTTCTTGATGTTGCATATTGGAGAAAACATCAACATGATGACCATTAGAAAAATATGGATTCAAGGACTATAAGTTCATAGCTACAACAAGGCAGTAGCCAATGTTCATGATTTCACCAAGTTCCACTCAATAGGAAGAAAAAGTAGATGAAAGGTGGCTTCTAGGACCAAGCAACATTGGAGCATAAGGAAGACTCCACCACAAACAATACATGTTGTATTCAGGGGAAAAACAAGAAAACAAACCCAAAAGAACAAGCCAATAGGGGAGAAGACCCCCTTTCTATTAGTGTAAAACCCGATCTACCGAAATGAGAGACTTGACACACATATGCATGTGCACAAGGATAAGAATTTGAAAGGCTATGTAGAGAAAGTGTAGTTGATGGATTATTAAATCTAGGACTACATGGGATTTACTATGTTTTCATTGGACCAATACTCAAAATTGAGGGGTGATAAAACTAGGATTTTGATATCATTCAAGTCCCTATATAAATCTTGTATTATTGACCTATTGTATGTCCCATGGCTTAGAAACTCTCTTGTAGTGTAAGGTTTCTACTATGGTGAACTCATTCTAGAGAGGTTTGGATGGATAGGAAAATCCCTATTAATGCAGAGGCTATCTATGCTATTATACGGTTACCATGAAATGGGAAGGATGACACTAATGTCTTCCCATGCATGCTCTAGTGTTGAAAGATGGCATTGATTCCTAGGATAAAATGGACCCCTAATTGAAATATGGTGTGAAACCCAAAAATCTTGGTTATGATATAGCATGTATTAACTATCGATCAATTAACATGGTATCACAACTACTATCTACAAGGGTGTTGTGGACCTATCGAAAGGGTGAATATTTGAAACAAGTGATTCATGCGATCGATGTCTTACATGGCCAGGGTTAAGTTGAATTGGATGAGGTATTTCACTAATGAGATTCTATCAAATGTATTGCATGTGTAGGAATAGAACCACGACTTATGTTATTTGAGTTTTCTAATACTAATTGGTTTCCCACAATGGGCGAAGCCAACATGTTTTTAACTATTGTTCTAGGATCTATAGGCCAAATTTATTGTGATTAAGTATGAATCCCTCTCCTATTCATTGCATGAGGTGACATAAATTGGTATTGACACCATGTTTGAAAGCTACTATCAGGACATGCATGATGTCATTATGTAAACAACTGGGATCCTCACAGGGATTATTGATATACATGGTCGAAAATATAATTTGAGGTCATGAGACACAATTGTACAATGACACTATGAATACTAGATGGTAAAATGAATTTGTAAGACAAGGTTGATACTTCAGAGGTAATGTTGATGTCCACGTTGATTAAGTGATCCATAAAGAGATGGGACTAGGCAACCAAAGAGTAGAAAAACACGCAAGGAAAAACATCATTACTTGAAGGAGGTGTAGAGAAGGAAGGTGGCATTGGAAATAAGCCTTGGATTGATGTAGAGTAGGAAGTCACATTAGAGTTAATTGATTCAAATGACTCAGAGATACACAGAAAGAGGGATCTACTCATTGTTCATGGTATGGATTATGACCCAATGACAGGACTAGATTTGTAACCCTATACTCCCATTGTAGGTGCATTTAGAAATCTTACAATGCACAATATTTCAATATCCTTAGAGGGTAGGATACCCACATTGTAACCCAAGAGCATGCGATACTCCTACATCACTTCAAAAATCTCAAATCCTCGATGTTTTTTCCAAATCAATTACTCCAACTTTATATTAGTGAGGATGGTGCTTATTTTCCACCACATACCTTAATTATTGCTAATTTATCTCTACAACCATGGATGTTAATCACGATGTGAAAGTTTTCCTAGGTACCACAACACTAATTCCAATGCATACACCCTCTTAGGAATCAAACTTAGATGGGATTTGTTGAGGAAGGTGAGAGCTTGAGAGAGAATAGCTGTCTCTCCTTAGCAACATCCACTTTAATGCTCTATCACAAGAGGATCCCCAATTAAAACTAGCCAATGGGGCAATAAGAATCAATGAAGCTCCATTAGCAAATATTCCACTACCATCACGACTGAAAAAGGAAAGCCAAGACTCCATGCTTGATAAGGTAGATGACCATCAACAAGGAATGGATGATAACCAAAAGGGTAAGGGAATTGGTGGTGTGTTATACCGAAATCTCATCACCCTCATATTATGAGATAGGTATTCCCTTGACTGCTCCAATCCCTCAAAGTTTTCCCTAGAGAAATGAAGGTTCAAATTAACCCCCTGCAATTTTTCCTTGTGTTGAGCTGGTAACGCTCCTCTCCCATTGACAAAAAGCGTTACCCAAGTCAACACCGCTCCTGATACATGAGAAAAGAGAGGTGACACCGCTCTTTCCCTTACTTCAAGAAGCGGTTCCCCCTTATCACCGCCTATTTTCTTCATTGGAGGAGACGTGCTCAAGTTTTGAAGGCAAAAAAGAGAAGCTTTGAGAGGATTCTCGAAGCTTGCCTTCGTGGAGCCTCATCCCTATGGTTTAGGACCAGCTGGAGCTCGAGATCCTCACTTTTAGGATCTAATCTCCACCTCACCCATGATATCCTCAACCATACCTATCCTCCCATTCCTTTAAATACTGGCTCACCCCCCACGGGCAAAGGGAGGAAGAATTGTGTTGCATACCCAAACTATGTCAAAATCATTCTTGAGTCTTTGGAGGCAAGGTGAAGTTAGAGGCGAGGAGCCATTGGAAGGAACTATCAACACCAAGGCATGAAGGTTGTAGTCTCTCCAATCATTTATTAATAAAGAATGTCTTTTCTTTCCCATATTTACTATTTCATATGTATGTATTGCTTGATTCCTTGGTCACAAGCATATATCTAGTTGATTATATTGTATGCTATCATGTTTCTCTTGTTGTTTTTTGTATTTTACAGGTTCTTCTTCAAGGATAGCGAGGACAAAATTTGAGAGAAGTATCATGGCATTCCATTCAGTTGATTAACCAGATCTAGGGGAAGTTTAACATTTGGTGTTTGTGTTTTGTTCTAGACCTGAACCATTCAGATCTAGGGAACTAGAAATTGTCCGCAAGAGGTGTGTATTTCCGAATAACATGGTATCCATTAGATAAAAAAAATTAGATGGTTGTCCCTCTTGTGGATATGTTGTTATGTAGGTTATACCCATCACCACCTAACAAATAGTACACTTTTCTTACTTCTCTATTTTCCATGGAATTTAATTTATGTTTCAAGGTGCAACGAGGTAAAGAAAGATGCAAGGAATATGTGGGAAGGGTTGAAAGGTCAAGGAGAGTTGTGCGTAATGCACCTTACCACACCAATTTAGTCCATCAATCTAGTCCTAGAGCTAAGGGAGTGTAGCCAATATTTTTTAGGTAAATCTCCTAGTCTATCACCCTAGGATAACCTTTTAATTCAATAAACTCTAGTGACTGGATTTATAGTAGAGGTATGTGGTGCATAAAGTTGGCCTCTACTATTAGTGGGTGATTTCTAAAGTTTTTTATTGAAGATTAAAGGGCATGACACAAAACAATCAACAAAAACTAATCCAAATTGATGCTTCAAAATGGCCACAATCACAACTTTATCACTGGAAGGTATATGTAATATCACAAACACATAATGTAGAAGAGATCTCATCGTACAATCTATTAAGAATATGCTCATGACAAACATAAAATCAAATGGCAAAGGTAAACATAGATCCAATGATTCATTCAACAAAATTGAAGACATACAACAATGAGAAGAAACCAACATAACATGTATGAGGTTATGTTGACGAGGCCGAAATTGGCATGATCGTCAACCGAGAGACAACCCGATCCGAAAGTTTTCAAAGATGCTCTCAGTCGTTAGGCAACTGCCTTTGACGGGATTAAGGCTCCGTTGCCTTCCCTAAATTACTCCTAGCTACAGGGAAAAACTCAAAAAGAAAAACTAAAGCTACTGTTTGTTAATTAAATCTATAGTATACCTATGAATATACACAGCAAACTGTTAAAGATAATTACTGAACTAGTTTGATATATTACACAAGTAATAACTGAAATTAACCTAACTAAACAATTAATATATAAATACAAGAATAAATAATTAGGGAAATATTAACAGATTCAATTAATTTACATAAGTTACACTATGAACACATGTACATTAATAACAAAATTTGAAAGATAACTCATCAAAATATAAATGTGACAATCTGATTCAATAGGTTTTCTGTAAAAATACATAAAGAGAAACTACCATTAACCTATCCTAAATGTCCTATCCTGATCAGGAGCATGATAGTAGTAACCCTGGAATCAATTTGCAAATAATGTTACTGGGAAGACAAATCTTAAGCTCATCAAAAAAAATTCTGAGATTTAACACAACAACACAGTGAACGAATATATTACATATATTATGATGACAACATCAGATTTATCACATTATGTATATTTGCAAATGAAACCAGAATAAATCGGCAGTTTAAAAGGTAATGCATCTGCACATTTCTTAAAAGAAAATATGACAAAAACATAAAGAATGCGAAAAGATATGACAAGATCAAACGGTATTATAAATACATTTTCTAGTATAAAAACTGCAAATATATTCATAAATATCACCAGTTAAAAAGTGCTGCAACTGCTAACAAAAAATTGTTTTAAGCCACAGAAAATGTTTGAAGTGATCTTGTCTAGCCCCTTTTCCTAACCATCGATCCCCCTTTTCAGTAAAACCATATCTCTTTTAAATACATTCAATCTCACATGGAGACAGTTCTAGAAAGCAGGAAACTACATAATCATAATCTTAACCAAATTCGTCCAAAATAGAAAAATGATATAGGCCAGTAATTTACACCTTTAATTATTTATTTGATAAAGATCAAGTCTCTCACAAAAATAAATCCAAACGAAGCAAAACAGTAAGTGGCTTGATTTTGGAAGAATAAAATCTCAATACCACAAGCATGGCCCTGCTTCCAGCAAGCGTCCATAGCCTCGACAGGGTTGCTTCAAAGCCCAAAGAATGCCAGTATCCCATCTGCCAGTTATAGATATACAATTCTGGTTAAGTTGAACCGTTACGGTCATTTTTCTTTTTCCCTTTTTTTTTCTATTTTTTATACTTCTAAAGGCCATGGTTCTAGCTTGGTAACTAGGTAGTAACCATGTCAGTCACCAATATGCTTTACAGTAAATAAACCGACTCGTAATGAGACTTTTTATCCCTTGGTGTTTTGTCCAAAGGCCATTGTCCCGGCTTGGTAACTGGTAGCGACAATGTTACTGAACGCAAACCTATGATCCTGAACAGACTGGCTTGTAATAAGACCCTCTATCCTTCAGATTATTTTAAAGAAATATTTGAATCCAACCATGGCCAGGTTGTAGTTATATTTAATCCCTAATGAGATTATCTTAGCATATGGGGAGGCAAATCTAATTCTCTTCACGAGAGGGAGTGGCGTAAAAGACTTAAATAGATAACCTTGACAAATACTGCCTTAATCCTTTTGGAAAAAATCTTTGCAGAAACTCATCTTATTAATTTATATTAACATGCTTTAAAATTTTTTGGTAACATCTAGAAAGATGACAAAAACCATTCACTGTTCAAGACGTTAAACAGCATGACAATAGTCAGGATAGTGATATCATGATGCATGATTTGTAGGTCAACCACATGATTGGTGAAAAGTCATCAACCTGAAATCAAATGACTTACCACTCACAAAAATTATGCAAATAAAACAACAAATAGATATGAGAAACTATTCAAAGCAAACAAGTGAAATAAACACACTAAGAAAAAATTCCACAAACCGAGAAAAACACACAAGGTATATACAGGATAATCCCTTAATGGGGATCAGCAGAAATATTTTTTGATCAGATGACCATTCACCGGAAGGTTTTCGATATCTCCCTCCAGTGTCTGCAACCTAAATGTGCTAGGACCCAATTTTTCTATAATGATAAACGGTCCCAGCCACAGGCATTGGAACTTAGTATGTTTTCCTCTGTCTTCGTGCTCCTTGTCCCACTTCAGAACTAGGTCACCTACTTCCAGATTCCTTTGTGGCTGATTTTCTGTGATCAAACCAGCGTTTCATTGTCTTTTGATGTTGGTCAAATTTTTTTCTGGCTAACTCTCTTTCTTCTTCTAGCTTAAGCAAGGTATTAATTCTATGTTCCATGGTAGAACATGCTGTTTCTTGTACTGACTGGGAAAGCTGTAGAGAGGGTAAAAATAGATGAGGAGGCAAGATAGCTTCCTTACTGTATACCAAGAAAAAGGGAGAGTTACCTATGGCAGCCGTGGGAGTCACCCTATCAGCCCATAGGGAATTTGATAAAGCGTTGTGCCAATTTCTATGATGATTAACCACCGTGCGTTTCAGAATTTTGATTAAATTTTTATTGGAAGACTCAGCTAATCCATTACCCTAAGGATAATGATTAGCTGAATATTTTAACTTTATGGCTTTTCCAATGCATATTCTGTTAACTTTACAGACGAAAAATAGGTTGCATTGTCAAAAATGAAAGATTTTGGAACACCAAACCTGGTGACAATAAAAGAGTCAAGGAAGGATATCACCTGTTCTGAGTTAACCACTCGTAAAGGGATGGCTTCAACCCATTTAGTGAAATAATTGGTGGCTTTTAGAATGTATTTGTGCTGCTGTAATTGGACCAACAATGTCCAAGCCCCATTGCTGAAATGGGACTTCAATAATAACAGGCTGGAGAGGTAACGCTGCTTTCTTAAGTCTGCCGCCTGCTCTCTGACACTCCTGACATTTCCTAGCAAAGGCATATGCAAACAAAGTAGGCTAGTAATATCCAGCTTTAGTACCTTATGTGCAGTGGTTTCCCCGCCAAAGTGTCCCCCGGCTGGCCCTGCATGTAATTGAGGCAGCACACTATCAGCTTCATTCCTTTCTAAGCAACGAAGGAGGACCCCTTCGAAATTATTTTTGAACAGAATGTTGTCAATCAACTGATCAGGTGCAGATCTTAATCTCAAATCCCTTTTGGTGCAGGAATCTAAATGTTCAGGAGCATTTCCATGCAACAGAAAAAATTTAATGTCATGATACCAGGAATCAGAGGGGGCTGAGATTGGAAAAACTTCCCTTTCGAACAAAAAATGTTCATCGATGAAGAGCAGATCAAATTCAGACATATCTAAAGATCCGGCTGCCAACTTGCAAAGTCCCTGTCCTCTGACAATCTTCAAAGGCTTGATCAGGTCATACTCCTGAAGTGCTGTAACCCAATGGGTTCGCTTTTCACCCAGGTCCTTTTGCACCAAAATATTTCTGACTGCGGAATATGGCACAATAACCTTGGTGTGTGACTTCAGCAGATAAGGCCTAAAATGATTTACTGACTTAAAAACAATAAATGCTTCTTTGTCTACTTCTGGATAATTGAGCTCTGCACCGTTCAAACCGGAACTCGTAAAAGCAATGGGAGCTTCATTGTTTTCTTGATTTTTCTGTGTTAAAACAACAGCATATGAAGAGTCAGAAGCAAACGTGTACAAAATAAATGGTCTAGAGAAATCCAGGCTTATTAAGGTAGGAGCCTTAGCAATAGCTTTTAATATGTCATGAAAGGACTGTTTAAATTCAGCGGACCATTTGAACTCAGCATCTTTCTTAATCATTTTCTGAAGTGGCCTGACAATTTCAGTGAAACCAGGAATAAACCTAGAAACAAAATTTATCTTCCCTAGAAAAGATTGCATAGTTTTCTTTGAGTGAGGCATAGAAATCTGCGCTATAGCTTGGGTACATTCAGGGTCAATATTGATACCTTGTTTTGAAAATACAAAACGCAATAACTTACCTTCAGTGAATGCAAAGATGGATTTCTTGGGATTCAGGGAGATCCCATACTTCCTGCAACGTTCAAAAACCCTCCTAAGATGTGTTGGGTGATCAGCTCTGTTTTTTGAAAAGACAGTTATATCGTCAAGGTAAATGATGACAAATTGGCCGATCAGACCTTTGAACGCAATATCCATTGCCCTTTGAAACGTTGCTCCAGCATTAATTAAGCCAAACGACATTTTCCTGTAGGCATAAGTTCCCCAAGGGGTTCTAAAGGTTGTTTTCAACTGATCTGTTTTGGATACTAGTACTTGATTGTATCCCGAAAAGCCATCTAAAAGTGAGAACATTTCAGATCCAGAGACCTGTTGTAATATCTTTTCCATAGGCGGAACAGGATAATTGTCTTTTTCTGAAACCTTGTTTAGATTTTGGAAATCAACGCACAACCTAATATCACCATTTTTCTTTCTAACGGGGACGATATTTGCCACCCACTGTGCATGTCGCACTGGAAAAATTATTCTAGCAGCAAGGAGTTTGTTAAGCTCTTTCCTAACAGTCGGTTCTAGGCTAGGGTGCATTTTTCTCAATTTCTGCTGGAATGGTTTAGCCTGTTGTTTCATGGGGATGACATGTTGCATAATGTTTGGGTCAAATGTCTTGAGATCGTCATATGTCCAAGCAAAATTGTCCTTAAACTCATTAAAGAGTCGTATGAAGGCTATCTTTTCTTGGGCAGTACATGTACTGCCTAGATTGACACATTGAGGACTGTGTTCGGTACCTAAATTTATGACTTCAGATTGCATAGTAGAGCTGTTGGTTTTACAGTTCCTTACACCTTTAAATTTGTCCTTCAAATCATAAAATTTCTCAAGTTTAATAACAGATCTAGGGAAAGTACTGACCTGATTAAGAGAGTCTTCAATTGAACAAGGTTTATGAATTACCGCAAAGTTGTACAGATCTTCATCATGAGTCATTTCATCGATGATTGCATCTTTGAAGGTGTCCTTCATGGTCAAAAACTTGATTAATTGCTCATCATGGTCAAAGACTCCAATTGACAATGTTATGAGGTATGGAAGGCCTGAAAAGCAGTTCAACAGAGAAAGAATCAGCAAGCATCCCTTCCGATGGAATTAACCTTGAAGCAACGTTAACTAACAGATTTGCTTCCTGATTCAAATAACGAGGAATAGAATTTATATTAAAAGCTTCAAATGATAATAATAAATTCCACACCTCTGTCTGGTAATTTCTTAGATGTCCATCAATGCAATGTATAGTGTTACGTACCTGTCTAACGATAATTTCAGAATCTCCTAACACTACCAAAGCTTTAGCTCCTAGATCAATTGCCTTTTTCAGCCCTTGAATAAGGGCTTCATATTCAACAATATTATTGGTGCACTCAAATTCCAACCTGCAATCGACAAAGTACCTTTTTCCCTGAGGATCTATTAACAGGAAACCGGCCCCAGCTCCTTCCTTTGACTTAGACCCATCAAAGTATAGAGACCAAAGGCCATCACTCAGGTCCAAATGCGCAGTGTTTGGAACTGGGATTTCATCCGATACTTGTGTGAAATGAAAAACTTCGGACTGCTGTTCTGGATCTTGGACTGATGATGTTTCAGCCTCAAGGTTTCCAAAAAAAGAATCAACCATGTAATTGCCCATTATAGTATCAGTGAATAACACTGGCTCGTTTGAGTCATCCAGTTCGGTGACTGTGTGCTTCATATAACGCTCTCGATCAATTCTAATTTTGTTTGGACGACCATTATGAGGTATCCATAAATGTGACCAGTCCGTTGCAAAATATCCCTTCAATTTTTCGGACCAATATCTGCTGAGGAATAAGCCATATGACTCAGGGATATCTGCAACAATTATGTCAATGATGAAATGAACTTGAGGATTTGAGGCTAGTCTTATCAGCACTTCGTTCAACTTTCCTATTACCTTTACATTAGATCGGTCAAGTTGCACAATGCTTGTATCACATGGCACGGGGACTGCATTAAGTTTTTTGCATACTGAATATGGCATGACATTATTTGAAGCCCCTAAATCTATCATACAATTGTGTACTTTACGATTGCAGATTTCAAATGTAAGCAGAAAAGGAGGGGTTGAGGAATCTGATTTCTTACCTATGGACGAGGCGTTGACTGAAGATTTTGTTGGGTTGTCTTTGGAGCTAGCAGAACTGTTTTGAGTGGAGGAAGATTTTCCATTTTTACTTAAAGAAACCCCTTGCATCATCTTATCTCGAATCACAAGCAATTTGAGGAGTTCATAGATAGAAATGTAGGCTCTGATTTTCTTCAAATCCTCAACCAAGTCATACTCCAAATCAAGAGATTGTGTAGACTTAGTGTTGGAAGGTTGGTTTTTTGTTTTGACAGTTGAACTGTCATCTGTAGATTTTGTGGGGGGTTCCCCTGAGGGTTGATCTTTTTTGCTCCTAGTATTATATTGATGCTGATTAACGTTCACAACAGCCACATCTTCATCGTCGGTCAATTCCGTAGTATCCCAAAAGTGACTGATAACTTGAGGGGGTTTATCTTCAGTGTTATTATTAGTGCCTTGGGTATCTTCAGAATTCTGTCCTGAAGATTGGGTTTCACTTTCAGCTGATGTTTCTAGGCCTGAGACTAATAGTTTTAGGAAACTATTAATTTCATCCACATTATTAGCCTTAGATGGTGGAGTCTGTTTTGCAGCTGTATTTTGGAATGGTTTTCTAAAAGGCTGTCTAGGTGGTTCTTTATTCGGAGTACTTTCAGAAGTACCTTTCTTCAAATCTATGATTTCATTGGATAACTTCTTTATGACTCTTTGGAGACTGTCCAAGTCTAGTGCATCTTGACCCTTTTTCTCAGGATTTGTGGTTTTGGAAGGACTCTCAACCTTTTTGCGAGAAGAAGATGCAGAATCAATGTCTACTCCAGGGTTTGTCTTAATAGTAGACATATCTTTCTCGACCTTAATGGCTTCATCAAAAGTTTCAGTGAGAGTGGGTTTGGCCACTCTCCTGACAAACATGGCCATTGACACGGGCAGGGCTGAAGTATAAAATTCAATAGTGACATATTCAGCCGGCCTTGACGTGGCAGGAATTCTGTTTCTAAGAGTCAAGAACCGTTGGAAGGACTCTCAACCTTTTTGCGAGAAGAAGATGCAGAATCAATGTCTACTCCAGGGTTTGTCTTAATAGTAGACATATCTTTCTCGACCTTAATGGCTTCATCAAAAGTTTCAGTGAGAGTGGGTTTGGCCACTCTCCTGACAAACATGGCCATTGACACGGGTAGGGCTGAAGTATAAAATTCAATAGTGACATATTCAGCCGGCCTTGACGTGGCAGGAATTCTGTTTCTAAGAGTCAAGAACCGTTGGTTAAAATATTTAACCTTGTCCTTGGTTTCCATACGGATCCTATACAATTCTAACACCAACATAGCTGGAGTCTTATCGTCTCCAAACTTGTTCATGAAAGCCAACTCGAATTCATTCCAATTGGTAATAGAACCAACGGTAAGTGAAAAATACCAAGTCGAGGCTTAGCCCTCAAATGTGTGAGGGAAAAGTCGACAGACTGCGTCTTCGTGTTCAACATCCAAAAGCCGAACTGCTAGCATGAATTTTTTAACATGATCTTCCGCGGGCTCTTTCAGCTCGGGATTGAACTTGGGGCAACAATTTCTCAGGATGCTTTGGCAAAGGATGTTGATTCCATGGCACAACAACCGCATCTTGAGCTAACCATGGCATATTGGCATTGGGGTTCGGGTTTAAACGTGCCATGTTCCTTGGTGATGGAGGTGGTGAAGGTGGTGTTTGAAAAATGTGAGGAGGTGAATGTGGTGGTGATGGTGGTCGACCAGACCCTCCTGTAGCAGGTGGTCCTGAAGAAGATGAAGGTTGATTGGTGCCTATTAGAGACTGTTGTAATCGATGGTCAGGGAGGACACCTAAAGGTTGATCCTGTTCTTCAGGTGCAGACTCAATATGGTGAGTGCGCGGACGTCTGATCTGTGGAAGAGGAATTTCAGTGGGTTGGATTCCAGTAAGATTTGAATAGGCTCTCGTTAAAATCCTGCGGGATTCATTGATGTCCTGTTCGAACTGATCAAGTTCTTCAGGTGGATGGGCACCGCTAGTATTGAACTGATGAATGAGATTTCGAATAGTATCGTTCAACGGGGTCTCATCTAATTGTGATGACTGGAATGTTTGTGGTTGAGATGATGACTGTATTTGAGGGGTGGAGGGCTGATTAATTTTGTGAACAAGATTGTTTTCATCATCCATTTGCTTAAGCTGGCCCTCCTTCTAGCGCCATTGTTGACGAGGCCGAAATTGGCACGATCATCAACCGAGAGACAACCCGATCCGAAAGTTTTCAAAGATGCCCTCAGTCGTTAGGCAGCTGCCTCTGACGAGATTAAGGCCCCGTTGCCTTCCCTAAATTACTCCCAGCTACAGGGAAAAACTCAAAAAGAAAAAATAAAGCTACTGTTTGTTAATTAAATCTATAGTATACCTATGAATATACACAGCAAACTGTTAAAGATAATTACTGAACTAGTTTGATATATTACACAAGTAATAACTGAAATTAACCTAACTAAACAATTAATCTATAAATACAAGAATAAATAATTAGGGAAATATTAACAGATTCAATTAATTTACATAAGTTACACTATGAACACATGTACATTAATAACAAAATTTGAAAGATAACTCATCAAAATATAAATGTGACAATCTGATTCAATAGGTTTTCTGTAAAAATACATAAAGAGAAACTACCATTAACCTATCCTAAATGTCCTATCCTGATCAGGAGCATGATAGTAGTAACCCTGGAATCAATTTGCAAATAATGTTACTGGGAAGACAAATCTTAAGCTCATCAGAAAAAATTATGAGATTTAACACGACAACACAGTGAACGAATATATCACATATATTATGATGACAACATCAGATTTATTACATGATGTATATTTGCAAATGAAACCAGAATAAATCGACAGTTTAAAAGGTAATGCATCTACACATTTCTTAAAAGAAATATGACAAAAACATAAAGAATGCGAAAAGATATGACAAGATCAAACGATATTATAAATACATTTTCTAGTATAAAAACTGCAAATATATTCATAAATATCACTAGTTAAAAAGTGTTGCAACTGCTAACAAAAAATTGTTTTAAGCCACAGAAAATGTTTGAAGTGATCTTGTCTAGCCCCTTTTCCCAACCATCGATCCCCCTTTTCAGTAAAACCATATCTCCTTTAAATACACTCAATCTCACATGGAGACAGTTCTAGAAAGCAGGAAACTACATAATTACAATCTTAACCAAATTCGTCCAAAATAGAAAAATGACAAATGAAATTGTCATTTTTCATATACATTGCGATATCCCAAAATTTGCAAAAGGTTCAACCTAGACGCTAAATCATAAAAATCATAAAGACACTAGTCATGTAGTGACACCTGGGACAACAACTGATTTGTTCATTATTCTCCGGGCGATCGCCAAAATCCAGGAAGAGCGCATCAACCAAATTATCTGCAGCACTACATAGTAAAAAAACAAATTAATACAAACACAAGAGTAAATAAGCTAAATTACATAATCAATCAAACAATGCAAAACAATACCTGAAACAAAAATAACTTCCTTATCACTTGTTGCATTTAATTACAAACTTGAAACTTGAAATACTTTATAAACATATGTACAATAGTGAGTGTGCCCAAAATATTATGATTTAACAGGAGCATTAAACACCTGTATATTCACCCCGGCCGCTGGATTCTGTGAATGACCTTTAAACTGCATTAGAGTAACCTGAGCGTTCAACTCACTAATATTTTCCTCATTTTTCTGATTCTCACGTTGCAGTTTCATTACTCTTCGAATCAACCTATTCTTATGTTTCTTCAGACGCAGCATAGACTTATCATCTGAGTCAGATTTCTCCTTCAGTCTTATATTCTCCGCTCTTATGGGACCACCATGTGTTACCATCTCAGTTACTTCTTCCTCCATTCTATGTATTTTATCTAGTAAACAACTAACAAAGAGTGGGTGAACAGCTTCCCCAATTCGATAAGAACCAGGTAAATCCACTTCAACAGACTTGCCCTTAATTGGAGGATCGACAACAGGGTCAACCTGGGGATTTGTATCAGACACACGAGGACTATTATCTGCATGGTTTACAATAGGCTCATGGTCAATATCAAGGCCATCATCGGGCGAGACAAATTTCTCTTCCTCGTCATCTAGCGCAACTGTTTCAATGTCAATGTTATTGCTCACGGAAGACTTAACAACGCTAACCTTGGCTAACATACCCCTCGTAAACCTGCCAGTAACCTTAACATTCGGCCTTTTGCCCTTTTGTTTGCAGGTATTGTCATTATGTTTCGGCATCACAGGAGATAGGTTTAAAGACTTCCTCATACGCTTGGAAGGCATAGGAGTACCAGGACTACACACAGGAGTGGGAATAAGATCATCGCGGACGCTGGGGCTTACACAATCTTCAGGGTTTGACATAGGCTCGTACACAGGTGAAGCCGGAGCTTGACAAGGCTGTTGATGCCTAACACATTCTTCAGGGCAATCGAATTGACAATGGCAGAATGCCAAGAAATCATTCTTTTTGAGAAAATCATCCCATGACCAATTTTGTTTAGACAACTCTCTTTCTACCAATATCCTAACCAGGCCATGATGAAACAGACTGCGGCCGATGTTCTTCGGCCCCTTCTTAATGGCCGAAGACATTTTGGTTAAACTCTGAACTAAATAATAGGGCAAATTAACAGGAAAGCCGAGAAAAATAGCCATCAACCTGAGGTGATAGACATAAGCAGAGGATAGATGACCCTCACAGGTCACATACCTGTGAATAACGTCTAGAACCGATCGCCATTCTTTCTTGAAATATCTCTGCGATACATCAGCTCTAAAGGACACATCCTAGCAAGGGTTCTTCAACATCTGTCTCCATTCATTTACCTTCATCTGCTTATATTTGAACCAACGCTCACATGTCAACGACAAACCCGTAGCCAGAGCAACCGAACGCTCGTCAACTCTGAATTGGAGGTCGGCCACCTTAACCCTAGCATCGGCCAGTGACAAAGCGAATAACCTAGTCACCTCAGGATTTGAGTCTGTAAACTTGCGAATGAATGGCAACCATCCGAATGCTTCAACCTTGGCTAAGAGCTCAGGGTTTCCATCAAGGAGTTTCGTGTCGCTGGGTTCAACCCTAACCACCAGAGCCATAGCTGCGAACACAAATGCATGAAGTCGCACACAGAAGAGATACCACAAATAGAAACACAACAGTAAACTAGAGAACGAGCACTCAGGATGAAAACCAAGCAGAAAACACAAGCAATGAAACCCAACGCTCTCATAAACAAAATGCACCATGATCAAAACCAGACAAGACCCCTGTAAACTCGGCATGGGCGAAGGAAAATGATCACGTAGAGAGGCAATCAAGATAATAAAAAGTGACGGCAAAGACTCCAGAATAAACTCGTTTTGCTATTATTTATCCGGCCCGATCGTAATAACACCACTCATCGCATCAGATACAGGTGTTCAACGAGCATGGAGCCACGACGCTGAGCACGTACTTGCAATTGAATGTTATTTACAGAGTCATGTACAAGTGTAATGATACCATATCAATTTGCAATCAAGTGGATCAAATGGCGATGCGAGTCGAAACAACCATAGGGGATGGACCTTGAGCGTTAACATATCAACCTTACTGTATAATGATCTTAACCTTTGAAAATGGCGAGCATTCGACACGACGTAAATCATCAAATCCACCCCAAACCTTATATGCAAGGATATAAGTCACGACATGACGCATATCGAGACTAAACACTTATGGTAAGATCAAACATGATTCAAGGTTCAAAGGATGAACTTAGGATAAGGCACTCCTACATAAAAACATTTAGCCTTTGATGTTCTAGGACCTTGTCCAATTTGCAAAAACAAAAACTAACATACCAATTGTTGAATGCTCAAACAAGGCTTATGGTGAGGCTATGTTAGAAAGCATGCAAAAATAATGATTTAACATAATAATTTTGTCAATTAGCAATAGTTGACAAGGTTATAAAAAAACAATTTCAATTTCACCATTTCAGTAGCTCACGGAATTTCATCGTTTCAGTAGCTCTAGATTGTACAATTTTGAAATGAGGACTTCAAATATTTCATCAAACAAAATTTCATTTTGCCTGATAAAATTTGTATTTTTTATCAGGCTGTTGGGTAGGGGCACAACAGGTTATTATTGCTTTGTCTTGTGGAAATATGCCTCGGTACTAATTTATACAATAAAAAATCAATATGTTCTTTAGATACAATAGACTGACACCAGGAGGGACCCTTTGATCTATGTACTAAGTCTATTGCTTTTATTTCTCAAAGGAGGACTTTAGATAACATTTTAGAGGGAAAAGAGAATAAGATTAGGAGAAATGGATGACATTGATGTTGAAGATCCCACTACTTTAAACCCAATAAAACTTCAACATAGTGATGGCATTAAAAATGCTCAATTTGTTCTTATAAAATGGATAATTTCTTTTAAGCCTCTTCCTATTTTCGTAGCGGTTGGACCATGTTTGAGGTAGCACACTTGTGGAATTTATTGGTAACCTAATCCATTGGGAAAATTGGTGACTCGTGATATTCTTGATGAAATGGGTTTGACTTCGTTGTCCTCCATATCGATTTTTTCTTTGGCATGCCCCAAGAGGTTAAGCAAAAATAAAAAAATCTTACCTATCTTTGTTTCTTCATCATTTTCAAGAGATTCTTTGATTTCCTTGCTATGATTCACTATTCTTAAGCCTTCTTGGACATTTCATTTGAGGGGAAGGATGCTAAGAAGTACCTATATGTTTTGGGTGTCTTTGTGCTAATGGGATTGTTGCTTCTGACCCTCTCCTTTGTTCTCTTTTGATAGCATAATCATGTAGTATGGATATGAATATTAGGCCATGCTCATTGATTCCCCTCCCTCATCTCAAATCATGAATGACTTGTCCAAATCAGTGTAACGGGTATAATCAATATCCTTGATATTTTGAATCATCCTGGTCAACAAGAGCCAAGTGGAAATGGAGGGTCCCAATTGATTGTAAACCTTGACATCAATGAAGATTGAATCTTTCTTAGACACAACTATTAAATGAGTTAGGGATTTTCAAAACATCCTCTTATAGACCTCCTCAGGATGTAGTCTTAGATTCTCAATCCATGGACATAGAATACCGTGATTAGCGATTGTGCTCGAGGACTGAATTGATGCATTTCTTAATATCCATGGCATTTTGTTTCAATATTTGTCATTTGTTGAATTTATTTAAACAAACTACTATATCCATATGCATTGCAGTAATGTCTCTAATCCCTAATATCCATAGGTATTGTGTTGAGAGTGTATTTATGACCCCCTTTGCCACTTTTGATGTCTTATACCTGGTATGTATGTCTTATTTAGTACTAATAAGGTACTAAGTGGAATCCTTTCATAATACACTAAACTCTAGGTATAATTGAATTTGATTCCTTATTGATGGTAGATCATTAAAAATGTATCCACGAACTGAATTCTTGATATCCCTAAGGGTTTTCTGCATCTTTGCTTCATTCAATATATCCTCATGTATGGGCTTCCATACTTCTATTTCCTCCTTGAAATTGGGATTTTCTTTCTTCTCCTTGTGCCATTTCTTTTCAACACCCTCCATCTTCTCACCTTGCTTCTTGAGTTTCTCTTTCCTCTTATTAAATAAGGTTTCTGCAATTACTACCTTCATGGCACTATCTCATGATTTTTTCTTCGATTCTATCAAATCTTGGGTCAATCGTCCAATCTATTATTCCAATTGTGTTATTGACTCTGTGAAGGAGTGTGGCTGACTACTTGAAGAATCCAATGTATTTTCTATGTGGGATTCATTGATTTCATGTTTCAGTGAATTAATCAAGGAATTGGATTCCTCTCATTGGAATGGAAAGTATTTTGCAATACCTTGTTTGGACTCAAGAACAACAACCTTGTTTTCCATGACTTGATTATGTGTTGACAAGGAGTCATTCTCCCTTCTCAAAAAATTCACTTTATCATCCAACCTTTATTTGTCCTCCAACATACTTTGGGTGACTGGGAGAGTAAGAGCCATGTTGGATCTCTCTAGAGACATTATCCTTTGATATTTTACTTAGAGGAGGGAAATAACTTCAACTACTTCTTATTTTCCCCTTTCTGTTGAGGCCAAGTTAGCTTAGTACCTTGTCCTTTCCTACCTCTAATGCTTTTACCCTAGAGCTCAAAAATTGGTTCTTTATGTTAATGGCATCAAGTTGCTTTTTGTAGTCATCACCAGAGGAGACTATTTTGAGATATTTGTGATAGAATTTGTTGTTGGATCCTTGGGCCATATAAATATAACCCTAAAGTGGGATACCTTCTATGTCAAAGGTGAGTTGTAGTGCCTTCCAATTCTGTGTCTACATCTCTTTATATTTTTTCTAAGCTAATGGTTCGAATGTGTTTATCACAAATTGTCTTGTTGTTGGGTTTTATCTAGGAAACATCCTTGGTTGTGCCTAAGTTTCCATTGTCTCAGTGGAAAGGATATCCTTTTGGGTATTTGTTCTACTTCTTTTCTCTTCCCTTATTATCTCCAATGGATCATAGGTATGCATGGGTTTAATCACATTATCCTAAGAGATTTGGTGCCTTGTTTCATGGGAAGAGCTTAAAGTTGGTGTACTAGAATCCCCTTTGAAAGTTGCAATAGAGAATATGTTAGATAATTTAAAGAGGCAATGAGAGGGTACTATTTGAGGGGTAGATTACTACTCTTGTTGAACACTGATGGGCTTAGTAACTTCCTATTCTATAATCTACTATCATGTTTCTTCTACTGACCCTTGGCTGGGTGATCCCACCTTGCCCTTCTTTTCCTCAGGTTCTTCCTAGACCTACTCCTCAACTTTCCTTTTTTTCAGCCTATTTCAATTGATTTAGGATGTAACCAATTCTCTTGACCCTTATAGTAGTTCATGATAATCCAATCTCTTTCTTACAGGTGGTTGTTGTTCTCTCTTCCTCTTCATAGGTAAATTTCTCAAAAATATCTCCACTTTCTAGTGCCTATTGTTCTACTATATATTCCTTCTCATTGTTCATGGGGGTGGAGCTTTCTTGATGGAAACTGGGGGGGAACCTTCCTATACATGAGGTGGTATGGAATGAAGAAGGGACCTATTAGATTATTGGCGCGTTTTTTTGGGAAATACACATGGTAGAAGTGAAAGTTGAATGCAAATTTGTTGTCTTAATTTGGGCCATGCTTGAATATTCTTCCAATACTAATCATTTTGGCCTTTGCTCTAGTATTGTTAGACATTTTATCCCTTGGCCTTCATTTCCTAACCCTTTGTCTTCTACAAAACTCATAGATTTCATTACGGGGGTGTCCTTAGGGTAGGGTAATGACTCCTTTATCTGTGGGGTTGTTTGTTCTTCAGGAGGTTCATGAGTCCCATATTTAGCTTTTTCAAAAAACTTTTTCATAGGCATTGTTTTCCCTATTTATTCTCTCTTTCGACCCTTTTCTTCCAGTTCATATTAGTTGTGGATGTCATTGTAAATTTTATTAAACTCTTCATCTTGAGGGATGATTTGGTAAGGTACATTTTCCTTCTTAAAGTACATTATCATCCTCCATCATGCCCCTCTTTTATGTTTTTTGAACAATCATGATTGACCTCTACATACCTATGATATGTGGGAGCTTTGAATACCATATTTTCTTTACTTAATATGATCCCAAAATGCCAATAAAAGGTGTAATATGTTGGGAATTTGGGCTATCTAGGATAAGGAGTTGGAAATACTTATGCAATAACCTATGAGGGGTCATATTCCTTTTTTCAAAATTGCTACTACCTCTTCTTAGGTCTCTTTGTTAGCCAACGTTTCAATCTCGGGGGTTGATTCATGATATTGGGGATTTGACAGGTTCCTCCCCTTATCAACACCAATAAAAAAATATGGGCCATACTTCCATGGATGATATAAAGGGATGTCAAGTTACTTTAGGGTTTCAAGAGCTTTTTTTATGCCCTTTTTGTCATTAATGGCATATCATCTCATAACAACAAGAAAAGTCAACCTCCCATTCTTTTTTTCTTTCATAAAATGAATCTTGTTTATGCCAACCATTTGTTTGAAATATCCCAACACAAGAATTATGGGGGTCAACAACTTGGAAAGTTTGCAATGGGATGACCCTGATTCATATAATCTAATAATTACCAATCCCCTCATTTGGTGACTTCACCCAAATGGAAATATGGTCTGATTTCAGGTAGCATTTTTCCAGGTTCTCTCCCAAGGATGATGGAGTAGGCCATATACATGAGTTTTAAAATGTATTTGGAAAAAGAAACCCTAGGTTCCCCTTTTTTAACCCATGGCTAATCAAAACCTCTAGTGGGAGATCCTCCTTTGATTTTGTGTAAGTCAAGGGCTTCGAGGTAATGTCCCTAATGATAGATGAACATGTAGACTAAGTATGAAGGATATCTAAAAACCTGTGTGGTTGAGAAATCTTCTAATTGTGGCCTCGTTCCCATGATGATATCCTTCACATACTTGAAATATGGGGTTTCGCCCACATTATAAGCACCCACAATGGCCACTATTCCTTTATCTACATCTTTATCGCTCTCTCTTCCCATAATTAAAGAAAAAATGGAAAAGCAGTCCTAATCCCAAGGGGAGAATCTCTTAATTTTCTAGGGGGTGAGGGGAACCTCATGCCAGCCTAGATTGTATCATAACCTTTGGAAGATAGTGGCTATCTAGGCCTTATTAAGGTTCTTGTATATTTCCGTTTTGATTTCTTGGGATAGGGGGATTGTACCCATAAGTGTGCCAAATATTTGCATGATAGATAAGGCATTAATGTGAAACAACAAAGTTCAATCGTCCGTAATGGTAATGAAGGAAGAGGAAGGGTGGTAATTTTGAGTGCATAGCTCCACAAATTGAAGAAATGAGGTGTCAGGAATGATATGCAGGGTCAATCCTAGTTCTTAGATAGTGCTCGTTGTTTGTCCTTGGGTAAATATTTTGCAGGTGGTCCCTATTAGTTTCTTAAGAGATGAATCAGACACATATGGGGTGTCTATGTGGGAGAATTTATCAATGAAGGGTGGGCTTTGGGACGAGGAGACATCACTTGTATTCAACCAAGCATTGGTGGAACGGGAGGAGGAGCTAGCTGAGGTTCGCGACATGGTTGCAGAGGTTGGTAAACATGGGAGTGTTGACTCTATCTTCAAATATACATTATCAATTTACATTTTTTTGCAAATTTTGGTTCATGACTCTACTTCAATCCAATTCTTCATCTATCACAACCCTGAAATGCAACAACAACATGTAAAAGAAAAGGGAGGGTGTCCCATCAATAGATTTTGAGGAGGAATAAGGGATACTTATGGTTATTAAATTACATAGTTTATAGTTCTATTCTTTTCTATATGTTTGGTTGGTTTCACATTTATTATTTATAGGGGCATAACATTTCTTGTGCTAAGGTTATGTGTTTCCCACACTATGATTATTTCAAGGAAATTCCTATATTCCTTGGAATATAATTTGGGTATCATCAAACACAATAATGAAAGATTATAACTCCAATCATTTGATTGTTATTCATGCTGATATAAATATTCTTAGTGTAAAGTAAGTATCTCATGGTTGCATTCGAGCTTGATAACATAACCACATCGCCTTCAAAGGTGATGCACTACTCCAATTGGGATAGACAACCATCAATTTAAGTGCCTATTTACAAGTGATGTATATGTAGGATATGATGTGGGTTTTAATGCCTCCAAGTTGCATCAGATTACATACTAGACCGACTTAAATGATGATTGTGGGCATTGAAGGTCACTAGGATTTTGCATTGATTCACCCCATGATTTTAAGAGCCACCAAAGACAGTTACCCACAAAAATGCAGGCCACGTCATACCTTATCATACCACACTCATATGGAATTTAATTTGATGGTGAAGGGTTTTACTGAGGGTTAATCTCAGTCGTCCATCTAAGATCCCGAAAGTTGTAGATTGGCATCACCATTTTTGGCTCATAGATCCATTTCCTCCACTCTATTTTCCCCTTCTTGTGCCCCTACAATTGATGACTAACCCTTGGTATAGTATGCTACAACCTACAACTGTAAATGTCCCCTTTACCCTATAAAATGTTATTTTTGGTTGCCTAAACACTAACATAGCTAATGAAAAGGGTTGCATAACAAGTATTTTTGGGGGTCGCATACTATGGAAAGTTTGTGGAATCTCAACTCAGTGCATGCAAGGTAACTTGAACACCTTTACTATTATTGTTGCAATTCTATAGTGGGTTAAATAGGGCATGGTATCCCTTGCCACTTAAGTGTTTCAACTAATCTTTCCTTTAGTTCTAACTATTCATCCTCCAACATTGCCATAGTGAGGCCAAGGGATTCTACCAATCGTTTCTTTTGTTGGTAAGGTTGCATAGTAAGTCTTTCAGCAATGACACAAACATCAACTGAAAGTTGCTACCTTCACATACACGTCGAAGGGGTGTTGCCGAGACATCACTTAAGTGATTTCATATGCAACCTTATTGATATTTTTCATTGCATTCATCAGTCAATAAATTGTTGCTTTATCAACAAGTTAAGCATTAGATATTCAACGGTAAGCATATTCTTATATGATGTTTACCTGACATTTGAGATGTCAATTTTCAACCCCAATTGTAGCAGTGGGAGGAAGGATTGTCACTTTGTCAATAGTGACGACCGAAATCATGGTAATAATGCAAAGGGGGGGGGGTAGTGGAATGTGGGATAAATGAAGGATGGGGTGAAGGCATCTCATCGATGTGAATGGAATTTTACATTGTGCCCTTTGGTGCAATGGATTACATGGTAAGAATGTGAAGGGAGGGATATTGTTTGTCATGGTTGCTTTGTCATTATTCATTGCAAAGTTGTGATGATAATGTGAAGGGATGAGTAGTCAAATGTGGGATGAATGAAGGCTAGGGTGAAGGCATATGATCATTGATAAGAAATAATTTTTAGATCGCACCCTTTTCCCAAATGGAGTATGTGGTAATAATGTAGAGGGTGGTGTAGTGGAATGTGGGATCAAACAAGGATGGAGTGAAGGCATCTCATGGATTGGGAATAATTTTACATCGTGGCCTTCACCTTAATGGAGTAGACATTGGTGAAATGTGGGAAAGAGTATGGAATGAGGGTGTAAAGGATGAAGGGGTTAAGTAAGGGTGTTGCCACAACACTCCTTAGTCATGTGTCGAGTCATAACCTGTTTGTCGTGGTTGCTTCATCATTAGTTGTTGCTAAAGTTGTGGGATTTTGTTTGTCTTTAATAATGCAAAGGGAGGGATAATGGAATGTGGGATGAAGGAAGGATGGGAAAATCCATCTCATGGATGTGAAATAAATTTTACATCATGTATCCTTTGCTTCAATGGAGTAGACTTTTGGTGGAATGTGTGGTAGAGTATGGAGTAAGGGTGGAAAGGATGCATAGGATGGATTGGAGTTATGTGGGAGATAGATGGGAGAAGAAAGGTCTTCCCTTTTCCATCTGCATCTTACCTTGTTTGAAGCATGCATGGGTGGAGGATATGGAGAGTGGAAAAGTTGAGACATATGAGGGCGACGAATTGGCTTCCCACATCTTCCAAATCTTGCTCGAATACGAGGGTGGGAATTGGGCTCCTTGGAGCCTCAATGCAAGTGCCCAAATATGAGGGAAAGGGTTGGGCTCCCCACAACCTTAATACACTTGGTCGACAATAATGACTTTAAAAGTATTAAGTAGAGGGTGGAGGATGGACTCTCCGCGACCTCAAACTTTGCCTAATTTGATTTAATATTTCATTCTTAAGAGGGTTAAGCTAGGGGCTCACATGACCTTACTAATTAAAATATATATATATATATATATATTTTGATCCAAAATTTACATAAGGGACTTACAAAAAAGGATTTGCTCATCCTTCTATGTACTTATCCCAAATTTACATAAAGTTCTTATGAAAAAGGACTCCCCTAATCCCTTTAGGGATTTACATGAAAATACTTTCATGACAGTTTATAATACCACCAAGGACATTTAAAATACTTTGTAAAAGAGTTAGGTTGATGCAATGAAGAAAAATATGTTTAGGACTTACTTTATTATACTTTTGGGTTGCAAGACCAACACATCAACAATGACAAATGTCCATTCCTAATCCTCTGTAATTGTCTCATGTTTGCCCTTAGAGATATAAACATGCAATTTCACATATTTGGGGACTTATAGAGAGCTTTTGGAGAGTTGTTGCAATGCTTAGGTTATTGCGATCTGAATTACTATAATGAAGATTCCATTCTTGTTATGGCCACAGAAATCAATGCATAGGAAGCCATAATAAATAAATACAAAGCACACTTATTAATGTTTTATGTGTTTATTGTCATTATGCTATGGTTATAGTTTATGTGCATGATCTATGTCGAATGTTTTTGTTACATTTTTGTTATGAATCTTTGATCAAGTTGTATTTACATATATACCATTTACTTCACCCTATAATGATTATTAAAAAAACTTACTCATTAGCACTTTGGATGAGACCTCTCTTCAAAAGATATGTTAGTGCCCTAAATTATGACCCATTTTTTTTGGACAACTAAATGGACCCCAAGTCTTCAAATTCATGCAAATAATAAGAAATTATATATAGATAAGTGATATATGAAGGAATGAGAGAAGGGACACTTTCTTTCTACCTATAACTATTTATAAAAGTGCAAGATTCTTAAAAATATATTTTATTAGAATTTTTTACATTGGTTTACAAATGGCTCCATTTTCTTTGAAGTTGTTTTTTCAAACATTTTTGTTTTTTGGAATCCAAGATAAGAAAAATTAGTCAAATTTCATTTTTATTGTTCAAATTTCATTTTTTATTGCATAAATAGATTCATGGCCCTCAAATACCTCTCTCTTGAAACATAATTATGTAATTCCAGCAATAAATATTTGAAATTCCAACTAGATTTTGGATAAAAATAACAATCATTCCTCCCAACCACATATGTATCATAAGCTTCCCAAAATTTCAACTTAATACCAGTCCCAATTGACACTAGTAACAACTGCAAAGATCTTGGAAAGAATGGAGTACTGATCCAACTATCTTAGATGTGGACCAAGTTAAGTATATATACCCTATCTAAATTTAAACATGTGAGCTCTGTATAAGATTAATTGTCCCGACCAAAGTAATGAAGGCAAGACCTAAAAGCAACCTGGTTTTTAAAGCTTTCAAAATCTTGAGGGAACTTTAAAAAAGCCCATCAACCGTCCAAAGTTTATTGGTTCGAAGAATACAAGTGGACACTGATAATTTCAAGGAATCGATTCCTGATTAGGAGTATAATACAGCATCATAGACTTCACAAGTCTTCAACTCAATGCCCGTCCCAATTGACACTAGTGACAGCGGCAAAGCCTCTGGGAAGGATGAAATACTAATCCATAGATACAGACTATCGCAAATTAATTGTCTGATCGGGGAATATAATATTGGGATTTCTAATTTGAGGATTTAAAGCAGCAAGCTCTGTCCATCTGTTTCCACTGCCATGGACATGAGCAGAAATACTCCAAAGAGTGTCCCCGGGTTTAACTTCTGTCTTTGATGGTGGCATTCGCCTTAGTTTCTGCAAAACATTCTTTTGCATCTTGCCCATCCCATTTGCAATCAGCCAACGAGAACCTGATTGTTGTTGCTTTGGAGTGCTCACGCTCTTCAGCTTAGTGTTTTCCTGCAACTGTAGACCTGCAACATGGACATCTGTGACTTTGAATTGAGATGGTACTTCATTTCTAGCTTTGCTTTCTTCATTGACTCCATTATTTACTTTATGTGACACACACCTTTCAGCTTGTACGAAAGCAATCATAGGAGCTCCTACTATTTCATGGTTCCAAAGGGCATCATGCAATTGAAATCGAAAAGCCACTGTCAAAGTATTTCCCATGAAACCCAACTTTCCATTGCCAAGATCAACTTTATCATCTTCGGGGTGCCTTATAACGAGCAACTCCGATTGAATATCAGTGTTAGCAGGGATCTTAGAAGTTCTCTCATTTGTTTCCTCGTCAGCCATTCCTGAATCTAATTGCATCCACTCTTCTAAGGTAATGGCCATTGCCATCAAGCCATCAACATTATCATTGCAACCGTCTGCAACTAATGATTGCAAACCTACTGTTCCTTCCAACCCTAGAGTGCAACTTTTGTTGGCTCTCGTTTTGACAAAAGATGTCATTTCTTCTGACTGCAATACATTGACACTTGAAGGAGCATCCAGCTCAGTCATATCTGACTGTATTTTGAGTCCCTCAATAGCTAGAGCTTCTATTCTCTCCATAGCAGAAAAGACTAAGTCTTGAAGTGAAGCAAATTCATTGTAAACAGATGCCTTGAATCTCTGAGTCCCAAATGTCACTTGTTTTGTTCCTTCTGAAATAAGCATTCTTTTACCATTAGGTAGTTGGTCAGATCTACAATCTGATCTTGTGTCTCGACCTATTAAATTGCTGCATGTCAAAAAAACAAACACAAGTGATGATCTTGAACAAGAAGAGCTTCTCTGAATGCATATAATTTTTCCACACAGAAATGAAAAAAAGTTAAAACAGTGATATCATTAGTCTCGACTCTCGCCTGTTTTTGGATTTGTCAAGGCCAGACCCTGCTTCCAATGCTACTTGCTGAAGAGCTTTCCCAGTAATGTCTTCAAGGGGCATCATTGCTTCAGCTTGCATGGTAAGCTTTTCAGCTCCAAGAGAAGCCAAACTGTGCAAAATATCAATAACACTCGAATCTGTTTCTACTGGCATTGCTAGAGGCTTTGATACTTGCATGAGCAATCTCCCATTACTTTTCCTATTATTGACTAACATGGGATTCATTTTTCTTAATAAACCTCCCTCCTTCATCCAGACACCTGAACCAAGACCATCTGAAAGAGCAGGCAGGTGAACAGATCTTGGCATAGGAGAATTTATAGGACTGCCAAATCCACCTGAAGCATCTAGAGGAGAATTCTGAAAGTCCTTTTCTTCCAGACCCCACTTCTGCATCAGTGCTTCTGCCTCTGCATCATCCAGAATCCTAGCTCGTATTTTACTGCGCATGGTCTGCATTTCTTTAAGTTCTGATTCTGCGGCCTGCACTAATGATACCAATTTCAGATCTTCATCTGAGCCACGGCTATGTCTAGAAGTTTGTGTGAAACTTGAGAAAGCAGGCACATAAATTCCATGCCCATTGCTGCCTACTTCAGGAACATAAAGTCCATGCCCATGGCTGCCTACATCCGAAAAAGATCGTCTCTCAAACTGGTGGCAAAGGTGTGTCCTGTTAGAGTCTGTTTCACTTACAGAGCTTAAACAAAACAAATTATGATCTGTATTAAGCATACTGAGGAATTCACTCTCAACCAAATCATCATCATCTTTATTAGAAGCCTTTCCCAAATTGCTGTGCCCCTCTTGTTTATGCTCATGAGACCCATCTGACACCTGAGCATCACCATTCTTCTCCAAACAGAGATAAAGAGAATCTAATTGCTGAACCTGTGAGACACTTGTGCTATTCTCAATCCTTCCCTCCTCTTCTCTAGATTTCAAACCATTCACATCACAACTCTTATTTCCATCCAGCAATTCTGATAGATTGCCACAGCTCATCTCCACCCCCTTCTCAACAACTGTGAACTCAATATCATCCTCTAGGCAAACAACTTTGTCCTCATTCTTGCTGGCAGCCTCGCTAGAAATACCACTGGATTGAGCCCAATGACCGGCCGGAGGGAATAAGCTGATTTTCGCTTCAAGAGCAAACAAGGATGCCAAACTGGACCCTCTCACAGCTTTTGATGTTTGAACATGCATGCTAGATTTAGAAGGGCTCTCATTAACAGGGTCTTCTAGGCTCAGATCAGTTAAGTAGTCATGACTTACCCCAGGTTCAGATGTGGAGGAAGGTGTGTGACCTTCTAATGCACATATTGGTGGAGTTCTAGATTGCTTTAATAATCTTTCATGAAAATCTACATCACCAGCTGTTTTTCGCCGCTGTTGCCATGGCTCCTTGTTCAGGATTATATAACGGAATGTCACAGTTAAAATTCCTCCTTTAGCCTTACCTGCAAGCTTGAAAGTTGTAGTCCAGCTTCTGAGTTTTGCATTCTCTATATCATAACCCCAAAATTCTGGAAACAATTTGCTGAGATCAAGTCGATGCTTCCCAAAGTCTAAGCCCTCGGCATCCAAAGCAGTCACAAAAAGAGTGAAAATTTTCGATCTATAATGCATACGCTTATCATGATTTTGGCTGCCATAGATGGTGGAATTATGGTGGAGAGTTTCTTCAAATTCTACAGTTCCTTGAGAAACAGTGGCAGGTTTTGTCTTTACTTCTCTACCTCTTCTCCTCCAACAGACAGAAACACGAGAGCCATTCATGCTTTGTAGAAGCCCCTCTATGCGGTGCACTTGCAGTGAGAGTTTGCAGCTAAATCGCTTCTGTCCAATGTGTGCAAGAGCTCGCAAGAATCTCGAATCCCATAATGTTTTCTTCTTGATAAGCACCTCAATCTGCCTGCTAAAATTCAAGTTGTCTTCCAGCCAATCGGGAAAATTCTCTATATTGGGCACATTCTTATGTCCCATGGAGCTGTGGGAGTGCTGCAGTTGGGGAGAATCCCACAAATCCGTCGCATTCGGATCGGATTTTCGATCGACATTAACTGATTTGCCAGCACGTTGACCTCTTGTCCATGATAATCCCAGTTGACTATTACACGTTTCAAGTTGGTCCAAAAAGTGGGCGGTTGCACAGGTTGCAGAATGCCGAAAGCCAATATTTGCTACAGGAAATTGGGATACGTCACTAGTAAGGAAGCTAGCAGGTAATTTTCTTTCATCATCTTTACCAGGTGGCATGTCCCTTCTCCCAGGCAATTTCTTCCATTTCTCATCTGTCCTCCGATCCAGAGCTTGACTCAATAGCTCCAGCTCCTTGCGCAGTTGTCCAGCATTTTCTACTCTATTTTGCGGAGAAGCCATTATAATTGTTTCCATTCACGTATCTTTCCAGAACATCTCAAATGTTACTTAATTTCCACCACTTTGGACGGTGCAGTTTCCTCTGTTTTCTTCTGGATTTAAAAAACAGGAAATTTTGGAGGCAAAAATGCTGCAACCTTTGAATATAAATTTCACATTTTCGCAAAAGCTGTCCCATCTCTTGCATTAATTCCTATTTTCCACAATCCATGCATACTACTCCATATCCTCAGATCACACAATCTGCCTATGTAAGCAGCCAAATTGCCCCAGTCCCATGTTTCTAAGTCTACCATTTCTGGGAAGACCCAAACCAAGCTGAAAAACAGCCAGTTTTCACCTCTACGAATTCCTGGATTATTCCATACCAAATCCTGAAATAGAGAGTCAAACAATGAGATTAATTCAGGTTTCAGGTGCTTCACAACTTTACAAAACCCTCTCTCCAATTCTCTGAAATTGCTGAATCTCCACTACCATTAATTCACAACCCTTTCCAAATGAAGAAACTTCCAAGGACAGAAAGCCAAAATGGATCTAATTCTATCCTTACCCTTGAGGAACTTGTCATTTACACACTTGCTGTGTGAATTTCCTAGACGCTGGTTAGTAGTTATCTGACTTTTAAACATGTTATCAGTTGAAAAGAAAATAGGGCCTAGCTACTCGAAGACTCTTCAAACTAAGGGTTTATAAAACTTCAGGGGAATGTACTGGATTACTATATCAGTAATATTTATTTTACTTAAAAGCAAATTGCAATGTTCAGTCCTCAGTAAAGTATTGATTGAGATGTTGTATAGTATGCAAATGTTAAGTGAGGAATGAATTAAAATTTGATACAGAACTCCATCCTTTGAATAAGCTCTTCATTTCTATACCTTTTATTTGAAAATTGAAAATGTGCTAATTGTCTTTCATTCCATGTCCCTGTTTAAAATTCCTGTTTGTAATTTTTTCTCACCAGTCCTTAAAACAGTTTTCTTGTAAAATTAAAAATAAAAATCGCCTAAAATTCCAGTTTGTAATTTTTTCTCACCAATCCTTAAATCAGTTTTCTTGCAAATTAAAAATAAAGATAGCTCAATATCACAGTTGTTTTAAAATAATCGCCACAGAGATACAGAAAGTGCTATTCCATCGTCTATAAACTGTAGAGTATATTTTCTATGCAAAGAACACAAATTTTGTCTAATTTGGAAGAAATAACCCTGTAATTGTATCAGAGGAATGTTTTTGATAAACGTATTGATTCCGAAAAAACACAAATTTTGTCTAATTTGGAAGAAATTACCCTGTAATTGTATCAGAGGAATGTTTTGAGCAAACGTATTGATTCCGAAAACACACTCGTTCCAGACATTCATATAGCAAACATTTTTCCTAATCGCACTTTTTCAATGAATTGAAGACCATGTAAGCATTTTGTGCTAGATATTTTATGAAAATGCATTCTTTTATCAATTTCGATGATGCTATTTAAAAACGTAGTCCGTATAGTCTGAAAGAAATCCTTTTCTCAATTAGGATCAGCAAAGAAACAATTTTCGAAAAAAAAAACTCACAGCGTTTTTTCGCTTTAGGAAATAGTACTTTTTATTATTTTGCCGGTTCCTAAAATGAAGAACAGCGCTTTCTGGCGCGGGAAATAATAAACATTTTGCTGATTATCCAGTCATCTTTTGTGATGATTCAAAATCTCCGGGACAGACAGACACTTATGGAATAAAATTTGAAAGAATGTTAATTGTAATGTTCTTTTATCAAAAGCTTGTTCAGCAAGAAACTTTTCTCTTTTATTTTCGAGCTTTCCAGTTTTTCTTTAAAACTAGAACAAATACAGTCAGTTTAGTGTTCATCTCGGAATGAAAATTTTCAATTTCAATTTTCCAAAGTTTCCCGAATTTTCTTTAAAACTAGAACAAATACAGTCAGTTTAGTGTTCATCTCATTCCGAAAATTTTCAGTTTCAATTTTCCAAAGTTTCACGAAAAACAAAGAAGAAAGACTCAATTTCAATTCAAATTTGCAAATTTCAAGCTATTCTTCAAAATGAAAATTTTCGTTTCCAACTTTACAGAAGTTGAACAAATGCAATCAATTTCAGTTTTTTGGTTCACCAGTTGTCTTTTTGCTAAAAATTTACATTTGAGCGGGTACACTTTTACGAAAAATTTACAAATTTCAAGCTATTTCTTCATCATGAAAATAGAAAACGGGCGCAACCAAGCGTGACCTTTTTGTTCTTCACAATCTACAATTTTACACCTCTCACAAAATCGTGCTCCGATTTGACATTACTGTCAAATGAAAATAAATCATAGTGAGAGCTATGTAACATACCATTTCTCATAATTCCGCTCGAATTTCCAGCCATTTTCTTAAACGAAACCCTGAAAATAGCTCAACCAGCTCTGAAGCTCGGCCCATTTATACATCGGCAGTGCCACAATCTTCACGAGCATCTAAATAGTTTGAAAAGACACCAAAATCTTGAAAAAAATTTCTTTGCACGTACGCAAACGATATACTTCAACTTGAGCGGATTTCAAATATATCAACTTATTGTTGTACACAAATACCTTTCAGGTCCGACAAAAGCATCTTTAAGATGAAAGTATGAATTCATTTTTAAGATTAAAGTTATACCATGTGTTTAAAAAATGGTGTAGAAGTTGTATTATTTGGAGTTTGATTGGTTGGTGAAATTGTGAGACTTTTTGTTAAGTTATTTAATATATGGTTTTTAAGTTTTGGAATTATTTTTACAATAAAGTTTTTTTTTAAAAATTATTTAATATTATTTTTAAAATGTGATTGATTAAATTTCCTTTTTTCTAAAATATTATTCAACATATGATTTTTATGTTAATTATGTTATGTGTTTTTAATTTATTAAACTTAGTCATAAATGTATTGAATTAAAACTATATTTTATATTCATTATTTAAGAAAAAATTAAAATCTTTATTATCATTATAATCTGAGTATTTATATTAGTTTGTTTCTTTGTAAAAACAAATAGTTGTTTCTATAGTTTGTTATATTATAGTCATAATAGTATTATGATGAGTTCATAAGAATAAATAAATGTTTTTTTTTTAATTTATGGTATTATAATCAGAGTATCATTATTGTATGAGTTTGTTTTTTGTGATGATGATGATGACAACGATAATTAATGTCGACCTTAAGAAGGATAATACATAGTTTACTTTAAAATCTTGTTCATGTTCTCAAAAAGCTTGCTAAAAAGCTTTCCAAGCTCACTATAGTTTTGGCAAGTTAGGAGGTTATAAAGGTTTATATTGTAGCAAATACTATGAAAACTCAGATCTAATGTGGATGTAAGCAATGCACTCTAAGAAAAAGTGATTTTCATCCTCAATGCTCATAGACTCACATGTATGACAAACACTTTCCACCCATGGAGTTTTAGGAATAGGCCAATGCCTTGTTTCGCTATGGAGTTCATGAGAGTTCATTCTAGTCTTGGCTATATTTTTTTTTCATGAGCTAGTTACTACCGAGAGATACTTCTGATCGTTCAAGCTAGGATTAATGACCTCCTTATAGTATCTTAATTCTCTTAACTGCTAAATTTTCCTCACACCATAATTTCTCTTTAAACTTAGAAGTAATAATATTTTTGACATTATCAATGTTCTGCAAAATGTCATTTTCATTAATGCCCCAATGGTTTAACCAAGTCATAGTATCTTTACACCAACACCGCTTGAGGCGTAGTTGGTTTTGACTTGAGTTTAAATCAATTTTAGGAAGTCTCTCGCTTCCCATGTTATTTATCTTATGCTTGTACATTAGGTACCTAGTCATAGCCATGTTCTCGATGGGGGAAAGACCCACTTCTATGAGGAGAATAGGATAAGGTGAATTACTTTTAATTTTGAGTTTATAAGTTATAAATCGCTTTTGGATTTGCTCAATCTTCCTCCAAGATTCTATAGAAATGTTGAACCCTGAGACTTCACAACCATAAAAGATAACAGGGATGCCAAGGGTTTCAAAGAGGAACTTCTTTTTATCCCACGTGACCACATTGGTTGATTTATAATTATTTTCAAGACCAAAATAAGCTTTCCACCCTCCATTAATCCTTTTCTCAGCTATAGTTCCAATTGAGCTTGTGATGAATATCAATTATGAGATACTTGTAAGAAGTCACTTCCCCTAGATTTCGATTATCATAAATAAAATTTGCATAGGTGCATTTCTTAGAATTTATAATCATGATTTTTGTCTTGTCGGTGTTAACAATCATACCCATGTTAGAGCAAAAATCTTTAAGAATTCTTAATTGTTTATCGAGATCAGAAAAAACCCATTGCCATAAGAATATCATCATCATAAACTGAGGAGGATGATAACTATCCCTGCTAAGATTGTATCGACGCAACCTGCTTCTTCTAAACATTTTTCTAGCTTATCAATGTAAATGCTAACAAGGGTGGGGGAGAGGGGGCAACCTTGTTTAACTCCAATATTACAATTTATATATGTTGTCCACCTCTCATTATTCTTAAACTTGGCAATGACCTTTTCGTATAACCTGATCTCGGCGGCTCTCAACTCAAAAGGAACCTTAAGCTCCTCTAGCCTATTCCACGGGTTATTTATAGGCACTGTATCAAAAGCTTTTCTAAAATCCACAAAGCAACAAAATAGGTCATACTTATTAGTAAGATATTCCTCTGTAATAATTCTAAGTGTAACGAGGTGGTCCGTGGTTGAATGATTCCTTCTAAAACCTGCTTGGCCTTTAGCCCGCTTACCTTTCATTTCTAGCCATTCATTGATCTTCTTTTGTAAATAGTGTTGATAAAAACAAATTATTGTTTTTGTATTTTATTAGCATAATGTTATTTTATTCCACATTTACTAGAGTCATCAAATGCTTCTAAGTACAAATATTTCATTAAGTTTTGGGCTCTAATAAGAGTTTGCATCTTCAAGGATTTGATTCCTTTAAGCACTTATCTTAAGCTTGAGTTAAAAATATTTTTTTATTATTATTTTAATGAGATCATTTTTTTATTTAATTTATTAATATTATACCCATAACACATTCTATAAATACACCTAATTACTTTATGTGCAAAACCTATACCTAATTACTCGGAGATACAAACAATAAATACAAAATTCTAAAAAAATTATTTATGAAATTTAAACATTACTATTATTGCTTTATTTTAACTCTTTATATAATGTATCCCAAACCAATACATTTATTCAATATAATACAACCAATCAATATAAAATTTTAAAAGAATTATCAATGAAATTTAAACATAATTATTATTGCTTTATTTTTTATTTATAAAATATCATATTAGACAATATATATCTTTAAGTCGTTGTAAATATGGTGTAATAGTATTACAAATAAAATATTTTTACCCATATTATTTATTTTATACCAACAAATTCATCAATTTATTATAATTTTTTAACAATCATTAAATTATTTATTTCCCAACCAAGACTTCATACTTGATTTGTACCATCCATACTAAGCTCCCCACTATAGACTTGTTTGTGTTACAAATGGAATATCAAACTCTTTCGTATATAATTTAATTTTCCAAAGGCTTTGCAAGCTTTAAAAAATGGAGCATAAATGCTTTGCTTGTTTGTGAGCAACGAATAACTATTCACTCAAGCAAAGAAAAGCGTTGTTATTTAATATGTAAAATAAAAAGATGTTAAATAGTTGGTTTCGGGCTGGTTCTAATTTATTCTTGAATGTTTCTTATTTAGTTTTTATAAAATATAATTAATTGGATTTTTTTTCAATTTAGCAAAAATAACTCATTAAATGGATAAATTCACCATGTGTATTGGGAAAAATATTCAAGATTAATATATTTGTTTCTACTACTTTGTGAATCAAAAAGATTGTTGGATCATGCCACCTTACTTCATGCTTTTCATATCTAGTATTATATTGTTGAAAATATAGTTCTAAAATAAAATAAAAATGTAAAGTACATTAATTAGAAATACTGATCAAACTCTTGCTACTGAGAACTTCTTCCACATCTCGTTCCTCTTTTGCCTAAGCTTGTTCATCTTGTTCTTTATGGGCCAAGGTTGTCAATTGTACATTGGCTTCATCAATTGGATTCTCCACCACATAGGTTATAAAAATACAAGGGAAACTTGTGATTGATTGTGACTCTTTGACGAAACCCAAGATAATATTGTAATGCATTCCTAAGTCTGAGGCTAGCGTATCATAATTCAATTTTAGATCATGTAGTTTATTTTCCAAGGTGATCTATTTGTTTTCTTATTTCTCTAACTATATATTCATAAATTCCATCGATTGCCTTAATTTTTGGCCGATATTACGATGCACTGAGTAGATTATAGTGCACCGGTTTGTAGTACTGACACAAGTGCATCGGTGTCATAGCATGATAACAATTAAATTTTTGTGAAGGTTTGTCTTTTATGGAGGTGGTTCTAGAAATTTTAGTTGGTGCGCATCTTTAAATAGCACACCGGTGTGTTTGTCTTATTAAAGCACCACCTGGGCACAAATACAATTTTTGGCACATAGATTGCTTTAAAACAAAAGTTGTTGCTAATTTCCCATTCTTTTTAGAATGCAGACATGCATTGATTGTATTTTTTACTCAAGTATAGGAGCAAAAAGAGAAATGAATCAAATGGTTGATTCGTCAAATTCCAGGTCATTCCATACCATTCCAAGTTCAAGTTCTTTGTTTATGTCACCGATAAGTCCATATTTATTTATCTTTTGTCTATCTATTTGAATTTATGTTGTCTTTTCATGTGCATTTGAATAATTGTGCATTGACCTTTGTAGGATCTTGATTTTAGATCAAGTTCAGATGCACATAATATTTCACCTCTCCTATAAAGCTGCAGAGTCTTATTTGGAGCAACATACCATAATCAGATAGTAGGTGAAAATACAAAGCCATTTTACCTCACCAACTATTACATGCCATCATCTAGTAATGATCCTAGACTAATGGTACTTCGGCGTGAACTAGATCTCTTTTATGACACTCCAGTAATATGCAGCTGTTCAAAATGTAAAGGGTTGAAGGTGGACCCTAGCCGTCTGACATTGTCCCATTATATTATTGACTGAATACCCAAAGATGACGGTCTAATACCCCCCATTGTTGTCAATGATCCAGTGATGACCCAATAGGTGAAACAAAAAAGACACGTAGGAACACTTCCACATGCTCATTCTTTGAAATGTTGGAAGTCAAATCAACCATGTTTTCATCCTAAATTACCAACCCATCTCCTTCTATTGAGTCAATTAAGAGTTCTAGTGAGCTAGCATATGAAATCAACACTACCCAAAACATCTTTACAAGGAGATCCAAAAGCTTGTATGAGCTAAGAGAAAAAAATTCCAAGTACAAACAAGGTTGGTTCAATTGTTGGAGGGTAGTAATGACTTCTCTCTTCTCGTTCGTCTAAAAGTAAATACCAAGCTGGTTACAATCATGCTTTGTATGCCACTTGGTTGTGTTCCTTTTCTGTGTCTGATGTTGGGACCGAATTCTCCTATTGTGGTAGCAATTACATGATCACAAAGTCTAAAATAAATTGTGCAAATATTGGGTTGTTTATCCATTCACATGTTTTCATTCCTCCTTAACAGTCAATAACACTTATGCCATATTGTGGTCCTCTTTATAGTCAATCTAATTACTTGAATATTGTTAAATACAAACATATCATTTCCATGTATAATATGTGCATGATGGTTGTGCTTCTAAAATACTTTAATAAGAAGAACCTGTTATATATCGATGGTCATCCACGTACTCATGGGAACATTGCGGGTTTCATAAATAGCTATAGGTGTTCATTGTTTAGTGCAAAGTGTTCGTTTAAAGAACACTCCAATGACAAAGAGTTCTTTATGAAAAAGGAGGCATCTAGATTTGTTGTTGTGCTTTCAATATAAACTTTGTATTTTTTTAATGATTTGCTAATAAACTATAACTTTCATAGACCATCAAATACTTGTAAAAAACAACTTGCATTGGGGCTACCTTTAGACGTCCCCTCGGGATGTAAAAAAAAGATGATTGAGTAATTGTATTTTTGGATTTTCAATGGAATTAATGTTAACGTATTGCTTCATTCCACATTTTTTTTATAAAGTGGTTGATTGCATATGTATTTTTGAAAAGCAAAACATGCTTCTAATACATGTTTGTCAATATAATCTTTCAACATATTAAATGCATTGTGTTTACTAATACCATTGATTTAATGTTCAATATTTTTGCAACTAGGAATATGACAATGATGAACCTATCTACCATCTACCATTGCACCCTAGTATGATGTCAACTCAAGAGAATGTCGCTAAACTTGTAGATCTTTGAGAGGAAGCATACAAAGCATGGTTGAATCAACCACCTATTCAATTCCACTTCAATTCCAACTGCGTTTCGAGTCACTAATTTAGAACATTTATAGTAACACTAGTTCTTCATGGGTTTGGAATGAAATCAATGATATAGAGGTTGGTATGGATGATTTATTATGGAAAACCCATGCCATGGACACAATGTTGTTAAATTCTTTCCAACAAGATGAGCTTGGGAACAATGTTAATGTTGTCGATGCCTTCTACGAAAGCTTGAAATTTGCTTCAACCACCCCTCTCGTTGGGCACAAATCAAGGTCTACCAAAATGGGGACAACAATGTTGTTGTACAACTTGAAAGAAATGTATGGTATGTTAGACGTGTGCTTCTCGAAACTACTGATTTAAATAACCGTCAAGCCCCATTAAATCAATGATGAAAGTGTTAGCTTTTTAAAAGTTTTATGCCCAATAACAAGAAGATCACTAAAAGAATGACAAGCACAACAATACCAATAAGACATTGAGATTTATTCTAGGAAACCCTCCTGGGGAAGAAAACCTTCCTCGATATAGAATCCAACCAAGTACAGTGTAAGACCCCAAGAATAAGATAAATTGTTTCTTCCTCCAGATGGACTCCTCTTTCTCTCTCATCCGAACTTGCTTAAGTTGTGAGTATGTCCAAACGAGGAGGGAGCCTCATCTATTTATACACATCAAAAGGTAGGTCTAATAACCCAACATGGTTGACTTCATCTCTCCATGAGGGATGACCTGCCTTGGGAGACACAAGAACAACTTTAACCACAACTTGGTGGGTACTATTGACCCGACTTACAATGGAGGTTTAACCTCAATACTTTTACATGACCAAATACATCAAGTATATCTCCAATTGAAGGAATAACATATCCGCAAAGGAGGGATACAATAATATAATAAAGGTACAATAGAATATCATCTGCAGTTACATTATTTCAACACTCCCTCTTAACAAGGAAGGTATTCTAAATCAACAATAACAAGAACAACAATAGAAATTGATTGGTGGATCTATATGTCATAGGAAGTTTTCTAACATCAACATCATAAGTCTGGAACATCAGCATCATCATCATCGCAGAACATTATCATCATCATCACGGAACATCCTCATCACGAGATATCATCATCGTTGATCGTCATCATGGAACATTATCATCACTAAGCATCATCATCACGGAACATCATCATCGTGGAATATCATCATCATGGATCATCATCATTACAAAACATTATCATCGTGGAATATCGGCATCGTGGAGCATCCTTATCACAAAACATCATCATTATGGAGCATAAGTCATCATCATCGTCGTCGTCATCGTAGATCATCATCGTCATCGTAGATCATCATCATCATCATCATCATAAGCATAAGTCATCAT
The DNA here is from genome assembly GCA_001517045.1 of Pseudotsuga menziesii. NCBI lineage: Eukaryota > Viridiplantae > Streptophyta > Pinopsida > Pinales > Pinaceae > Pseudotsuga > Pseudotsuga menziesii. The sequence continues at coordinate 1,084,973 of LPNX010450313.1, read as the reverse complement.
CGTCGTCGCCGTGGATCATCATCATCATAAGCATGAGTCATCATCATCATCATCATCAACATCAATATGTGAATATTGGATCATCATCATCATCATATGCAACATCATCAATATGTAAATACTGGAACAACAACATCATCATTAGCATGTTAGAGCTAAAACAACATCATCAAAAAAAATGCTAGATCATCATCTGCATCATCAACATAGAGATGATGGAACAACATCATCAACATAGAATGTTGAGACAACATCATCAATGATTAGCATATCAATGCTGTAGCAACATCATCATCATCACCATATAAATTTTGGAGCAACATCATCATCATCATCATCATCAGTACATAGTGTTGGAATAACATCATCATCAACATAGAGTGTTGGTACAACATCATCATCATCATGCCCTTAGGACATCTGAAGCAGCATCACGGTGGGTACTCTGATAGATCCACCAAGCGTTGTCTAGCTTACTGACCCTTTCGGCCCAAACAAGCCTAACCATACAAATGGATCTACCTAGGGACCAAATAATCCTTGTTTGGCTTACCAACCCTTTTAGGCCAAGCAAGCCTAGCTAGACATACTAATCCCCCTAGGATCAATTAGGCATTGTTTGGCTTACTAACACTTTTGGGACAAACAAGACTAGCCATACATATCAATCCTAAATGAAGCTATAACATCACTGCAACAGGAAACCTACATCATCATCATCATCATCCCTATTTTGAGAGAGTTCATTTCGGACTACACCAAGCTTGTCTCGAAAGTATTCAAACTTTACACGAGATAAAGGCTTATTCAATACATTGGCCACTTATTTCTCTGTAGGAACATATTGCATATATACAACTCCCTTCTGCACCATGTCTTGAATGTAATGGAACTTTATTTCTATGTTTTAACTTATCGTCAAATATTGGGTTCTCCTTTAGCTTGATGCAACTCTGATTATCACAATAGGTATCAGTCACATCCATCTCTGCATCAAAAAATCATGTCAACAACTTGCGAAGACAAATTGTTTCACTATAGGTTGAACATGATGAAATGTATTCAGCCTCTACTGTAATAAGAGCAACACAGGTTTGCCTCCTGCTAAGCTATGAGATCACACTTGATCCCAAACTGAAACAACAACCTAGAGCGCTCTTCCTGTTATCTATGCTCCCATCCCAATATGAATCTGTATAACCATCTAGTCTGATCTCCCCATCAGTTACATATTTGAGGCCACAATCCAATGTACCCTTAAGGTACCTCATCACATGTTTTTCTGCAACTAAGTGAACATGTCAGGGCTCCACCATATACTGACTTAATGTGTTTACAACAAAACATATATTTGGTCTAGAATCAATCAGATACATCAGTGATCAAATAATATGTCGATACAGTGTAACATCTACTTTATCTGAGGAATCATCATTCAGAAACTTCAAATTAGTCTCCATCAGAGTGTTCATTTCCTTGCTTAGAGGAAATTTGGGTCTAAAATGGGCTTTCTAAGGAAAAAAAAAAAAGCCACATCACACTACAAATATGCCATGTCAGATTAAATCTAATGAAAATCTAATGAAAGTCAACCTAAATCGTCTCATTAATGGTAGTTGACAACTATATTGAGTTAATGTAGAGTTAAGAGATATTGGTTAAAAATATTAATGAAATATTTAGATTCTTGTGCACACATAATAAATGATAGGAAACTTTTGAATTTTATATATATTTTTTTAAATGAATAGACCACTACTTTTTATATATTTAATAAATGTAAAACTCAAATATATTCATTTATAATGAAAAATATAATTATAATAGTATTAAAAAAATTAAAAAAAATCACTATTATTTTTTTAAATTAATTTTATATTAATTCATATAAAAAATATTACATCACATAAAATAAAAAACAATAAACTATGTATATTCATATTATTTTTTATATTAATATAAAAAAATTTGTGGTTTAATGGGTAGGTAGGTAAGAGAGAAAAAAAGTAATATCAAATTTTATTATAATTTTAGTAATACTAAAAATAGTTTTTATTTTTTATTTTGTTAGTATTTAAATGTTTTATTTATTTTTGGATGTAATAATTAAATATATTTATTTTTTAAATATTATTTAATAATATTAAAAATACTAAATATCTTTTATTTAGTATTTCAAGTCTATTTAAAATTAAATATTATTTAGTTTTCTTTTAAAAAAATTGATTAATAAATGTTTTTAGTATTTCAAAATGCTTCCACTACAATTTTAATTAATGCGAAGGTTATGCTTTAGAGGAGTTGGAAGTAGTGATCAAATAAAATAGTCTATATTTATTAGTTAAAGTTTATTTATCTTATTTCAAGGTGATCTTTTCAAGAACTTAACCAAGGTGAGGTTGATATGGAGTTAGCTATTGTCAAATAAAAATATGACACATAAGCATTATGTGTCCAACTCAACCATAATGGTTGACCAAAGATATTGGAATTCTATTGGTTTAAAAATTCAACTCAATCCAGCTCATCCATGGCACAGTTTTTTATAAGGCCCATTTTAGACCCCAAATTTCCTCTAATTTGAATCAACATCCCAAATTTCTTTAGGATCTCAACAATATATTTTCCTTTATTAAGGAAAATCCCATTTGGGAACTGCCATACTTCAAGACCGAGAAAATAGTGCATCATACCAAGATATTTCATTTTGAATTAAGCAACAAGCTTCTTCTTCCATTCATCGATAAGCTTCTCCTCACCTATCAAGAATAGATCATCACCATATAGCAAGAGAACCATAATACCTTCAATAACCTTATAGTAAAGGTTGGAATCTACTTTACTCTTGGTAAATCCCAAGCTCATCATAAATCCGTCAATTCTTCCATACCACTCTCTGGGTGCTTGCTTCAACCCATATAATGCTTTCTTCAATTCACACACATGTGAATTTATTTCATGGAGTTCAAAATCTGGAGGTTGTTCAATGTATACATCTTATTCTATCACACCATTTAGAAAAGTTGTCTTTACATCCATTTGGTGTAGCTCTATTTCATTTTGGCTACCATGACAAGGCCTATTTTGATTGAGGTATATCTTACTATTGGTGCAAAATTCTCTTCATAATCAATTACTTATTTTTGTGAGAATCCTTGAGCTACGAATATTGCCTTGTACTTCTCAATACTTCCATCTGTCCGTGCATCTGTTGAATGTTTTGTATTGAATATCCACTTTGAGGAGACAACCGACTTCTCTCTTGGTCTTGTTACTACATCCCAAACATCATTCTTTACGATAGACAGGTATTCTTCGATCATTGCATCCATCCACTCCTTCTTCTGTGTAGCTTCTTCAAAACATGTAGGTTCTGCATCAACAATATTATGCATCCAGGACGCATAGTTGGAATAGGTCCTTAGTCTCTTTCTTCCTTCTAGAGCTCCATATTTTTCTGCACCTTGAATGACATCACGCGCCCAAGATGGTATTCTCTTTTGTGAGTTCATCTCTTGAGTTATCTCCATAGGCCTTTGAGGTTCTACCATGTCATGGTCCTCTAGTATCTATACTTCTTCAACATTGTGGGATGGCATTCTACAGGTCTCTTCAACTCTGTGAGCTTCATTTTCTTCTTCTTGATCTTCATTTGCATGGTTCTTGCAAGACTTACTGAAAGATACATCTTCATCAAATATAACATCTCTATTGATCTCAATTTGACAATAAAACTGGAATGAAAACTCTATAAGCTTTCAACTGATCACTGTAGCCGACAAATATTGCCTTCTTTCCTGAAGGGTCTGATTTCAATATTTTTTCCTTGGGAACATGTATAAATACAGGACAACAAAATATCTTCAGATGGATGACTTCATGCCTTTCTTTGGTAAACATGTCTTATGGAGTTCTGTTTCCAAGAGCATTGCAGGAGACTTTGTTTTGCACGTACACTGTGGTTCTAGCTACTTCATCCCATAAGTGCATGGGTAGGTCCTGATCATGGATTTTACAGCTTCCATGATGGTTCTATTCTTCCTTTTTGCTACTCCATTCTCCTGAGGATTATAGGGTGCGGTGGGCTCCCTCTTAATCCCAGCTTCTATGCAGAAATCCTTGAAGTCATTTGCAGTGAATTCTCCTCCATTATCGTATCTTAAGGTATTGATCTTCTTCTAGGATAATTTCTCTAGAAGAGACTTGAATTCTTTGAACCTTTCAAATACCTCATCTTTACCCTTCAAGAATTAATTCCAAGTCTTGTGGGAATAGTCATCAATAAAAGAAACATAATAAACATACCCGCTTAATGAAGTGGTTTACATTGATCCGCATACATCTGAGTGAACAATGTCCAAGATCCCTTTTGATTTACTGTTGCTGCTTGGAAATGGGTTCTTGGTATTCTTCCCTTGAGCACATCCTTTGAAAACTCCTTGATGGTTGATTTTAATCTCTGGTAAACATGTGACTACCTTTCTCACAATTGGTAGTGCTTTGTAGTTCACATGAGCAAGTCTCCTATGCCATAATTCACATGGGTTGATGGTACTTGTTGTTAGAGTTGATTCTAAGTGTCCCTTCAACTTGTAGAGTCTTTATTCTTCTTCACCAATCACAATTGCATCATATATTGTCTTTACCTTTGGCCACATAAGGACTTCTCCATCTACAAAAGAAACTTTGAAACTTTCTTATCTAGGATTGAGATGGAAGGGAGATTATTTTTCAAACCCGGGACATATAAGACTTCCTTCATCTTCCTGGACTTCCCGAAGAGGCTTCTCCCATTCCTTTGATAGGATATTGGTAGTCATCTCCAAGATTTACTTTGTGAGGTGAGTCTTTCTAAATAAGACATTGGAGAGAGTCTTTGTAACCTGTATGTCTGGAATCACCACTGTCTATGAGCCAAGTGTCACTTCCATGTGAGACTAATCTAGTGAGAGATGATATCAAGACATATTCTTCACTAGATTCTTCATCTTCATTGTTCTTCTCTTCAACCAGGTCCTCATCTTCAAATTCATGGGCATGGAACTTCTTGTTTCTCTTCTTGAATTGTTCTGCTTTGAGGGGACAATTCCTTGAGAGGTGTCCCATATTATTACAAGTGTATCATTCAAAGGATGTGAAATCTCTCTTAGGTCTTGAGTTCCTTTGATTCCTTTGATTCTTTCTAGGAGATTGATCACGGTCCTTTCTCTTGTTTGATATTTTATTTGCATGAGCTAGCAAGGCTTGGTCTTCATCTTCATTTATATTTTCTTCATTGTTAGCTATCCTTCCTTCTTCCTGCACACATTCTTCCCATAGTTTACTAAACTTGGTTAGCTTTCTTCTAGCATAGATTCCTTTGATAAAATATTCCCAATCTCTTGGGAGACCATTCAAGGTGTACTTTTGTTTCTTCCACCATGTTTCCAATATCCTCCAATTGTTCTTTGATCTGATATACTTTGGTGAAGTATGACTCCATAGTTCATGCCTTCTGGATATTCACCCCCTTAAGTTGATTTCTCAAGATCAATCTTATGTTGATGCTCTTTCCTTTAAAGAGAGTGGTCAGTGCATCAAACATTTCTTTTGGAGTCTTCTTTGAGGATACTTGAGGAATCAAGTGATCCTTGATAGATTTAGCTATAATCCTCTTAGCCTTGACCATATCCTTCTTATTCTTTGCTTTCGCTTCAACTCCTTCAGGTTATGGGACTTCATCTTTGACATAGCCTTCTAGGTAATCTTCTTCAAGGATGAGCATGAATCTATACTTCCATGCCTTGAAGTTCTCTGCTCCTTCAAGCTTCTCATCAAGCTTGGTGTTGTTTTTCATCTTTACTGAATGAGAACCTCAAATGGAAATATAGGAAGTATAACTTACCAGTAAGAAGGTTGCTCTTGGAACCAACTTCAGCTTGACCTAGGGTTTGACAGAGAAACCCTAATTTTTCAAGTTGAAGATCTTGAAAATATGTATGCATGAAAAGATGTGCCTCCCCAAGGCGAGCTGAGAAATGTGGTACTTCCTCCAAAACTGTGGATATAACCCTGAAAAATATGATTCCCTAGTTCCTCCTGGCAGCAGTGACAGGTCAAAAAATGAAATCTTTGGAATGGAATTCTACCACCACAGAAAGATTCTCCATCCTAGGGCGAGTTGAATTGTCCTTCTTTTCCTATTGATACGTCAAGGGATTTTTCCAGAATAGAAAACACTAGCTTCTTGTATGGTAGGACAAACTATTGTACAATGACTTCTTTTAGGTTGGCTCTGATACCATGTTAGATTTTTAAAAGTTCTATGCCCAGTAACAAGAATATCACTGAAAGAATGACAAGCACAACAAGGCAAAGAAGACACAAAGATTTATCCTGGGAAACCCTCGTGGGGAATAAAACCCATTAAAACTTCATCGATATAGAATCCAACCAAGTATAGTGTAAGACCCCAAGAATAAGATATATTGCTTCTTCTCCTCCAAATGGACTCATCTTTCTCTCTCCTATGAACTTGCTTGAGTTGTGAGTGTGTTCAAATGAGGAGGGTGCCTCATCTATTTATACATATCAAAAGGTAAGTCTAATAACCTAACCGGGCCGAATTCATCTCTCCACCAAGGTCGACTTGCCTTGGGAAACACAACAACGACTTTAACCACAACTTTGTGGGTACTATTGACCTGACTTACAACTGAGGTTTAAAATCAATACTTTTACATGAACAAATACATCAAGGACATCTCCAATTAGAGAAATAACATCTCCGGAAAGAAGGGACAAAATAATATAATAAAGGTACAATATAATATATTCCACATTTACATTATTCCAACAAAAAGGAGATATTTTGCATGCTTAATGAAAGTATACATCTATAGTTCCCACTAATTTTAGGTTACTCAAATAAAAGGTAATTCCAAGTGATAACCTCCTTTGAAACCGTTGTCAAGAGCCAAAGCAATTGATGAAAAAGTTGGGTGTTTAGTACATATCATACCACGCTTGTTTGAATGATTGTATTATATACACGGACACAGGGATATGTCTTAAATGTGGGTGTGACATGTACCAAGTATTAAAAAAGGGTAAGGCACATGACCCTACTCATAAGATATTGAGGCACATGCCTCTAATCCCAAATGATTCAAAGGAATTTTTGTTGCAAAGAATTAACCATGTTACAAGGGTGGCATGCCTCACACAAACTGTGAGCCAAGAGTTATGCATATTCCTACATATTTAATATCCATGAAGCATATAGAGGATACATGGTCTAATAAATTCAAAGATGAAGCACAAATCCTTCAGTTGATAATAGCTATGGATGGAGTTAACCCATATTCCCTCCAAAACACCAATTATTCTGTTTGGCCAGTGGTAGTGATCAATAACAATATGCATCCATGATTGTTTATGAAAAATGAACATCTTATATTGGCTCTTATAGTTCTTGGTAGAAGACAAGTGAAGAATATGGATGTTTACCTCCAACCATTGATCAACGAATTCAAGCATGTATGGGCAGGGATACTACAAGACCCATCTTAGTGGAGAGATCTATGACATCATATGGCATATGTGCATACACCACAAATGATTACCTAGGACTAAGAGTTTTCCCAGGTAAGCATGTTGATTGATTTGTTTATACCCATAATATTACTTCACAAACTTAATTTGGTGCAACCACCTTCTTTGGTGCTAACTTGTTCCGTATACAATAACATCGCATATATTGTAACAAAAGGGTATTATGGATGTAAATGTTGTGGAACTTCATTAAAGGTTAGGTGGTCCAGCCACCTACAAAATATTGTGTATGATTGCTCGAGGGTGTTCCTCCCAGAAGACCACCCTTATAGAAGGTCATTGTATTATTTCAATGGTAAACTAGAGAGAACCCAGAGACCTGACATAATGACACCAACTTAGTGGCTTAAGGCATATGAAGCAAAGAAGGAGAAGGAAATTGCAGAATTGTTCAATTCAAATTGGGAACCTATGTTAAATGATATTGAATTTTTTGACACTTATGTTGAGAAAATGCTCGTTAGGATGGAAATCAAATTATGTTGTATGAGCTTCCATATTGGGAGCATCTTAAGATTGCCCATTTACTGGGTCCCATGCATATAATAAAAAATGTTTCATCTTCTTTATGGAGGCACATATTATCGGAAATAAACTGACACATTGGTTGTTAGGAGAGATCTTATTTCTTTGAATATTGCAAAGAAACATTTGCCAAGAAATGAAAGTAGAGGAGAGGCCGAAACCTCTTGGTCTTTTAGAGAAGGCGTTGTCCATAGAATTTGAAGAAAGATTCTTTATTTAGAAAAGGATTTTATATTGAGTGTGAAGGTGCCTTCATTGTATGGGTCGACTATACGACGATGTTTCACGATAGAAGAATAATTGTCAGGGTTGAAATTGCATGATCATCTAAACCTTCTAAGGGATTGCATGCTTCTTTTTCTACAGTTTAGGTTATAATATGCTATGCATGCATAGTTTATGCCAATTATTTTCTTATGTGTTTATTTTTTTGTGTCATTATCCTTTGCACATGTGTGATTATGTGATCCATGAATTCCTCTAGGATCTATGATAAGCCATATCTAAATTATCTACATGTGTACTTTGGATTACATCAAAGGAGATTCACATGGATAACATTCCACGTTGGCGTCGAGGGATTGTCGATATTGCTTGTATGTTTGAGAAGGAATTAACCACAAGTTTCATGGACTTATAAATCCATCTTCTATTTCACCTACCTGATGAGGTTGAATGGGCTTGGGTGGTCTCATGTCGTTGGATGTTCCTCCTTAAGAGGTACATGAAAATGTTGAAAGGGTTTGTTAGATAGAGGGAAAAAGCCGAGGGGTCTATGGCATAGAGGTACATAGTATAT
>LPNX010450313.1:1032496-1070739 GCA_001517045.1 Pseudotsuga menziesii | reverse complement strand
GGGAAGGTGAAAAGGCTGGTTCTCAACCGCCTCATTGTAATCTATAAATTAATGTTTTAGTCGTGAATAGAATATTGAATTGGGAGTTATTACCAACAAATACATCAGTGAATGCAGACTCTTAATGTCATCAACAAATTCATTCTTTACAATGTGGAGGAAACACAACCATGGATCGTGTTGTATGAAGATAAGAGAAGGAAACGTGATAAGAAAGAATTCAAATGGTTGAATGATAGAAGCATCCCTTACCCTGATCATTTAAAAGAAAATACGCCAACAATCAGTCCCAATAGTTGGATGACTGAGCATATTAGAGAGAAATATGGCACGTCTGATCGTTATCCATGTGGTGAAGATGATGCATTAAACATAGGGATTGGGTGCACCAACTCTATAATAATCTCTTTGTGTACAATGTTCATTTTATAATGCACGTTTGAATTATAACATGTATTATGTTTTTATTAATGCTCGGTTAACTAAACATATGACAATGTCCATTCTTCACATTTTTTAGGTGCATTTGTTCCCATCTATGTGGGCATATGGGCATCCTTTTTCGCTATGAGGATACTGATGATGGACATGTCACATTTGCTTGTGCAATGGAGGTCGAGTTCGACCAATCTAGTCATGCTAGCCATTGTGATTAAAGAACATAATAGAGGGGAAGCTAGGTTACGTTGGAAAGATACAAGAGATCATGCAAGTGGACTTCTCATCTTTCCAATGTGTTATTTTTATGTGTGAGTGGTGGGATACTTTTGACTGAAATAATGTAAAGGAAGATTGTGATAGTGGCCCACTAGTGGCCTAATATGTATCAACTCTAAAAAGATGTAGGATGAAAAGGAGCCTAATGTTTACCCAAAACACCGCGACCAAGTGTTCTTTTACCCGGATATGTTGGACAAGGATTGTTGATTTGTTATAAGACACGATCGGAGATAAAAATATATTTTTGAGAACAACAATATTATCATGCCAAGCTAGTAAGATATTGTGATTAATGACAACGAATAAGGATATATACATGTTTTATTTCAACATTTATGTTATGGTCATGACCTTTTATAATGGGAATCCATAATTGATGAACATTTTATCATGTTCACTTTTAAATTTTAAATCACGCAATCTAATTTTACACGTTAAACAATATTTTGTTTTCCCACAAAAATGTGTCTAATGAAAGTTTGAAGCCCAATATTTTTTAATTAAATGCCTTGACTTACCATATAATTATATGGCAAAACAAAAGGCCATATATATATTCAAATGCTAAAATTTCTAAAAATAGTAAAGGTTAATCTTCTAACATATTCATGTTATATTTATATAAATTTATAATGTTATTGATTACAATCCGTATAGATCTATTTTGATATTGGATTTATAAAGTATTTTGAAGGATCATATAAAATATAATATATATTTTTTAAATACAAAACTAAAGGAATGCTTATAGTTTGAAAAAATTGATCCCTCTAGTACTTAACAAGTTCAAGTTGATCATAATCAAATCTCTGGAGGTGTAAACCCCTTTTTAGAGTGTAAACATTGAGAAAGAGTTTTGAATTATCAAGTTTGTGTAATTTTATATATATGCTCTTGTAAATGTTTTAAATCTAAATTTAGGGACATGTTATTTTTTAATATATATATATATATATATATATATATATTTTTAAAGACAGGTGTAAGTTCTAGGGTGAGCACGCAAGGAGTTACACATAAGCCCCTACTGGGGTTTAGAATGCCCCTCTTCTGAGCAATAATATATTATTATTTTGCTAGTTTATATGTGTTTGTAAATAAATGTTTCTGAATTATATTATTGTTATTATTTAATTGATTAAGTTTTATTTCTCTATTTTTGTTTATGTAAGTGTTATGGATGAGATAAAGGTGATGAATATTGCAATATCTTTCATAATGAACTATAAGATGCCATCGTGAATAAAGTGGAGGATAATCATGGTATTGTCAAATCTTCAAAATCCCATCTACTAGAGAAAGATTTAAATATCTCCAATGAAAAAACTATTAATACTCGTAAGTAACAAAACTGTATCATAAAATAAACTCATCGATTCAATCCATGCCCTACTCTCTAAATCCCAATAGTGTCTTCCCAAAAATATTTATATTTCAAAGACATAAATTATAAAATATTTATATTTCAAATATATGAAAAATATACATTGATCTTGAACATTCCATGGAAAAACAATGTGGTCGTCTTCTATTACCCAAAACCATCCAAGAAAGCTATTTGGCTACTTTTTAGCTCAATCTAGTTAACAAAGGATATATTACAGTGTACCTTCACTTTACTTTTATAAAAATGAAAGTAGAAGGTATAATTGTGAAACATAAAATTATAAATAATTATTATTAATATATTAATAGTTACAATTTTGTAAGTGACGAGACAATGAAGAATTCTATTTTTGGTTATGGTTTTACTTTCATTTCTTTTCATTGTTGTTTTTCATGAAAATTGGATCGACTAAGAGTTTGGTGCATTGCAAAGGATATTGGATTTGTTTGATGCTTGTATGCAACTTTTGGGTGGTCCCTTTGGCACCCAGAACCTTGATGAGCGTGGATCTTTATCCCACACAGCTCTCGCTTGGAGATTCTAGCACTTGGTTAACTCTTCAAACCCAATAAATTGATCTCATCTATCAATGAATGGCCTACAATCTTGATAGATTTGTAGAGGATGGCCTATATTCTTTAATTGAATTGGAGCTCAAAAAGATTGTCCTCATTCTATCTGAATGGCCCAATTGCCCAATTTGAACAATAATATTCTCTGTGATAATTTATCGACCTTGTTAAATTTAAAAAATTAATATAATCAAATTATATTAAATCCATCTTAATGTTCACACCTTCTTCACAAAGGAAAAGCAAATGCCTTCGTGTTGGTTATGGACAAAATTGCACACTCACTCAGGTTGTTGTAACTCGGAAAAGAGTTAAAACGTTGAAATAAAACAAGCTCAACCGTCCAGGATTTAGAATTCATTGAAACTGAATCAAAATTAACAGAAAAACCATGTTAACATCAAAATAGTAGAAGCTATACTACCTTGAGTCACTGGTCGTGAGTGAAGAGTTTTACAACTTTGATCAAAGTTTTACTTTCATAAGATTTGCTGAACTTGGGGTATGTGGATTTCATGTTACTGTGTTAGGACAAAATAACATGACTCAACTTTGATGGAAAAAGTAAATAGATTGAGTGAACTGTATGCTCTTCTCAAAATCCTATCATGAATATTGAAGTTACAGATTTCTTACTAAGAACTTTGCAAATGAATAAAATTTTATTCAAAAACTTATTTACTTTAATGTTCCAAAACAGTAGTCATTAAAAGTACGTAGTTGTTGCCAATACATTGACCACCGAAGTATACGAAGACTGCGTTAGATAGAATGGCCACCCAAGTAGAAGTGGTCACCCTAATTTAATACAAAATTGGAAAAGCAAAGAGAAGACAGGCAACGCACAGTTATGGCTTTAAATCGTGCATGATCAATCTTCCTGGACTCGCTGACCTTTGTAAACCTCCATCATCCATCCCAAGTCTAGTTGCAAGAGCAGGTAAGTGAACAGGCCCCGGGACAGGAAAATTTATAGGACTGCCAAATCCACCTGAAGGGTCTGGAGGAGAGTTCTGAAAAGCCTTTTCTTCTAGACCCCACTTTTGTACCATTGCCTCTCCCTCTGCATCGTCTAGACTCCTAGCTCGTATTTTTCTGCACATGGTCTGTGTTGTTTCTTTCTCAAGCTCTGATCCTGAAGCCTGCATTAAGGATACCAAATTCAAATTTTTATCTGAGTAGCAACTATGTCTAGAAGCCTGTGTGAAACTGGAGACAGCAGGAACATATAGCCCAGTCCGAAGGCCGCTTGCTTCCGAAAAAGACACTCTCTCAAACTGGTGGCAAAGGCGTGCTCTGGTAGAGTCTGTTTCACTTACAGAACCTAAGCAAATTAAATCATGATCTTGAATAAGCATACTAAGGAATTCACTCTCAACCAAATCATCATCATTCCTATTAGAAGCCTTTGCCAAATCACTATGCCTCTCTTGTTTATGCTCATGAGACACTTGAGATACCTGAACATCACTATTCTTCTCCAACCAGGGATAAAGAGAATCTGATAGCCGAAGCTGTGAGAGACTTGTGCTAGTCTCAGTCCTTCCTTCCTCTTCTCTAGATTTCAAACTATTCACTCCACAACTCTTATTGCAATCCCGTAATTCTGATAGATTGACACAGCTAATCTCCACCCCCTTCTCAACAACTGTGAACTCAATATCATCCTCTAAATCCTCTAGACCAACAACTTCGTCCTCATTCTGGCAAGCAGCCTCTCTAGAAATACCACTGCATTGAGTTAGATGACTGGCTGGAGGGAATGAGCCGTTTTTCGCTTCAAGAGCAAACAAGGATGCCAAATTGGACCCCTTCATATTTTCTGACTGTTGAAGTTGCAAGCTAGTTTTAGGACTCTTATTAAGAGGGTATTCAAGACTCAAATCAGATATGTAGTTACTAGTTTCCCCCGGTTCAGATATGGAAGGAGATGCATGACATTCAAATGCACAGATTGATGGAGCCCAAGATAGCTTTGATAATCTCTCACCAAAATCCACATAACTAGTATTTATTGGCTGCATTTGCCAGATCTCCTTGTTCAGGATTCTAAATCGGAAAGTCACATATAAAGTTCCTCCTATAGCCTTACCTGCAAGCTCGAAACTTGTACTCCAAGTTTTGGGTTCAGCATTCTCTCTACCATCAACAAAAATTTCTGGAAGCATTGTACTGAGATCAAGTCGATGCTTCCCAAAATCTAAGTCTTCAGCATCCAGAGCAGTCACAAAAAGAGTGACAAATTTTGATCTGTAATGCATACCTTGACCATGCTTTTTACTGCCATAGATGGTGGAAGTCTGGTGGAGAGTTTCTTCAAACTCTACAATTCCTTGAGAAACAGTAGTAGGTTTTGTCTGTACCTCTCTATTTCCTTTCCTCCAACGGACCGAAACAAGAGAGCCATTCATGCTTTGTGGAAGCCCCTCTATGCGGTGCACTTGCAGCGAGAATATGCAGCTAAATGGCTGATGTCCAATGTGTGCAAGAGCTCGCAAGCGTCTCCAATCCCATAAGCTTTTCTTCCTGATAGGTACCTCAGTCTGGCTGCTAAAACTCCAGTTGTCTTCCAGCCAATCGGGAAATTTGTCCATATTGGTAGGATTGTTACGATCCGTGGAGCTATGGGAGTGCTGCTGCTGGGGACAACTGGATAGACCCGTTGAACTAGAATTAGGATTTCGATCAAAATTGACTGATTTACCAGCACGCCGGCCTCTTGTCCATGACAATCCAATTTGACCATAACATGTTTCAAGCTGTTCCGATATGTCAGAGGTTGCAGAGAATGTAGAATGCATTTTCTCTTATCAATTTCGATCGTGTTATTTAAAAAGCATTTCATGCAGTCTGAAAGAGAATACACAAAATCCTGTCAGATAATAAGCAATCTTTTGATAAAATGCTTTCTTCTTTCAATTTTTCATAGGCATTTTTTTAGCCGTGAAAGCAGTCATTAAAAGAAAAATCTCTCACTTAGAAGCACCTAAAAAGCTATCCAAAATAACAAGTCTGAGCTCTGCTGGCTTTACTTGTCCAAAATTCAAACAATAATATAACCAGAGGTCAGACATCAAAAAGCTTACACAAAAATTAGGACTAGTTAATCACAATATTGATATTTGGACAGTCAGCCATAATCATGATCGCTTAAGTTTTATGTTCAAGTCCCACTCAATAAATGATAGCTTAGTTCCTCAAAATTGTTTATCCTTTTTTCGTTCCATCGAAACAACCGAATCCAAGGATAACATAACTTATCACGATAAACCAACGACTGTGATGCTTATAGCCTCTGTGACTGTCCAATCAGTTTCTAATAACACAGAATCTCCAAAACACATAGACGCTTATCTTAGATGAAAACCTAAATAGAATGTTAATTGTAACTTTTTCGCCATTAAGAAACTTGTTTTTTTCTTTTCCCTTTTTCTTCGTTTCCCTTTTGTTTTAATTCCCAGCTTAAGAATTTTTTCACAATATACTGGGAACAAACACATAAAAATCGAAATATAATGTTAATTGTAACTTTTGCGTGAAACGTGTTCAGCAAGAAACTCTGTTTTTTTTTCTTTTCCTTTTTCTCTTTTTCCCTTTTGTTTTCATTGACGGCTTTAAAATTTTCTCACAAAATACAGATAACAAATACAAACAGTTTCATGCTTTTCGTTAGCCAGTGAAATTTACGCACTTAGGAATTATCCTCGGTACGAAATTTCCGTTTCAAGCTTCCCAAGTTTCCCAAGAGATAACAGATACTATCTATTTCAAATGCTTTACCTAGTACACATGTATAAATTTAGAGCTATTGCTTTCAATATGGAATATTTCGTTCGAACCTTTGCACAAATAGAATAACTTTAAAAAAATTGTTGCTGACTACAAATTTTTACACAAAATTTACAAATTTCAAACTATTTTCTTCGAATTGAAAATTTTCGTTCCAAGCTTTACAAAGTTATTCACAAAGCAGATAACAAATACAACTGGTTTCGAACTTTTGTAACTGAGTGCAAAATTACACAAAATTTACGAAATTCAACCTATTATCTTCAACATCGAAGACACAATTTTTCAGTTTTCATTATCTACAATTTTACAACTCGTCCTTCAAATTCCTCAAATTTGAAGACAATACCGTCAAGTGAGAACAAATCGCAGTAGGAACAATTTAACATACCTTTTCTCATAATTCCATTCAAATATCAAGCCATTTTTTGGAAAGAAGCTCGAATAATAGATCAACCAGCTCTAAAGTTTCATCCTTTGATACATCTGCAGCTCCATAATGCTATTCAGGAGTATCCTGTGAAGAAAATCACAAGGTGCCAACACTGCAACATCGCGCGCCAAAATCTTTAAAGTTACCCTTCGTACGCACCGAGATGCCTTGATCCTACTGTACGAATACCTTTTGAATCCGAAAAGGGTCTCACAACAATGTTTTAAACTCTAGAAACAGTTAAAACCGAATATCTTAATACCTTGAGTTTGATTGGTTCTTAAAATGGTAACGTTTTAAACTCTAGAAACAGTTAAAACGAAAGGTCCTAATACCTTGAGTTTGATTGGTTCTTAAAATGGTAATGGTGATATTCTCTCACCAAGGTTAATTACGCAAAAGTATGATACAGGTTGATAAGGTGTCAAGCTAAATATAATAATAAATCAAATTCATTATTCTTAAATTCGACCGTTAAAGTTAAGCCAAACAAATCTTGCCAAATGTTAATGATAAAACACCATAATAAGTAATGTTGTATAAATGATTTCAGGTTGACGGTGTATCTTGGGACTATACAATATTAAATACGTTCTAGGAAGTGTCATTTTTCGTTTATTAAAAATATTAGGAACGAAAATTTTACTTTTTCCTTTAATCAAAATCATAGGAATGGAAATTTTATTTATTTTTCTTTAAAATTCAAAAAAAAAATTAAGTAGTTGATAATGTTTAATTTGTTTATGCAATAAAAATAACAATTTTATTAATTTAAAATTATAATTTTAATTGGGATTGTTTAATCAAATTTAGAAAGTTAAAGAAGAAAAAAATTTAATTTATAGAAAAAAACTTATAGGATTAAAATTATTTTATTAAAAATTAATCAAAATTAATAATCTATTATAAGATTTGTCTTTACAATTTTGATAGGTCCATTTGTAGGTGGGGATGCTACAAAAGTATTGAGACTTCTAGTAGAGTAAGATTCTTATTCATATTTGAGATAGGATTGGAGGTACGAATACTACCAAGATGATTCACTTTTGCTTTTGATGGTGAAATGGTAGGCACACAAGACTCAAAATCTAGTGCTTAACATCTTTATATATGCATATGCTATTAATACATATATTCATAATTATCTTATTTAGTAGAAGTACTATTATAGAATTTGTTGTTTATTAGGGTGGTTCAATCCAAGTTATCTAAATTTATGCTACGTCATAGAGGGCAGGTAACCAATTCAAGTGCATCTCTCGCATTGGCAAATCCATGATTTAGAATTCGGAAGAACTATGTAAAGGAGTTATCGATGAGCTCGAGAAAGCTCGAGCATGTATAATTATCTAAATAAACATGTTATGCTTAGAGATAAAATGTTCTACTTGAGAATTATGAGTGTTTATGTTACCCCTCTATCTCTTGAACTTGGATTCTCATTAACTAGTGAAATTCAACAATATCGCAAGCATTATCACCACTGCACCGGTTTCTATTATCCATGATAATGGTTGATGGGATCCACTGTGGATCCACTTCAACGGGTGCACTAGATCCCCAGATTCCCAACTTTGGTTTCCTATTGCAGAAAATTGAAGAGGCAAGCTATGTGATCTAGAACCTCTTTCCCTAAATCCAATACAACCTATTTAAAACCATATGCTTGAATTAAAACATACAACGGGAAAATCTTATTTGATTAAAATTTCTCTATTAAAAATTAACCAAAATTAGTAACCTATACTTAAATTTTCTAGATTTTTTTAAAGACAAAATTTGAAATCCAATCCCTCCATCAAATTTTATGGTTATAAGATTTTTCTTTACATTTGTGATAGGACTATTCGTCCATGGGGATGCTACAAAAGTATTGGGACTTCTAGTAGAGTCAAGTTTGATCTAAACAAACACAATGATGCTTAGAGATGTCAAAACATTCTACTTGAGAATTATGAGTGTTCATTCTTACTACCTATTACCATATGTATAGTCTTGGTTTTCAGTTCCTCAAGTTGGGCATGAACACTTCGTGTCAAATGAGAAATGGTTGCATGTTACCCCTCTATCTATCAAACTTGACTTCTAATTAACTAGTGAAATTCAACAATATCACAGGCAATATCACCACTACATCTATTTCTATTGTCCATGATAATGGTCGATGGGATCCACTTCAAAGGGTGCACTAGATCCCCAGATTCTCAATTATGCTTTCTTATTACAGAAATTGAAGAGGCGGGGCTATGTGATCTAGAACCTCTAACCCTAAATCCAATACAACCTATTTAAAACCATATGTTTGGATTAAAACATAATTGGGAAAACATTATTCGATTAAAATTGCACTATTAAAAATGAAACAAAAATAAGAAACCTGTACTTAATATTTCTAGATTTTTTTAAAGGCGGAATTTGAAATCCAATCTCTCTATCAAATTTTATGGTTATAATATTTTTATTTACATTTGTGACAGATCCATCCCTCTGTGGGGTTTCTACAAAAGTATTGGGATGCTACAAAAGTATTGAAACTTCTAGTAGAGTTGGGTATGATCTAAACAAACATGTTATACTCAAAGATCAAACATTCCACTTGAGAATTATGAGTGTCTATTCTTGCTTCCATATGTATAGTCTTGTTTTTTCAGTTCCTCAAGTTGGTCATGGACATTTCCTGCCAAATGAGAAATGGTTACAAAGTTACCCCTCTATCTGTTGAACTTGACTTCTAATTAACCATTAAAATTCAACAATATCACAAGCATTATTACCACTACATCAATTTCTATTGTCCATGATAATGGTCAATGGGATCCACTTCAAAGGTTGCACTAGATCCCTATATTCCCAACCCTGATATGACCATAATCTAACTATGATTATCATCCTTTGTT
This sequence comes from Pseudotsuga menziesii, assembly GCA_001517045.1. Lineage (NCBI taxonomy): Eukaryota > Viridiplantae > Streptophyta > Pinopsida > Pinales > Pinaceae > Pseudotsuga > Pseudotsuga menziesii. The sequence continues at coordinate 1,060,941 of LPNX010450313.1, read as the reverse complement.
TTCCCAATATCTTCCACATAATGACCGCAATCCAATTCACTAGCTTCTAGTTGGAGGGATAAGCTACCATTTCACACTTTTTGCACTTACAAAAAGTGTTGTAATGGGACTAAGTTGATGTCCTTGAATTATCTCACAACCATTACACAAACCCATTCCTCTCTCCATTAAATTCTTGAGCATGGAAATGAATTGTATGAGAACGAGGGCTATGGTGGGAATTAAACTCTGTTGCATGTGAAATGATGTCATTTGCCTCTTGTCAATACTTTCCTTAAGGGTGTTAAGACTATAATGATTGGATGTGGTAGTCATGGAAGCTATTGTAAATCCCCTCCCTCGCCTTTATTTTGACACAATTACCCAAGATTCAAAACTACACCCTTATTTTCCATGGCATCTAGTTTATAGTCAAGATGGAGAAGAATGTGGTAATAAGATATTGTCTCGAAGTATCCAAAAATTCTCCAAATTATGTTGATCAATTTGGTTAGGCTTGATGGTTTCACTCTCGATAGATTTATCATTTTCCTAATGATAACCATAGAGTTTCCAATTACCGCTACTCTTTAATGTGTCTCACATGCAAAAGACTAAGACATTAGAACAAGGTTCAAGGTTCAACCTAATTGTTTGAAGCCTCTCAGAATCTCCATGTGTATGTCATTTCTTGTTGTACATTGAGATTTTAGACACACACACACACACACCCTACACCTATCAACCCCTAAAAAATATTATTATCTATAATACAAATATATTAATGAAATTGTAAAACTATTAAACCAACATAGATCCATCTTATCCATCTTTTTTTTAATAACTATTCATTTGGTTTTATTATTTTTATTTTATAAGCTGACGTGAATTTTTTTAATTACTTTTCATTTGGTTTCGGTTTTTTATTTTATGATCCGACGTTAATTTTTTTATTACTTTTTTATTTTTGCAACATAACGCTAGGTTACGTGATAACATATCCGCCATACTGAATTCTAGAGCACCTTGCTCCTCTCAGTGTAATGAATCCAGAATGAAAAATGATATTTATTTCCAAAATTTAAAATTCATCATTGTTATGGTTATGAGAATGGACTAATATTTTCTCATGTTAATGATTTTGTAATTTGAATGTATTTTATTGTTATAAATTAACTTATAGTTTAATTAATTGATATTTGATTTGTTGTATTAAAATGTAATATTTTCTTATTGATTTAGGATTGAGATGAATCTATATCAACTATATATGCCATATTTTCATGTGAATGCATGTGAACCATTCTGATTATAGTGAAAGATAAAAATACATAAGAATGGGTATTAATATTTAAGAGATTATTGAGGACTGGATGTAAGTTCATCCTTTGTTAATACAACCTTTATGGGGTTTTAGGGTTCAATGTGTTGATGGTTTCTACATTATCAAAGCAGTAACTAGGGTGAGGTTGCACCATGGAACTATGTTTAATCGAGATTGGTACAAATGGGGATTTCCATACCGTCGAGCCAAGGGGGGTTGGTTTTTAGGATATACATGTTTTTTGCACAGTGACAACACAACATCATGGAAGTAGGTGGTGGAAGGATCTTCATGCCAAGTCAAAGAAAATGATGTGGAAGTCAAGGGCATTGTCCCGAACAATAGCATTGATGTAAAGCATTGGATATCATATTGTCAAATTAGTTTTCTTGAGGTGGAAGGAGTGTAGAATGATGATACTAGAATGAAAGCTTAGAACTCAATCCATACCATGAAAGGTAATGAAAGAAGCAAGGATATGTGAGAGTTGGTGGGTTCCAACCATAACGTGACATATAGAAATGCAGGGAAAGACATAGAGCATTTAGAGAAGATATTTATGGAAACTGAAGTCGAGGTTTTAAAGAGGGAGGGGCTTACAAAGGCTGAAAATTGTGGAGTGACAACATTAAGAAGAAGAGTGAGCCAAGGTGCATCAAGATTAGAGGAGAAAGTATGAAGACAATGATAGGACAAGATTTAGTTATGGAACAAGTTTAGATGTATCATGCCATGATGTTGGTGGAAAATTTTCAAGCGGGGACACTAATGTATTATAAATCTATGAGTATGTAGATCAAGAATGTATAGAGGCAACATATAGCATATGCCTTGATAACTTACCAACAAGGTGATAGATAAGCTATCAAATCTCAATAATAAAAAAATCAGAAAAATAATGAATAGAAAGCTAACAAAATTCTTCACAAGTTTTGTTTTCACGAAAAAGTGAAATTCTCAATACAAAAATAACTTTTATTTGCCATAAATTGAAAAACTTGGGAAAATTTTCTCAACCCCCGCCCCCCCTCCACAAAATAGACATCCACATTCATGATTTTACCCGAATATCAACCACCATTCTTCATGCTTGGAGAGAAACCGACACATAGGCTCACTTTCAAGAAAACTAACAAAGCTTGGGGAGAAAAAGTATGTTTTCCCATTTTGAAAAGGTTTTCCTTTCCACAAATTCAGTCACATACATGTTCAATTGTTCCTTTCTTGATTCTCCATATGTGAGACCACTCTAGTGATATTGAGATACACCAAAATTGATCTGCTTGTTGTTGTGTTTGATTGTTGGAGGGTGAATGGGTGTAAGTGTGAGAGATATGTGGTTGTTGGAGGAAACCTAGTTGAGTGGGAAAAATTGTGATATGGGATTGGGATGGACTAAGATCAAGTTGTGTTTATTTTTCCTACATTTCAGGAGGGATGATACTGGATCAAAATCATAGATTGGTTTATGTTTGTTATAGGCATCTGGCTCTAGTGTAGAGGTTGGGAAGAAAAAGGGCTCTACTCAAGTGAGAAGGTTAGTAAAGGAATGCTTCCATGGCATGTAGGTTGGAAAGTGACCCAGTTTATAGTCACAACATTGCTTCTAAGTATGTTTGAATTCTTTGGTGTCCCATTTATAAATTGCAATATAGTGAGAATCTGTTCAGCCTTTAAGAGCTTATGTATGTGGAAGAATGTGTATTTCCCTTGTGTGAAAATGTATCGAGACCTAGGCATTTTCTCCTTGTAATATGGTGGCTCCTGAGGGTCTGTATAGTTTTTGTCTTGGCCCGGTCTGAATCAAGTACAGTATGCCCCCACACATGCTAACCATAAAGAAATATGGGTTGAATAATAGAGTCCATGAGGTCCATCTTAAACAAGTTCTCCTAAGAGTGATTCTAAAAATATTGATGGTCAAGTAGAGCAAGGGACTAATATACTTATTGTTCCAAGGTTGGAGAGCCAACTCAACCCAAATCTATGTCCTAACAGTTGGATTCCTAAGTGGGTATAAGTTGTGGTAATCTCAACCTCCTCCCTTTGGTAAAAAAATCTAAGCTTGTGAATACTTTCTTCAAGTTGTTAATGATTGTTATCTTGGTTTTACCCAGGTTGATTGTCACATATATAACATAAAAAAATCTAGATAGGGAATCAAGTTGCCTCTATAATCCCTTCAGAGTGAAATCCGTGAGGATCACGTCATCTATGAAAATTATGGAAATGAAGACATAAAAAAAACCATTGCTAGGTTGAATATCTATAGGAAGGACACTAATTGATATAAATCCAAAACAAGTTGTGGGAAAGAGGACACCCCTACTTCACCTGAGTTATGGTCTAAATAAAATGTGATAACCCATTAATTGTAAGGAGATGAATAAGGAAGAAATTATAAATGTGCATAATGACATTGACAAGGGTCTTTAATGTGACAATGTCTGGGAAGTCAAATGCTTTCTAAAAGTTAATAAAACAACAAAAGACTTTCGAAGAGTTATGTCTCACTTCTTAATTATGGCACTAAGGGTGAGAATCTAGTCAGCAGTTTGATGCCCAAGATGGAAACTTGCTTGTCATTTCGCCCTCAATGGGAATCTCTCAAGCTCTTATGATAGTTGCATAAGAAGGATGGTGTTATAGAGCTTGGGGAATGTGTCCTACCATGATTTTCCTATAGTTGTTCAAATCAATATTGGACCCCAGTTTGTCTATCAAGTGAATGGTGTGGTGGAACAAGGCACGTGCCAAACAACATGGCCAATCACACTATTGATGTTCAATGGCCACACTACATATCAAATATTTGAGTTGAATATCAAGTGTCATGACGATGATGGGGAGGTAAAAGCAATATGAGGCTTCCCAAATACATCATATCATTGTGGAGGTATGGATGAAGAGGGATTGGTGGTTAATGTCTACACAAATGCATGAATGGCAATGTAAAAGAGTACACTAGAAGGTTTTGGGGGAGTGAAGAAGGATCACATACACATGATGTCTCTTTGGTAAACAAAGGAGGGAGCCATAAGATCTTCATAAGTGGAGGTAGAAGGTGGGATCATGCAGGAGGACGTAGCAGAGATCCATTAAAGGAAATTTCAACTTAAAAGGGGCCTCCTATGGAAAACTTAAGAAATTAATAAAACAATGCCATGTGTGCAATATTTTAATATATAATTTCCAATATTTCGCTTCTATCTAAATTCCAGAATATATGTCACTTTTATCAAAAAATACCTTATTTATCTATTTTATATTAATTTATGAACACAAGATTTAATAAAATTTGTTGAACCACTCTTTTTTGCACAACATTTAATAAATTTTTCTAACCCATTTAAAAAAAAAAACCCTATTTATCTATTTTATATTTAAATTAATTTAGGAGCACAATATTTAATAAAACATTGTTGACCAAATTTTTTTTATAAAAATATTATCTCCGTCTAATTTTATTTTTAACATTTAATATAATTTTGGGTCATTTTGATTAATATAGGCCTAACATTATTAATTTATTAATAATTTTGTTGATATTTTAAATTATAAAGACTACGATATTAATTATTTTTTTAGTATTTAATATAATTTTAGGTCACTTGGCCTAATATAGGGGTTAATGTATTAATTTTATTTTTAATATTTAATATATTTTTGGGATACTTGGCCTCTATAGAGGTTAAAATTTTAATTTAATTTTAATATAATGTAATTTTGGGTCACTTGTCCAACTTTCATGTTTATGGTAGGTACATTTTATTACTAAAAAAATTCACTTATACTTACATTAATATTAAAAATTCCATGTAATATCAAAGTGCCTAGTCACACCTGCACCTCTTTTCAAATTTAAAGGATTTTGATTGGCTTACTCGTTATGACAAGGATTTTTCCAAGATCTATTTTAAGTTAAAATTTCCTCTAATGAATATGGTGGGCTTTGCATTTCTCATTGTACTAGTTATTCATCGGGCATAATTTAGAATTGGGAGATGAGGGGAGATTAAGTGAATGAAGATAAGATTTTAGGAACACAACTCCCACTACATTAAGAGAATTGGTGTTTGATTGAACATACTAGCACAACTACATAGAACCATGATTTGTTTAGTCGGACTTTGAGTAGAGATCATAGTTCATGTGTCTACATCATAATCCATATTCTCTATTTACCTTATCACGATAATAATAACCTAAATGATCATAATTTATCAACATTGATCATTGTTTAAAACTTTTCACAAATATGCAAGCTCACACTATCAATCTTTATATCAATATAAATTTGTTTCAATCTTTGTCACAACTCAAAATTAATTATTACTTAAAACTCTTCATTCAATATTACTATTTCATATATTCATTAATCTCATTTCATACGATGTATATACATATGAGATGTATACACATATGGCAACGACTTTTCAAAAAAATTGCTAAGACTTTGTTTATTCTTTATGAAGCATCACTATTGTGTCATGTTAAATTTACTTATATTCAATAAACATAAAGGTTCCAATCTTTATCACAACTCAAAATTAATTATTACTTAAAACTCTTCATTCAATATTACTAATTCATATATTCATTAATCTCATTTCATACGATGTATATACATAAGACAACGACTTTTCAAAAAAAAATTGTAAAACTTTGTTTATTCTTTATGAAACATCACTCTTGTGTCATGTTAAATTTGCTTATATTCAATATACATAAAGGGTGTTTATCAAATATAATAATAAATTGGATAATTAATAAAATTATAAGACGATTACAATAAGGATAGTCTCGAATATAAATATCCTCTGAACTATGTCTCTATAAATGGGAAGGTATTTTGGCATGTATTTTCATTAGTAGGCTCTTTATTATTAATATAAAATTATTATAAGTGGCAGTAGGATGTTTTTTATTATATCCCTTATGATTTCTATTCATTACATTGCCTCTACCTTCAAAAGGATTTGTCCTGGAAAAATTCTTGAAAAGAATTAGTTTTGGAAGGTACATGTACTTAGTTGTAAAAAAGAGCATATAGTCCAAAAGGTTAATCCATCATTCTAGTTGTTGCAATATTCAATAAATGAATTGGTATCAAAGGAGGCTTGAATACAAATGTAATGAACATATAAGTTCTCATATGTAAGAAATACAATGATCTTTATACAATTTAATAATTTATTGGATATTTATATGAAGATAACTTTCCATATAAATATACTAAGGGTATTGTAGTTATGTTTTTTTTTGTAATTTAGATATTCATTTATTAATTAATATACAAAAATTTATGTAATCTTATTAAATGTTTTCTTTGTTGTAGGTTGAATGTATTTTTAGCTTGATGGATTGGTGTGCGATGCGGTATACGGGTGGCATCCCCGCATCATATTTTTAGTTTATAAACCCTCTCTTTTATGTAATTCTCATTTTCATTTGCAACATTGTTATTTATTGGAAGGTTGGTCTGTTAAGCAGACATATAATGGTTTTGTGGTTTTTTGGAATTGATGTAGCCTTCCCCTATGCCAGGGAGCCTTGCTATGGATAATTTTGTAGTTTGGGTGGGAGAGTTTTTCACAGAAAGAATCTTTCAGACCGATTCAGCTTCATCTCTGTATTTTAACTGGCATGTTTGTGATACGTGATCTTCATTCCATCTACAAACTCTGGGAATGAATTCCATTGGTGAACTGGAGGCAAGGGTTTACGAGTTGTCTAAGGAAATCCAAGTTATTAGGGATTATATAAGGGATATCCAAACTTCATTAAGTTGCATGAACTCTCAGATGGAGAGCTTCATGGAAGCTTTGTCAAATCATGGCTCAAATTCATGGTATGGATGATAGACTTGATGATTTTGTTCAAGTCATGCATCAACTCTTGTCGAATTTCACCAATATTGACATTCGTCTTGATGAAGCTTAGGGTAATGTTTATGTCAACACCGATGACATTACTACAATGAAGGTGACTTTGGTGCGTCATGGAGAGATTCTTGGGGATTAACACTCTCACTCTACATATTATATTGAAAGAAGGGGGTCGAAGGGTTCTATTTGTCATCCTACTCATTCTATGGTGGACATCTCAAGTTCGAGTTCAAAGGAGCAAGATATCAAAATCTTAGAAGAAAACCATGCTAACAATGTCGATGAACATGTCATCCATAGTTATTATAGTTCCAGTTAGGCTATTAGTTTATGTTTAGTTTTTGCTTGCTTCTACTTGGCTAGTTTATCCATGTTTATAATAGTATAAAAACTAGTAGTTATATGGTTATATCGTTGGCTCTGAAGAAAACTATGTATGGCATCTTTATCTCTTTTAAAATATTTTTGAAGCTCAATTTTGGACTGTTGCATTGCAACTTTTTTTTTGTAAATTTTGTTGTTGATTTTTTTCAGCCTTTATAAATACTAAATACATGTTTATGTTATATATATATATACAAAAAAAATCGTGCTTTCTAGGCTATATATCATACATCTAGTGATTCTTAATGTGATATTAAGCATTATTTACAAAGTTCTCCATGATACCAACATAGCTATATAGCCTAGGAGACCTAAATACAACACTATAAACATAACAAAGTTGTTATTGAGTTAAGACCAATTAATGAGGCTACCATTCCTCACCCTATAAGGTTGAGTCTACATTAATGTAGATTGGATTGGTGTTTTCCAAAGCCACAACTCCAATTCCCTTGATTGCCTTGACTAATGCTTTGTATTTCAAGTCCAAGAAGTCCAATTTGCTTAAGATGGTTTGTTGCCGCACACCCCATTCTTCTATTACCTAAGTAATGAAGGATTTTTTGTGCCAATATAATGTTACCAACTTAAAATTATCAATGTCCCTACTATGTGAAAAATCAGTGTTTGGAATATAGTGTAAAATCTCTACATCAATGTTATCATAGGAGGTATTTCCATGCTTATCCATGACCAATCTTTCAATACGCTATACCTCCTCCTTGACTACAGTTGGAATCTTTTGATTATATCTCTCTATGGCTTCCAGTTACTTTGTTTGGATATAGTTTAGCTATGGGGAGGGGATCCTTCATTAGGGACTTTGCATGCCATGATTTGCCCCTACTAACTGCATTGTGGTGCTACCCCCCTCTACTTGCTTCCCTCCCCTTGATTCCCACTATGGTTTCTAACTGAATCTATCCCTTTGAATTACCATGGGATAATAACTAAGAATATACTAGGTTCCAAACAAAGTGGATCCAAACCTTCCCCCCCAATCTCCCACTAGACTTACCACAATATTATGAAGGAATGGATATTAGTCCTCTAAAACCAATCCAACCTGCCAACTATATAATGGTTCCTACAATAAAATAAAACCCAACACATCCCCTATCAATAGAGAGATTGATCCCTTTTCTATAGGAAACTGAGGGGAATGGGGCTTTCCTCCTACCTCATCTACATACTCAAGATTGAAATGGGTCTGGCCCTTATGAGACCTGAAAGCTTCCTTCGAGGGTTTGATTCGTTTGACATAGAAAATACCTATCATATACATACCTTCCATCAAGTTGAATATCTTGAATAAGCATGCCCTTCTTATCAATCCTTTATCCCTGTAAACTCATCATCCTTGTAAGAGGACGGTTAATTCTCATACAAGGTGGAGAATTAGTCGATAAATAGGAGGGGTAGGTGATAATGGCCTTCAATGTCTGTTCCCTTCCTTTCTCATTCTTAACCATGATGTAATGGTATTGCCACATGTTCCTTGAAATGGCATGCATCCATATATTTTTCTAAATGCCTCTCAAACACCCGATGCAAGGGTGAAGATAGTTAGAATCTGGCAACAAGGAAGGTCTTCTATCATTTGCATGTGTCCTTGCTTGATAAAAGACATAAAACAAGAAGCCAAATTGGTCGTTTCCTTTATGCAAACTTTAGACTTAGGAAAAGTGCATTATGTAATCTAATTTTAATTTCACTTAATGGAGACACTTTTATAAAGTACAAGTGAAATACAATTTAAGTGATGGCTAATCTAATCTTGGACATTGATCTCACTGGAGGATCTCATCCAATGATCCATAGTGATAGTTAGGGTTTTTGCTTTGCCATTGAGTTAAAATGAGATTGATTTGGTGGAGAGGATACATACACAGCGTTGCTTTGGCACACACGTTGCTAGAGAGAGATTTCTTGCTCATAGCTTTTCAGCCAGAGAGTGAGAGAGAAGTTTGCAGAAGAATTTTTCAGAGAGTGAGACATAAGAACTTTCACAGAGATCGATAGAGTTGCACAGGAAAATCACTGGAGGTAGTACATTTGAAGCAGGGAGGCCATACACTGACGCAAGCTATGACGTCGACCATTCAGCGTGATGTTAGCAGACCGTATGCGGTCGTACGGATGACGCAAGTGACTGTACAAGTGACATTAGCATCCTACAATTGACACGGATTAAACTATTGGTGAACAATCAATAGATTAAATTATCAATATGATTCTACCTAAATACATTATGCTCAAGTTACCAAAGTTACCAAATTGGTGTTTCCATTATTCAAACTTAAGATTAAGAAGCATATAGAAATATAATGAGAACAATACTAATAAACCATCCAATCATGTCATTCAACTCTCATCAACATAATCATTTCGTGTTGACAACATTGGTCAAATACTGCATTGTTATACCTATGTGAATTTTCATATACACGGCCCTTGAAATATTCAACATCTTGAAAATATTCATGCTTAAATATTATATTGAAATACAAATAAAAGAATATTGAGATTATAAGGTAATCAAAACAATGAAGTATCAATCTATAAAGAAATATTATTTAGAGACATCGAGATTATAATGTAATTAAAACAATGAGGAATTAAGCTATAAATAATAAAAAATTAGATATTAAATTATAATGTAATTAAAACAATGAGGAATTAAGCTATAAAGAAAATTATTTAGAGATATTGTTTTATAGTTTCAAGTTATGAAATAGAGGAAAGGTGTAGTCTAAGCTATAAACTTCAACTAAGATAATATATTATGTAGTATGTAATAACACCTCCCTCAGGTATTATAGGTATGGGGAATATTTCTCTAATCATTTTGTGAAATGTTTTGGGTATTATAAGAAACACCATGCGCCAATATTGTTCAAGTGGTAGTTTAATTTGTTTAAATGTGAAGAGATTAGGCTGATATTTAGAACAATACAACTAACTATTAATCATTGAATAATAATATATTAATTTGAATATATTCATAAATAAAATAACTCAATATTGTTAACATATAGTATTTTCTTGTCATTTGGATCTAGCTCAAGTGGTTACGGGATGGGATGTTATCCTTCCCACTCAGGTTCTATTCCCGTGACATGATGAGTTCATAAATATTATGTTGTTGTATTGGGATCGAGCTATGTTGTTGATGTAATATCCACAATTAAAAACTAGGAATATTAGCTCCAAATGTTCAGCGAAAATTATGGTTGATTTTTAACTTGATCTCAACAATGGCTTATGTATATAAATTTGGATTTGAATTAACACGTGCATCCCATAAAATATAATTTGAACCCACTATAATGTGTCAAATCAAGTCTGATATAAAGTTGTGGTGGTTGGTTATTTAATCTGGTTCATGATTTGATACATTGAAGTACTAATCTTATCACCGATTTAGACGAGGAAATTTCTTGGCTCAATGTAATAACATACAATGATAGGTACTTCATATTTGGTCAAGTATGAACATATCCATAAGCATAATTTTGAATCTAGGAAGACTAGCTTAAATTTCATTGCAATGAGGGTCTTAATTTCCAACTTGCTCCAAACACTTCCTAATAATCCCAAATCCTTCCTAACTGGTCCAAATCAACCATAACACTCCCAAATCATCCCAAATAACTTGCTAACAGACTTCAAGGATTCGTTATGAAATTTTTATACACGTTACAAAATATTACACAAACATATCAATAGTCTATGCATAGTTCAACCAGCAACACCAATATTGGAGCATAATATGATAAAATTACTGTGAATACTTTTTGTAAATGGATGGAGACAGTTGTAATACTAATATAAACAACATTACAATGCTTAATGTCTCTTACATATCTTGAAGGTTAAGAAATACATCAATGGAAATGTAGAGGTGTGCCCCTTCACAAGAAGAGATGTTGAATTGAGTATATCCAGTAAAATGATGATATCTCGGGCATATGAAAACCTTTTCAGTGAAAAAAAAGTGTTCCTTACTGCAAACGTCCCTCTAGACGCAATAAAATAGGTCTCATAACCTAAAAATGCATGGAATTATCATAACCAAAAATTCATTCACGACGCATCTCCATCAATCCAAGCTCTAAATCAATAGAAAACAGATCCAAATGATACTTCTACCCCCCAATTCATGACCATATCATATATACATGATATCCATCCCAATAGATATTATCTGCAATAGAAAGGGGATCCATGGGTGCACCCTCCTCAACCAGGATCTGACACAACACTTGAAAACAATGGAAAGCTAATGTTATAGAAATACTTCAATACTAATGATTTCTTCAGATCTTCAACCAACTCACACATATATCTGATCAATGAATAGTAGTAGAGAAATATGAGCCATCCCTCCCAACATCTGCAATGAATCCCAAATGAAGAGATCTAGATTATCTCCACCTCTCTACTAGTTAGGGTGGAATCTTTCACCACCAAAACTAGTTCAAAAATTCCAAGGACACATCTCCCAAGCTTCAAAAACCACAAGAGATTTACAATTAGAAACCAATTTTCCAAAAGATCCCACACATGAGTCCTCACCCTTCTTTTATAACTCTTTATTCATCTTTCCCCCTCCTTTTAGAGATTTCTCTCCTAAAGATATCAATCAAATATTAGTAAATATTATTTTCATGGGAGAATGACTCTTGGAATGCATTAACATCTTTTCTAATGTTATTTTGGCTCAATTAGACCTTATCCTTCCTTCGATTTCAAATTAGGATATGCTTAGCTTGATTTGAGGGAGTTACACTACTTTGGGGGCCCACTCTTCCCTCATGCACCCTCCTTGGCTAAATTTAGAAATGGGCTTGTCATAAATTGTTGTAGATGTTGTCATAGGTATCATAGTTTGTCATAGGTGTCATAGATTTTGTCATAGATGTCATAGATTTGTTATTTTTAGCCCAAGGAGTTACAACCCTTGAGATTCCTTCATGAGATGATTCCTTCCACCTTGGATGGGAGTTACACCACATATTCAGACTCATCCCTCCACTAATGCACCCTCCTTGTTGAATGTTTCCAACGCCACCTTATTTATGAATTTATGAGCATTATTATTACTAAAATTATGGCCCACGTCACCCCCTTCAATAATTTCTCATGAACTTTACAAAGTGACTTTAGGCCATTAATTCCCAGCTTAATTATTTTTCCCTCAAACTTATGGGAATTAAAATGGGGACATTATAGTTGACTTGTCCATGTGCCCTGAAGAATCTAGGATTTATCTTGTGTACCATCCTTGAAATGATGGGAAGTGCCAATAAAGTTTGCCCCAAGAAATATATATATGTATGAGTGACCCCTCTCAACATCAACAATGAAGTCTATTTTTTATTGAATATCTGTAATCTCTAATGAGTGTTTCTTTTATGAAAGGAATATGCTTAGAGTGGCCAAGAGTGAATCAAAGTCATATACATTCAAATTATGTTTTTTCTCCAAGTGGAGCTCATGGTTTAGTGAGAAAAAGAGTGGTGTATTCAGCTATCCACCACAATTTAATTCCCTTGGATGTTGTTTATAAATTTGTAGTGTCTAACATCTTTAAGAAAAATGCAATGCTTTATCAATTTTAAAGCAATCAATTTGAAAACTTAATAATAGGTATTTACACACTAGGGCAAACATTAAGCACTAAACAAACTTTTTGCGTCCCCCAAGGAAAATATGGGAGGATAATTGGATGTTCTCATCCAATAGCCCTTTGACACTTGCCTCGGGGAACACAAGGACTCAATCTAGTAAATTAGTTTAGCCTAGTGGTTACATTTTATGGGTTTATATTAATTGACACATACCATTTTTGTGTCAATTACATGACACGAATATGAATCCTTTTATGTCTACACATCCTTTCCTTAATGAATATTTTATTGTGATTTTTATTATACCATTTCGAATTCACTGCTTTGAGAACAATAGCCTCAACATGATTCTGATAGACTTTAAATTTTGAAAAGTTACCCTATGATTAACACCTTTGAATAAGTTGGAGTAATATATTAGATTGCTACAACAAAATATAGTTAAATTAAATAATGAAGAGGATTAAGGTAAATGGTTCAAATATTTGAGTCCAGTGGATTATATTGTCAAGTTAGGATATGCATTAAAGGATTTTTCAACTTAAAATGGGCTTGCTAACCTTCATACAAATTCCACGTCATCATGTATTTGTTAGTCAAAATGATTTAAAATTAAAAAAGGGAGCACCTCTTAAACAATTTTTTATTATATAATTTGAGGATAAGTGAAATTTTTTAATAATATTATTTGTTTTCCCAATGCCCAAGTCGTCCCAAATTATCTTGGATATTCAAAATGAAATTAATTTGCTAGGGTAATAAGTAACGCATATATAATATATAATAGTAATAATAATTAATATCTAATTAATTTATAATAATATTTTCCCTCGAATAACTTTTACTAATATCATATATATAATATATAATAGCAATAGTAATTAATAGCCCAGTGGATTAGTTCAAGTGCTTGAGAGCTATTTACGTTAGCAAAAGGTCACGAGGTCAAATCCTCGGGTGGCTATGCAGGGGCCTCACTCGATGTCCCCACCGTGTTAGGCCCCATAATCATGGTTTCTCGGGCGATGTTCCCCATAATAGTAACTAATATTTAACTAGTATATAATAATATTATATTATAATTAATATTTTATAATAACCTTCAAAATTGGAGTCCAATAACTTTTAAGTTTTGTCCAATAACTTTTGAGATGGAACTTTGTATTTAATTTAATTTTTTTATTTTGGGAAAAAACAATACATTGAACATCAACCTCACAAATTGATTTAATATATATAGCTAAGGTAGCTTTCATAGAAGTGAAATAACCCTGGGAAACTTCGATAAAAGTGATAGTATAAAAAATTGCCTACATGGTTTTTTCGACCATTTTCCTTAGGATGCCCATTTTTCATCCAAATTTCCTCTAATGCAGCTAAAATTGAACAAGATTGTAGTGATGAGAGATTGGTGGTGGCTTAAAGTTTACTTACCCCCTAATATCCAAAAATATTTGTGGTTGGCCCTAACTATTAAGCTCTTATTTTGGGATAATGGACAAAGGCAAGGTGAGTGGGGTCAATTAGATGTATACGTTGCTAAAGCAATGAAGAATGGGTGGACCATTTGTTCATGACTTGTCCCTTTTGTAGGCTTGGAATGTTGTTCACAACATACTTTGTTAAATCAAAATGGGTTAAGACAACTCTAATTGATTTTCTCTTTGATTAGTTAACCAATAAGACATTATCAACTTATAAGGCTCCCCCTCGTATGTTTGTTAATGGAATTTGGCGGTCCAAGAATAAGATAGTTTTTCAAGGTTCAATACTAACCATCGCACAGGGAACACATGGAGAGACTAGCTTGGGTTGATCATAAAACTTTCCCCAAATGAGTGTCTAGTAGAGTGTTACTAAGACCACATATCAATCAAGAAATACTTTGGGGCTTCTTCCATAAAGCAAGTCAAAGGCATCCTAGTATTTGTGGCACAAAGACGATGCTCTATGTTGATTATTCACATTACTTTACGATAAAGTATGCAACTGGTGAAGGATGCAACAATCACGTTGAATTCTACACCCTATGGACCCTACTAAAAAGAGCAAAAAAACGCAAGGTCTAAAACAAATTCTTATCTAAGAAACTTAGAACTCCTTGCAATCATGAATTAGGTCCATGAGGTAAAACCTTCATTTGATTATATTTCTTCCACACATGTATAAAAGAATTTAATACCTTTACATACAGTTTATCTAAAGAGACTCCAATCTTGCAAAAAGGTACCTTACTTGAATAAGAATTCATAGAAGGCACCATTCATCCAACCACTGAAAGAAATTTATACTAAATGGGTCTTTTGAAATGTATGTATGTAAATTGGTTGATGATATATAATCTATGTTATATGTGTTTATTTGAATGTGCTAAAAGTGAAATTCTCATCTATATGTAATTTTGAGGTGCTCTTTAGTTGGAAGTAGTCTTGGATACTGCAAAAAGCTTGTATTGTGTGTTTTAGACTTTTGGTGGGCTGGTAAAACACTATGTTATATAGCTTTCATGCTACACATGTTTAAGGAAGTCAACTATAGTGAGCTAAATACATTTTGAGCCCGTCTAAGACATAACAATGTCTATTTTGATTTCCCTCTTCAAACTATGAAATATAATGTTTTTTTCTTCGAAAGAAAAAAGTTGGAACAAATACTCACTTATAACCAACAAAGGTTATGATACATGTGAAGACCAACTTTATAATTTTAAACACTTTGAGTAAAATTAAATGATTAACTGTGTAAATGATATTTGTCTCTTTTTTAACTCCCTTCTAGTCTTGGATCTTTTATAAATAGACACAGATTGTTGTATTGGTTTAACCATTGTCATATATAATATACTCTATTTTTATACCATTTTTTACGTATCATTTGTGTTTTACAAGGAAACCATGCTTTGGCATTTCTATCAAGTATAAAGCAACAAAGAAAAGTATTGATGAATGAACATAATCAACCGTGGATACAGTTAGATTTTTGAAGTTTGTCTATAAATTTTTCTTTTGATTTATCAAATCACATAAATATTGTAGTATTGGTTTAACCATTGTCGTATATAATATACTATGTTTTTTTAACATTTTTTCTATATCATTTGTGTCTTACAAAGAAACCATGCTTTGGAACTTTTATCAAATAAAGTAAAGCAACAAAGTAAGTGTTGGTTAAAGAATACAACCAATTATAGATAGAATTAAATTTGTGAAGTTTGTCTATAAAATCTGGTTTTGATTTATCAAATAACATAGATTATAGGATTGGTTAACCATCTTTATATATAATATACTTTTACCACCATTTTTTTTGGGTGTGTATCATGTGTATTTTACAAGGAAACCATGCTTGGTACTTCTATCAAGTAAAACAACAAAATAAGTGTTGATGAAAAAACATGATCAACTATGGATAGAAGTTAAATTTGTGAACTTTGTTTATAAAGTTTGGTTTCAATTTATCAGAGTTAAGATGGGAACCACCTGATCTTAATATAATATAAGCAAAATAATGTGAAAATAAGGTTATTTCTCATTAAAATTGATAAGAATTTTAAATTAATAATAAGGTCAATTACTAATATAGAAAGCATTTTTTTTACAAAAAGGTTTTAAACCTCTATGTTGTCTTACACATTCAATGTCTCTAGTGGTCCAAGTGTCATAAGCATGGATTCCTTTACTTTGTCTAGAGGAGAATAAGGCATTGAATGGTCGAAACAAGATAAATGAGCACTACAATTTTGAATTCAAGGTAGGTATATTTGATTCAATATTTATGTGAAAATTTGTGTACAAATTCTATAGTGTTTCACATTAATAATCTAATAATCACAGGGAGTAAATTCAGCATAATCGACGACCTAAAAGAGATATACACAACCCTTTGAGATGATTGACTTGGGACTTTACTACAATAGGAATTTCTGCAAGACAAAGAAACGACAAAAATGCAAAAAAAAATGCAAACCATTTTAAACCCCTATTGACAAGATACAAATCTATTTGTGTGAAAACATTAAGCTAGTAAAGGCCACACTACATAGACAGTTTGTGTACACACACACACACACACACACACACGCACGCACGCATGAGCACGCGCACGCGAACGCAACGAGAACAAATGTTTAATTATATAGTTGGTATGCTATCAATGTTTTCATATCCTTGTGAACTTGGATATGTGACAAATCAAAACTTATTCGATAATTATTTTGATGCAGACAAGGTGTAAATTTTTCTTTAACATTCAAACTAGGGCTAAATAGTATATTCAAAATTTCTACTGATAACCACACATGAATATCTTTTACAAATATGCAATGGAATATAAAGTACTGGGAAATATTTCACAACATCACATCACAATATAGACAGTATTATTTTGGGTATGAAAACCCCCGAAAAAAACCAAGATGGGAAAACCGGTGCAACAGTCAGATATGGATTATATTATTGAGAAAATATGGAACTTTTACAATCAACTGCTAAATCACCCAAACCTGGCGAAATAGCACCCAACAGAATCACTAGACAACCCTAGCAAACCCTCTGGGTGACTATACGACCAGCAATACGGCCTCCCACGGGTGGTTGTACAGATTCATACGATTGTACGGCTGATGTACAGAATCTGTATTGTATGTACGACAACTGTACAAAATTCTGTATGGTATGTACGACCTTCTCTGCAGCTGCTCCCTGTGTGATCTGTACAACCCTCATCCCGCCTGGAAGCTCAATGACCCTATCGGTTAGCTTCTCCATCTTCTCTGCAAAACCCTCTATCTGACTTTCTCTCTCTATCTGAATCATGTCTGTGTTGGAATACAACAACTGTGTCCTCTCCACCAATTGACCTTTCTTTTTATAACTTTATGCTAAGCAAAAACCCTAATCTCACTTTCACTTTATAAAAAGTGTTTCATAAAGTCAATTGATAATTAGGTCACTTTAATTTATTTTCCAAAGTAAACTTAGGAAAAGTAAATTAAATACAATTGGCTTCCTAATTTAAGTATTATGCATCCAAAGACACATGCATGCAGGAAGACCTTCCTTGTTGCCACTTTCTAACACTCCCTCTCAATGAGGAAGGGATTCTCTGGCAAAATCAACTTATCCCTGAACTTCACAAAACTATGTCTGCAAAGCACCTTAATGAAAACACATGCCACTTGCTCATTTGTCTATATGTACTCCAACCGGATGGTTACTCTTTGAACACAATCTCTTAAGAAGTGGTACTTGATGTCTATGTGTTTGCTTCAGTCATGGAACACTAGATTTTCATATAGCTTGATGCCACTCTAATTATCACAATGAACTACAATAGCCTCTATCTCACACTCAAACAACCCTGAAAGCAATTTCCTCAGCCACATACCCTCACAAGCAACCATCATATCTTCCATGTACTTAGACCCTACCGAGCTCAATGCAACTGACTTCTGCTTCCTGTTGAACAAAGAGACAAGCCCTGATCCAATGCTAAAGCAGCAACCTAAAGTACTCTTCCGATCCTCTACACATCTTTCCTAGTCAACATCTGTGAATCCTACTAACTGTACACTGCCCCTGCACTCATAAACCAATCCATGCTCCACTATACCTCTGATGTAGCAAAGTATGTGCTTCACAACCGTCCAATGCACTCTCTCAAGGTCCACCATGAATTGGCTCAAAGAGTTGATTGCAAAGTTGATGTTTGGTCGTGTGTTGAACAGATACATAAGCGATCTGATAAGTTGACGATACAAGGTAGGATCAAATCTGTCTGACACTGATGTATCAACCTTCCTCTAGTTGGAAACTAGAGGTATGGCCATAGGCTTGCAATCCTCCATCCTGAATCTCTTAAGGATCTCTACTGCATATTTCCCCTGACCAATTAAGAAGCATCAATCTCTTTGTCAAACCTCCAAGTCCAAAAATTAAAGCATCAAACCAAGGTATTTCATCTCAAACTCCATTGCAAGATTATAATTGCAGTCACCAATCAACCTCACATCTCGTGTAAGAAAGAGATCGCCTACATATAAGACCAGTATGAGAGGTACCTCACCTGTCAATAAGTACATGTTGTGGTTAGTCTCACTTCGCTGAAATCCCATCTCATGTAGATAGTTTTATATCCTCGAGCTGCCTGCTTGAGCCCATAAAGAGCTCTATGCAGTCTACATACATGTGTCTCCTTGTTCTCCACATCAAACCCCTCCGGTTGCTCAATATACACCTCTTCCTCTATCACTCTGTTGAGGAAGTCAGTCTTAACGTCCATCTGATGGACTCTCCAACCCATCTCTGCTGCTAAAGAGATAATGGTCTAAATGAAAGAATACCTAGAAACAGGGGCGAAGGTCTCATCATATTCAATACCTTTCTTCTGTGAAAATCCCTTAGCCATGAGCGCGCCTTATACTTTTCCATGCTTTCGTCTGTTGTATGCTTCACCTTGTAGATCCATCTGGATCGCACCACCTTCTTACCTTCATGCATTGACACAACCTCCCATACCTGGTTTTTCATGACGGAGTCATACTCCTCAACTATAACTTCCTGCCACACCTCAAGTTGTGTAGCCTCCTTAAAGTTGGAAGGTTTAGAGTATTCAACTCTGTCATCAGTGTCATATAATTGATTCTCTCTGGTGGTACAATCTATATAAAAGATCTCTATGGAAGACTCACCTGCCTGGAATCCTGAAAAATGGACCTATACAACTTAGGTCATGGCCTAATGTTTTCCTATTGCGGCTGCTGGATGTCCTCATATTATTGTTGCTCATCCTCCCCATCAAACATAGGATGATATTGTCCACCTGACTCCCTTTGACTACCATAACCTGTGCCCTATGTCTGTACTTGTACCTATACATCTGGCTCCTCCAACTTGACCCCTGTGTCTTGTGATGGCTACTACTCTGCTGGTAAGTCCATAGATCTCCACAAGGCCCTGTCCTCCTCGAACTAGACATCCCTACTCACAATGATCCTCTTGCGAGCAGGAATGTAAACTTTGTATGCCTTCGAAGTCTCGTTGTATCCAACAGGTAACCCATTCTCTCTAGAAGGGTCCAACTTTTTCCTAGTGTCAACATGAACATGACAATAGCAGACACACCCAAATATGCGAATGTGACTCACATCTGGCCAAGTACCTGTGAAGACCTCCTCGAGTGTCTTTCTCCCCAAAGTTGAGTGGGGACACCTGTTTTGAATGTATACTGCAATCATGTATGCCTCGACCCAAAGGAATAGTGGTAATCCCTGATCAAATAGCATGGCCTTGGTTGCTCCTACCATAGTCTTGTTCTTTCTTTCTGCTACTCCATTTTGTTTTGGGGTATGAGGCACAGTGTGCTCCTTCTTGATCCCATCTGTCGAACAATACTCCATAGACTCATTGGAGGTGTAATCCCCCCATTGTATGCTCTCAAAACACAGATTTTCCTTCTTGTATGGTTCTCAATGAGAGTCTTGAACTCCTGAAACCTCTCAAAGAACTCTGACTTGGCCTTTAGGAAATAGATCCATGTCTTCCTAGAATAGTCATCAATGAAGGTCATGCAGTAACTATAACCACTAAAAGGATGGACACTCATAGGTCCGCAAACATTCGAATGCACCAAGTCCAAGGGCTCCTTAGGCTTGTGCTCACTATGTGGGAAAGGATTCCTAATGTTCTTCCCCAAATCACAACCCTTGTAGTGGTTATGCTTCTCCTCCTTTACTTGAGGAAATCCAATGACTGCCTGTCTCAAGTGCCTCAATGCTCCATGGCGTAAGTGTGCCATACTCTTGTGCCACAACTCACCCTAACTGATGTCGTTGCTCACCAGATCCTTTGCAGGCTCAAAGTGTAGTCTATACACTTTCTCACTCTTGATCCCAATCGCCCGATCCAAGCTCCTATTTGACCCCTTGGGCCTGATATACACTCTTTGGTCTCGAAATTTCACTTGATATCCTTTGTCCTCCAGAGTGGATACTGATATGAGGTTCTTGGCCAATCCTGGAACATATAACACATCAGCAAAACTAAGGGGTTTTCTAGACTCCCTCTAAAATGAAACAGTGCCAACACCATGTGCTTGATATTGTGCATCATCACCCAACTCAACGTGGATCCCTGTTCCACCCTCCTGCAAGTCTCTAAAGAATCTCTTATGTTCAGTCATGTGACTAGATGCTCCACTATCGATGTACCATATGTTGCTCCTTGTGGTGCTTTCCATGCAATCTATCAAGCAAAACTCCGCATCAAAGTTCCTGTTGAACTCCTCCAACTCTACAGATCCATCCATTTGATTGTTACTCTTCTTCTTCCTATCTAGGCACTGGGAGGAAAAGTGTCCCTGCTTGTGGCAGATAAAAAACTTGACCTTTCACACGCCAAGGATCTTCTTACCACCCTTCTTCCTCTTTTCCTTACCCTTGCTCTTCCCTGACAGGGCTAGAGCCTCCTCATCCACAATCTATGGGGCACTGTTGGATGAGCCTGATCCTTGACCCATGCGGGTCTCCTGCACAAAGTCATCCCACAATCTCTGTTAATCAAAGAGCTTTTCCTTAGCCACAACACCCTTGACAAAGGTGTCCCATGGCTTAGAAAATCCATTGAGGGTTATTCGAACTAGCTCCTCATCCTCAGTCTTAGAGCCAACAACTCCAAGCTCATCCCTGATATGTGTAAGCCTTGTGAGATAATGTAATATCCCGATTTTGACCCCATTTGCATTAAAATTGTATATGATGTAAATACCATTATTAAATCATGGTGATGAGCTAAAGGCCAAGGCCCCACCATGGATTTAATGTTTTATGTATCTGCAATTAAAATCAATGCATATGGTTTTCGTGCTAGCCAGGCACATTATAAATTAAGACATCATATAAATATACAATTAATAAAATATCCACAACTAGTTATGTCAATGCAACAAAGAGATGGGCGCATGATTTCACAAGGAATAAGGAGGAAAATTATTCAAACCCTTGAGCCAATAGGGTAAAGTCAAATGTCAATGGGAGAACCCATAAAGCTCTCAACTACCTTTTTTGTCTTATTCGCCCAATCATTTATTTCTTCCAGAAATTGGTTGATGTAGTTAATGCCTTGGGAATGGAAAAGTATGGCAGTCAATTTCGTATTGGGGCAAACCATCAGTTTTGGGAAATCGAATTTTGACTTATGGGGCAAGAAAAATCCAAAAAATGGTTGCCCATTCCATTATTCACCCATGCGTTTCTCTTTCTCACAAAGCGGGAACTTGTTGTGTGTTTTCCTTCACGATTTCTATTGTTTTCCTCATTTTTCCATACCCAAAAATTTGTTTTTGTGTTGCTCAATGGATGGGAAGAGAGATTTCCCGATTTGTTGGTTTAGAGAGGTCGTTTTTTCCCCTGCAATGCCCAGAAACGTTTTGTGAAATCAAATTGCTCACAAGGTTGATTTCCCCATCTGCAGTTTTTGTTTTTGGTTTCCAAACATTTTTTCTACAAACCCAGCATTTGTATTTTGTTGTTGTGCATCTCTGTTTTGGTCTGAAAGACTTAGGAGTGGAAGAGGCCCATAATTGGCTTGATAAACCTAGTGAAGAGAGGAACCTCACAGAAAGATCCAGAGGGGTTGGCTATTCTTCTATGCACACCCTGAAGAGCACTGGAAGGGAAGGTATGACCTGAGGGACCATGTAGCAATGAAAGGGATACTTCATTGTGTTGGGTGTGTAAGTATTGTGGAATCCAAGCTAAAGAGACCTTGTGCATGTGTCCATAGCTCTGTGGTTGAGCTCATAGTATGTTAGCAATTCTACCCTTTCACTACCTTAGCAGCCTGATAAACCCAACTATAAATTGGCTTGGCTGAAACTTGATGTGTATTTGGCTATGTGTGATCATGTTGTTCCCTAGTTCCTTGTGGAAATCATGCCCGGCTCGAGGGTGGCAATGGTACTGAGAGATTCATGAGAACACTGGCCTATGGTTGAGTGGAACGTTGCAGCAACATAGCTAGTTGTGGGACAACTTCTTTACAAGATAAGTATTATCTTGTGTTAATTATGCAATGTATTTGCTTTATGAATTATTATGAACATATGAATGTGTTTGAAATGTATTTTCTTCCGTTGTATTTTCATATTTATACATCTGCATATGTTTTTACTTCAATGCATTTCTAGTTATGTTCATGGGGCTAAATCCCCGAATTAGATATCAGCAGTAACGATAGTCGCGTCCTCTCTCTCGGCGGGTAGAGGGGAGGGGACGCGACAAATAAATCACTACTCCTTCTCCCTTGGCCATCTTGGTATTGTGTGTCCTCTTTTGCAGCACCATCTTCTGGTTTTCATTCTTGCTCTGGTACAGACTCTCCAAAGTTGTCCACATCTCTAATGCAATATTCTTCCTGGAAAGATGATGGACTATGTGGTTATTCACCCCATCCAAGATGATCAACATGGCACTGGAATCAATCTTCTTCCAAGCTATCAAATCTATCAGATCTGTGAGTGCAACTTTCGTGGATTCAATGTGCTCTGTAGCATCACTGACATCCAGGATCCTTGCGATCATTTCTTTCCATGTAGGAAAGTTTTGTGCCCCTTGGAGTCTATCATCAACTCTCAACTACACGAACATAATGAAGTGTTACCTGTCAAACCCTAGATCTAGAAGTCTAGGTTTGTGTCTTGCAATAGATATGCCCCTCATCTATCACTGTTGTTGCAAATCTCTCAGCCTTAGCTCACTAGAGCTCTGATACCATGAAAATTTTTCATTAACATTCAAACTAGGGATAAACAGTATATTCAAAATTTCTACTGATAACCACACATGAATATATTTTACAAGTATGCAGTGGAATATAAAGTACTGAGAAATATTTCACAACATCACATCACAATATAGACACTATTATTTTGGGTATGGAAACCCCCGAAAAAACCCAAGATGGGAAAACCGGTGCAGCAATCAGATATGGATTTTATTATTGAGAAAATATGGAACTTTTATAATCAACTACTAAATCACCCAAACCTAGCGAAATAGCACCCAGGAGAATCACTAGACAACCCCAACAAACCCAACACACCCTCTGCGTGACTGTATGGCCTCCCACACGTGGTTGTACGAATCCGTACGATTGTACGAAATCCACATTGTCCGTACAACAACTGTATGAAATTCCATACGATGAGTACGGCCTCCTTTGCAGGTGTTCCCTGTGCGATCTGTACGGCCCTCATCCTGCCTAAAAGCTCGATGACCCTGTCGGTTAGCTCCTTTGTCTTCTCTGCAAAACCCTTCATCTGACTTTCTCTCTCTATATTTATCATGTTTGTGTTCGAATACAACAATTGCGTCCTCTCCACCAATTGACCTTTCTTTTATAACTTTATGCTAAGCGAAAACCCTAATCTCACTTTCACTTTATAAAAAGTGTTTCATAAAGTCAATTAATAATTAGGTCACTTTAATTTATTTTCCAAGGTAAACTTTCGAAAAGTAAATTAAATATAATTGGCTTCCTAATTTAAGTCTTCTGCATGCAAAGACACATGCATGCAGAAAGACCTTTCTTGTTTCCACTTTCTAACACAAGGCAGATGTCTTGTCAAAAAAGCTAAATGCTTTGATGCAACTAGGCACATGAGCAAGCGAAAGATCTACAAACAGTTACTATTTTACCTTCTGCAATAAATGCATAGGGTAGTAAGAAGCAACTAAGAGTTGTCCTATCATTGACACAAATAAAAAGATGGCAATGCAACATGTGAAGTTGGATGCTAATAGTCTTTGAAAATTTGAACCTCAAAACAAATGCAAGCAACCACCTTGCATAGTGGTGATAAAACACAAATAGGCAGAACTCCTTCCACATTATATCATACACCATGAAGATAAGACAAATTA
This sequence comes from Pseudotsuga menziesii, assembly GCA_001517045.1. Classification (NCBI taxonomy): domain Eukaryota; kingdom Viridiplantae; phylum Streptophyta; class Pinopsida; order Pinales; family Pinaceae; genus Pseudotsuga; species Pseudotsuga menziesii. The sequence goes on along the minus strand of LPNX010450313.1, from coordinate 1,035,816 downwards.
AATTGGTTAATTGTTGAACACAAAAACGATTAGTAGATGTCTTTATAAAAGCATCAAAAATTACTAAGACGTGATCAAAGTCGGGAAAAGCAAAACGTTCATTGCGTGGGAGTGTTGGGATTAATGCTTATATAGGTGAAGACAATCTTTGAGAATTCAAATATTTTTTAACTGGATTTTAGTGATCTAGTGTATCTGAAATTTGAAGAGCTTTTGTATTCCCATGTAGGGTTAAAACCGTGCAATATATAGGTATAAAGATTGAAGCAGGTGAAAGTGCATAAAGGTGTGACTTGGAGTGTGTACTACAATTTTTTCTTTGAACAACATAGGAAGTTTATTAAGCCAATTTTTAAATTGAAATTGTATGTCTTCCAAAGGAAAGACATGAAAAAGAAACATGGATTGAAACCACAACTAGAAAGGAGACTAGATCCCACCATAAAATTAAACATTTGCCTAGATTTTATGGACCAATACTCACGTGCAAACATAAACCTATTGTATCAACTTAGTTGGACAACATCATTATTTGATTCCTACTTACCATGAAATTAACCCTAATATGTTTACATGGACAAATTGATAGGTCCAGCCCCCAGAATTAGCTTAGCTATGTTTTAACTTTTATATGGAACGTGTATCTTGTTGTAGAAAACCAGCACTCTTCGAGGTCTTAAGGTTCATTTTAGTCAGTAATGTTTTATCATGACCTGGCACTGAGTCGCTTCTGTTTTGCAAACCTTCTCCTTTGAAGAACCACCAAACTGCTTAACACACCTAGTAAATGTAACATGTCTAGCAATGAGCACATATCCCCAAAGAAAAATAAAAGGGAAGAAAAGATCAAAAGAATTACACACACATCTTGGAGTTGGAACATTCAAATATGTTAGTTTACGTATCGTTATGCCATGTTCCTAAAAATATTATATTTTAACATTGTTCCCAAAAATTTGGGAGCTCGATAATTTGTAGTAGAAAGAAAACTGAATCACCTGCCAAGTTGGAGACAAAAGTGACTTGACAAATTTAATATGCTATATTGCAGTCATTGAAAATGATAAGACAATAAGCTCTAAGCACAAAAAGTGTCTCTAAAAAATTCCTGAAAAATGGAAATTATGTGAGATTTTCCAGGACTATATGACTTAAGTCCTTGTGTTCTCAACCAAACAAATATGTTATTTAATTGCAGAACCTTAACTTTCTCACATGGAAAACATCACACAATAGCTGCAAAGTAAATAGAGGAAGCGTAAAACAATTATTCACATACACAAGGGACTTCTCCTTCAAATCAGCATATCATTCAATTAATCAAAGCTTACAAGAAAACCTCTGCACTGACTAAAATATAGCAATTGCATGGTAAACAAATACACAACAACCAGAGGTATATGGCTTGCCAAAGAGAGGTACGACATGCATGAAAATTGAGAAAACAAATGTTGTTGTTATAGAGCTTTATGTACAGTTGTACAACCTGTTGTGTAGTAATGAATGACCTATTGTATGGTATTGTGCAGATCCATATTGATTTGATGTACAGTTGTGTTGTGTGGACTCTCTTTCTCTCTCTCTCTCTAGTCCTTGTACATGTCCTACAAAATCTATGTTTGAGATTACGGTTGAGTTGGGTTGAGATTAATCTTGGTCTACGGCCTTAACATAGTAAATACACTTGAATAGACTTGGGATAAATATAAGACTTCACTTTTTCCTAAAGTGAACTACAAAATAAAAATACTTCCCGAAATATTTCAAACCAATTTCGGCACATTCACAATAAACCTTTACAAAAATTCATGTTCTAACTATATTTCTGAACACTCACTCTTAGCGAGGTAGGAATTCAACACCGATCCAAGTCTGTTTCTAAATGATTCAAACTTCGCTTTTGCTAAGAGTTTGGTCAAGATATCAACTACCTACTAATTTATTGGCATGCACTAGAACTTTACCGCTCCCTTCAGAATCATGTCTCATATGAAATGATATACAATTTCTATGTACTTGGACCTATCATGAAACACTGGATTCTTAGAGATTCTACCATCTATGAATATAAAGTTGTTACCTTCATTAGATTAGTGATCATAGGTCTGGGGAAGCAGGCACGAGTGGGATTATCTTTGATCCTGGAGGAAACTCAGTCACATCTTATGCATGGGGAATAGGACATAGATCTAATAATGATGTGGAATGGCTCTCGCTTCTCCTTGGTTTGGATCCAACAAGATGGAATAATATTTCAAATCTCGTAGTTTTTGGAGACTCGAAGCAATTCATCCAAAAAATGAGAATCAACTACATTCATGGTGCAACGAATTGTAGAAGAATCTATGATCGTATTTGTTGCCTCACCTCAAATCTTCATGTTACCTGCTTCCACATCCTCACATGCAATAATACCATAGCGGATAAATTTGTTAATCAAGGTGTAAAGAACAATTTGTGCATAGTTACAATCAAAGGACATAATAACATGTTTAAACATGTCCCTTAACAACCATAGCAATTTCATGAGGCGAGGTGCTTCGTTTGGCCCTCCCATAATTCTCCTTTTCGGCCATCTTTCCAACAATCGATGGACAGTTGTGCTCCACAATAGACATGTGGTTCAAGCGCCCATGTGAAGGGCTTAAATGCTAAGCCTAGTACCCTGCTCCCCGATGTTTTGAAGCGAACACTTGCACGAGCCATGGAAGAGCATAGCAGGATGAATACACTCCCTTTGAACTTAGATATGCATCGAGATACTGAGGAAGAGTTCTGCAGGTCGTCCGGGTTATGGTCTTCAGCAGAAGCATTGTAGCCAAGGCTCTATTTTGAAGGTCTCTACCGTGTTGAGGATTCAGATAACGGTCCTCTTGACCCTTCGTCGGCTCTGTTCTCACCCTCTACTCTCTTAGATTCTAGCATTTCTCAGTATACTATGGAGAACATCGATGGGAACGCGAGTCTTAATGATATTCAATCCACTTTAAAAGATGTTAAACTTCGTCTGCACTGGATTTACGAGCTTGTGAGCACTGGTATGAAAGAAAGCAGGGTAGCAACATCGGCTGTGAAATGATCTGACTAATCAAATGGGATGTCACAAGCCTAGAATTGATGATAATGACCGAGACCTGCGTGAGCTCATAGGAACAGTAGATTTTATCAAAGAGGAAGTGCAGAAATTGACAAACATGAACCATTGCAGTGATTGTCAGGAAACCCCAGCTCAAGACCATCCAATGAAAGAAACAACTGTAGCGCAGCCTGTCCACGAGCCAGGAGGCAAGAAGAATCAGTAGGTTCATCTATGGCTTTTA
>LPNX010450313.1:853971-1027973 GCA_001517045.1 Pseudotsuga menziesii | reverse complement strand
GGAATCAAAATCATCAAAGAATTATTAACAAATTACTCATGAATTGGCAATAATCGGAACCAGAATAGGTTTCCTATCTGTATATTTTATAAACAATAAAAGGTTACAATTCCCATGCAAGAGTAATGGCTTAACTCCATGAAGAATTCGAATGGCTAAGGGAACAATTCGAATTCCATAAGTGAGTCTAGCTTAACTGACTCTTTGCCATGCAATCTCACTTAGTTAACCACTTGACAAAAATCCTAATTGACTCACCAGTCCCTAACTGAAGTTGGAGTGCAATTAATGACTTAATCTCAACTGAAAGAGATCAAACACATGTCATAGCAACCAACCATCAAGTGCCAGTACTGCATGACTCCAATAAACCCTGATGAGGTTAACTGAAGCTGAACTGACCGTTAGAAGTTGGTGAAGGCGCCTTGTTAGCTCCAGTTCATTAAATAATAATAAAATAATCATTAAATAATATATTTAATGAATGGAGGCGCCTTAACTGACTGTAACTGATTGGTTGAACTAAAAGTAACCACCAGTTAGCATGCAGGTGCATTAATGTCACACAGATCACCCCTGGAGTGCTCCAGTTAGCCTCCTTGACTGTAGGGAAGGCTAAGTTAGCCTCCTTGACTGTAGGTAGGCGTGAGGATGACTGGGATGGTGGTAATTAATGCTCCAATGATGTCAATTAAACTTAGGATAGTGGTTTAACTAGGCCAATTTGACCGAAAGAGTGAATATGATGGTAAATGTCTCCAACATTTTAGATGTATTTTTGCACTTTTTTAAATAGTCAGTTTGTTAGAATTTACCCTACGAGGGGTATAAGTTATTTTAAAACGCATCGAAGAACTTTCCTGAATTTTGTAATTAGTATAGATATCACAGTCTTTTCATTTCATAACAGTTTGATATGTTGGCTTCTCCTTAAGTAAGTATGGTTGTGCTCAGCCTTTTTCATAAATAAATATCTTCTCTGGTTCTTGGGTTCTTGTTAAAAAAAAAGATTAGTGATCATAGGTGTGGCCATAGGTTTGTGGTCCTCCATAAAAAAACTCTTTAGGATCTCAACTACATACTTACCTTGCCCAAAGAAAATTTACCCTACTCTCTGTCAAATCTCCAAACCTAGAAAGCAATGCATCATACCAATGTCCTTCATCTCGAACTCAACTAACGTATCTACTTCACATACTACAATGAATTTCTTCGAACCTGTAAGAAACAATTCATCAACACCAAAAACAAGCAAAACAATCCCAACAAATATATAGTATAAGTTAGGCCCTGCTTCTCTTTTGGTAAATCCTATACTCTACAAATATCCATCAATTCTACAACATCATTCTCTTGGTGCATGCTTGAGTCTATATAAAGCCTTTTTTAGCTTGCAAACATAGGACTCCTTCCCACTTACCTCAAAGCCATGAGGATGCTCTATGTACACTTCTTCCTCAATTATCCCATTGAGGAAAGTTGTTTTCACATACATCTAATGCATCATCCATCCCATAACCAAAACCAAAAACAACTGCTCTAATAGAAGTGTACTTGGCGACTAGAGAAAAGTCTCATAACAGTCCACTTCCTGATTCTGAGAAAACCATCTTGCCACAAACCTCACTTTGAACTTCTTGATGTTGACAACTATCGTATGTTTGATCTTGTAGACCCACCTGGAACTCACCACTGATTTCCCCTCCAGTCTTGGCACTATGTCCCATACATCATTTTTCGTGATGGAGGTGTACTCCACCATGGAATCCCTCCAAACATGTTGATCTACTGCCTCCTAAAAACTAGAAGGCTTGGAATCTATAATGTTGCACATTAATGCCATGTACTTTGGAAACTTCTTCAAAGGTGTGTTCTCCCCGAATGTGCTCTTAGGAGCCTCAACATGCTCTTAAGCATCCTTCAATGTCTGAGTGAACCATCAAGGTGTCTTGAGAAAACTAGTAGGAGTTGGTGTCCCCTCGTTTTCACCTGAAGGTTATTATCCAACTTTAGAAGTCGTCGATGACTTTGCCTCAACCTTCAAAGTTTTTTGCTCCTCATCCTTTGTCACTAGAATAAACTCATGAAACTTCCTAGATGCAAAGTCTTCCTGAAACTTTACATCCCTACCTACTACTATATTTCTCTGGTTTGGAATAAAGACCATGTGGGTCTTTGACGTCTCACTGTAACCAACAAACTCTTCCTATGGCAAGGTGCCAACTTGGTCATCTTTTCTACTAGCTCATGGATATATACTAGCCAAGCAAATATGTGGAAATAACTCGCTACTAGCTTCACACCATTGAATGCCTCCTTAGGTATCTTGTCCTCCAAGATCTTGTGATCGTTGTGTTGGTTCTAGCCAAAGAAACTTCGACAAGTCCAAGGCATGTATCATGCCCGTAGCATCCCCTATGATAAATTGAATTTTCTGCTCTACAACCCCATTATATTGTGGATTGTATGGAACAATCAACTCCCTCTTGATTCTCCCCTTTGTGCAAAAATGTTCTACTCCTTAAAGATATATTCACTTCCAATGTCTGATCTCAAGATTGATCTTTTCCCCTATTTGGTTTTCAACCAGAGTTTAGAACACTTGAATCTTGTTAAAGAACTTGGCCTTTGTCTTTAAGAAATAGATCAAAGTCTTGCGAAAAAAGTCATCAATAAAGGAAACATATATATGCTTCATAAGATTAATGTTGTTGACATTGGTCCACATATATCTAAATGTACTAGGTCTCCTTAGACCTATGACATTGCTTGGGAAAGCAACCTTGGTAAACTTGCCAAGTGTGCATACACTACATACTCCTTGTTGCTCAATGCAAAATTCTAGAAAACCCGAGACCATCTCCCTTATAATAGGCAAGGCCTTATGATGCAAGTGTCACTTCCTCTTGTACCACAACTCATACAAGTTGTCACAATTATGAACTAGGGATCGAATAAGTCCACCTATAACTTGTATAAATTCCCTTCCTTAACCTCGATCACCTTGTTGATTCAAGGTTAGACTCCTTCTAATGTAATAAGAACTTGTTGGTTCTTCAACTCTACTGCAAAACCATTATCTTCCATAACTAAAACTGAAACCAAATTTTGCTTGGGACCTAGAAAAACCATAACATCATAAAAAAGTAAAGAGTTACTTGACTGGAGCTAGAAGGGAATGCTACCAACTATTGCTACTGGATACTTGGCACCATCACTAAGTCCAATCTAAACTCCTAAGGTGTGCTCTTTTAAACTAGAAAACAAACCTTAAACTAATGCCATATGCTTAGATGCCCCACCATGCACATATCCAAGTCTTTGGAACCATGCTAATAGAAAGGCATGAAACTATCAAGAAATCCTTCTCGAACTTGGAGGCAAACTTATTCATCTAAGATTTAGCATATATTGCTACCTAGATCTATTGCTTCTTCCTTTTGCCAAACTTCTTATCTATACACTATGATGGATAATGCATGTGCATATGACAAATGAAGCACTTGATTTTATTCAATTTTATTCAATTCCTTCCCTGGTAGTGAGGTTGACTCCTCATGTTTTCCTTTACCCTTGTTGGCTCATTTGCCTCTGCCCTTCTTTGTTTGACCAAATAGGGCATGGTCGTTGTCACTTCCTTTCTTGTTAGCCTTTGACTCCATCTAGTTTCATCCTACATACAGTCATCCCACAATCTTTCAAAGGATGGAAGATTATCCCTCACAAATACCCTAGACAAATGTTTCCCATGGCATTGAGAAACCATCTAATGCCCTATTCATTAGCTCTTTCTCTTCAATCTTCTCCCCAACTGTTGCGAGTTGATCGCAGATCTGCATGACCTTCATTAGGTAATTGGTAAATATGTCTCATATGATCATTTTTACAAATCTGAGTCCGATATGCAATATCATCTTTCGATTTATGTTCTCTTTAATAAAGGCTAACAAGGGCATCGAACATGTCCTTCATTGTCTTCTTCTCATGTATATGAAAGATCGAACGACCCCTAATAACATCCATGATCATTGGCTTAGCTTTGACTTCTTTTTTGTGAATTGTCAAATCATTCGGGTGTATCAATGGAATCATTGCATCCTTGGCAATATCCTAGATATCATAGTTACATATATAGCCCATATTGCGATATATCGCGAGTCATTCCCTTTAATGATATATCACCACTAAAAAATCGCAACATTTATGACATTTTGAATATATCAAGATATATTGAAGGTGTCACGATATATTAGGAATATATCGATATGTTTTGGAAAATATCGCCCTAATAAAACAATTGCATGGAATTTGGGAAATAAATCCATGGGTTTAGTTTTGGCAATGCTATTAAAACCTAAGAAAATAAATTTTTAAATTAATAAATGGTAATATTAAATTCTTAAAGTAAAAGGGACATTCTCCTTATGTTTCATTTTCTATCATTTTACTTAATTTTTTAACATTACCATTAAATGTTTTGAGATGCTTTGAGAGTGGTTCCAACCTCGTCAAACTTCATATGCAAAAAGTATAATTTTAGATCCCATTCAAAATTCAACAAACTTAATAGTTTTTAGGATTTCAGGATTGCAATGCTTCCACTGGATTCTATCATGTATGTGGGTATAGGGGTGACATTTAATCAGGCACGTCAACCCCTATATGTACCTTGATGTTGGTGGTGTTGATTGTTGAACTCCTGTATCATGACCATAATAAAAATGTACCCTCCACTCAAACAAAATCACTTATTAAGCTTGGGAAGCCTTTTCTACCTTATTTTAGCAAATGGTTTAGGAAGTTTCATCAAAATTGTAGGGTGTTAAGTCTGTTGACTAATGTCCTTGGAGGCAACTTTGAGATTTGATGTAGACACAAGGGTAAGAGTCTAGAGGAGGGGGGCATAGGGTGTTATTAATGAATAGGATCCCGACAAAAGCAATGATTTTGATGATATGTAGCTATGGGAAGGGACAACTCACATTCACTTCCACCTCAGTCTTATTATCCTTCACCTTAGCCCGAGCAGTTGGAGCTTCCATTTCTGCCCCATACTCATCCAGAGCAACTACAAGACCACCTATTGCTTCTAGAGGAATTTAGTTCCCCTTGCTCGTACAAGGGGCAAAGAGGATCGATGATTCGTACTATTTATGAGTGTACTATGTAGTATCTAGATGCCTTATGAGTCATGATGATTGATCTCACGAGATACATCTATTTTGATCATTTAAGGTGATTTTGTATCATTCTATTAAGAACATATTTCAGTATTTCAATATGTGATCATGATCCCCCATTTGACATCTTATGTATCTTATATATTAGTTGTATTTTCATATTTATGTAGTATCATGTTTATTTGATGTTGTTGCTTTAGATGTTAAAAAAATTGAAAAAAAATGTTATTTTTGTATTTCTTGAGGTTTTACGACATTAGTCGATATTTTACGATATTTCCACCAATGTTGTCAATAACATTCCAAACCCTCGGCGATATATTCACCGACACGATATATATAACTTTGCTAGAGATCATTATCTTCCAATAAGAGAGTTACCCTAATTTTCCAAGATAGGAAATTAAGGGCACTTTCCAATCTATCACCGAACCTGAGAATTGTTGATGCCATCTTTGAGGTCTATCACACAAACTCCCAAATCTAATGGGTAAGAAAGTACTGCCTCTGAAACCCTCTAACTATTGATCCTAGTTCCAGACAATTGATCTACTATCATAAACTCTTCAAATTCTCAATCAAAGATGATTCGATACCATGTGAAAAATTTCAAGCCTAAATGATCCAAGATCTTCTGTTCACAACCAAACAAACATGTTATTTAATTGCAGAAATTTAACTTACTCACATAACAACAATCAAAATAAATGGAAAGTAAATAGCAGAAACGTAAAACAATCACATACATCAGAAATTTCTCCTTCTAATCATATTATCATTCGGCTAATCAAAGTTTACAAGGCAACTTCCACAACTACTAAAACCTAGCAGTTGCTTGGTAAGCAAATCCACCCAAACCTGAGGTGTACAGCCCCCTGAAGAGATGTACGACTTACATTAAAAACAAGAAAACAGTTGTTTTTTTACAGCCTGTTGTACTGTTGTACAGCCTATTCACGGTACTGTACAGCTTCTTATATGATACTGTATGGTATTGTACAGATCCATACAACTGTATGGATTTGTTCTATTGTACAGCCTCTGTTGTATGATACTGCTCCTCCAGGCTGACGTGCTCTACTCTCTCTTTCGGTCGTTGTCCCTATTAAACAACAACTATGCTTGAACTCTCTATCTTGTTTTCTCTTTCTACTTGTGCTAAAACCCTAATCTACCAAAACCGTAATTTCTCAATGAGATGTACAATCGAAATTAATCCTAATCTAAGTTATTAAGGTAGTAAATACACTTTAATAGACTCAAGAGCTAAATATAATAATTTCCACTTTTTCATTGTGTGAATTACTAGCTAAAATTATTTTTCAAAATCTGCAACCAATTCCTGCATGTTAACACTGAAAATGACAAAAGTTAAAAATAGAAAGCAACCCCAAATCTCAACGAAGTGATAGTTAAGGTATTCCTGGCATAAATGAAAATTTTCTTTCGCTAAAAAGAAATTACCTAACTGCACCTGATGCACACCTGAAAGCAGGCACTCGCTCCAATAAGCCAGAGATGCCACTTACCCTAACATCCACCCACTGAATCTTCCTTTCATGGAACCAACATCTTCGACTCTTTTCAATTTATTTACAGCTGCTATTCAACGTTTTATACTTTTTAAAGGTTGGATCCAAGCGATAGACGTCTTGATGCAAAAGGCATTAAGATCAATATCAAAATAAAAATGATGCACAGGATAAAGTGCATCGAATCATTGAAGAGTTGGTAAAGTAGAATGCGACAGAAGAACAATGTAAAGACAATGCTAAGTGGTAAGAAGAATATAATTTTCAATAAAATTGAATTTTAGGGGAAATATAAAGGCAGCCACATACTGGCTGAAATTAAACTGGATGGAAAAAAGCTAGATCAATGCACCTAGAAGGTCAGAACCATCAAGTTATACATTCACATAAATGGCTAGAAAATCAAGGAAATAAAAAAATTATCAACAGATGCCTCAATTGATTCATAAGCATTAATGGCAATAACTTTATACTGCAAGTGGAACAATTCATGTTCCTACCTTGGATATCATACCAAATTATCATATAATCTGTCCTCCTTCAATACTGCCTTTTGGCATAAAGGCATTAATGGACCTTTGAATAACACGATGTATTAGATAGATGACTTGCATATAGGGCAAGTCGCTTGTCTGGACAGCCAAGGATCAATACACTGAAATAAACAATGCCAACATCCAAATCAGCATATATCAGGCAACTCTACAATTAAATAAACATATCCACAAACATTAAGCTTGCACAATAGTCTTGCAAGACAGAACCAAAATGAATAATTTGAAAAACATTAGCCTTTTATTGGAAAACCAGAGATAATCTGTACTTAAGGCACAAACCATATAACCAGAATCTTACATCTTTATGGAATTTATGCATGCATAACAGGTGTCGAATAGCTTCACCAGCTCTTGGCATCTCTAAGCAAATAGAACAGGTTTCATCTGAAACATCATTCTGGCATACAGGAATACCTTGTTAACTAGAACACGACAAATTTTATGTGCCTATAAAAGAATAATCTAAAAGAACAACAATCTGTATCTTTTCACATGGAAATTTTGAATTTCACCTGAACAGTCGAAACAGGCAGGCGGTCTATATGCCGTTGTGATGCACCGCGACTTTCATTACCATCATCAAGTGCCAATAACATCTCATAATCATTCCTGATAAAAGCATTGAAATATATATGTATTATATTTTGAGCCAAGTATAATATCAACATACCCACAAATCATAGGTACCAACCACATATAAATTTTTTTCATGTGTCATGAACCTAGTGTTATCCCTGCACATGTCATTTAGATCCATCTAATTTTAGATGCCATCTAGGACCAGATCCTTTGGATATCAATGGACAAAACATAAGTCAACATGAAGCATACGTTCTTCTACTCTTTTGCAATAACCCCTGCTTTCGTATTTTGAAATTTTGGCATATTTCATTTTGCAAGTATTATATTGATTATGCTTTGAAATAAATATCTGTAAGGTTCTGGCTTAGTAGTTGGGACGAGATGCCGCCATGCAAACAACACGGTTTCAAACCCCACTGAGTGTAGAGCCCTTGTGTGTGCGTCTGTGTGAAGGAAAGGTGTTTGACCTCCTGGAGTTGATTTCCCTCGATCATTAAAGGGACTTAACACATGTTTGACAAGCCAAATTGGTCTAAGTGGAGTTAGCAGGATACTTTATCCTAATTAACCGAAATTTAAGTGGCAAGAACTCCACTAAAATAAAATGGATATTTAGAAATGGCTATTATCTTGAAAACAACCTTGCTATGGAGACGGATAGACTAAAGTGGCTAGTGACATACGAATTTGAAAAGATGAGGGTCAATGACATTGCCAATGGAAGTGTTCACCTTGCTTGAAATGTTTGCCATCCATGCACATTCCACTTGTTATTTGAATGAAACTTAGATGCTTTTGCTATCCATATGAGAATTCTCTCAAAACAAGGAAGGTTTCTGCAGACTCTTGATATCCTTTCACTATCATGTGCTACTTCCACCCTCTTAGAGATTTGCACATAATTCAACAGTAATCCCTAACTTGACATAGAATAGGGCAGGACATAAATGTCTGCCCCTGGTATATTTGAGGCCTATGTTAGCTTATATGTGTGCAGGTTCAAGATGGGACAGTAAAGTCTTCCTGACGCTCTCTGACGGAGAAGGGAGATTAGTTTCATGTTGACTCCCTAGTTAAGAGGGAAGGTTGATATTTCAGTATTTTCTCCCGATCACTCCGAGAGGGGGTGAGGAGATTGGTCCCATGATTGACTCCCTCAATAAGAGGGAAGGTTAACTTTACTCCCTAACACTCCGTGATGGAGTGGGGAGATTGGTTCCATAATTGTGTCCCTCGCTAAGAGGAAAGAGAAGGATGATTACATAGAGACCATGCATTTTCCCAATCACTCTTAGAGGGAGTGAGGAGATCTCTCGGACATCCTACGCTGGGATGGAGAGGCCAATGCATTCTCCCGATCACTTCGAAAGACATGAAAGATCTCTCGGACATCCTAAGATGGGATGGAGAGGCCAACGCATGTTGTCGATTACTCTAAGATGGAGTGTGAGGAGATCTCTCAGACATCATACGATGGAGAGATTTCATGCATTCTCTCGATCACTCTGAGAGGGAGTGTGGAGATCTCTTGGACATCCTAAAGAAGCTAGCACACACTGGCGCAAACTAGTACTTCTGTATGGACTCACTGATGGACAGGTTGAGTCGGTGCATGTTCCCCGACGAACTAGGTTGAGCTAAGGCACGTTGAGCACATGAATGTTCCCTGGCGAACTGGGTTGAGATGAGCCCTGTTGATTTGGTGAATGTTCCCCGACGGACTGGGTTGAGCTGAGGCACGTTGAGCACACGAATGTTCCCCGACAAACTGGGTTGAGGTGGAGCATTTTGAGTTGGTGCATGTTCCCGAATGGACTAGGTTGAGCTGACAAACGAGTGATTACCCAATGGGTAGGGTAGAGTTGTGGAGCTAGTGCATGTTCTCCGATGGACTGAATTGAGCCGATGCGTGATGACAATTCTTGATGGACTGAGATTGTGTTGGAAGACGCGTCCTTATGATGTCAAGATGTTCAAGATAGTCATGATGTACCAATGAGATCCAGATGTGTTCTAGTATGATTATGTTTATGGTGCCTCCCTGGCTAAGAGGGAGTGTTGGTATAGTAGATGCGTTAGGCACATCCTCACACAAGTTGGCCCAAGAAATTAAAATAATAAAATATATTTTCTTTGTTGTGGCATAAGATAAGTCGGCCCCAGTTAAGAAGACAACTCGACCTAGTTAAAATAAAAATAGTTACCCAAAAAATAATATAAATAGGAGGGACGCCTCCTCATTTGAACATACCACAAAAGCAAGTTCTCTCCAGTAGCAAGGGGGTTTGCTCAAGACAGTAGAAGACCGGTTTCTAGGGTTTTCCAACATTGAAGAAGTTCGTTGTTGTTTTATTGGATTTATGCTACTGCTATCTGGATGTACATTGATGTCTGAACATTTTGTCTCGATTGGAAGGTGTGAGCTCAAGGGAGACAATAGTTTTGTGTTGTCTACGGTTGGGAGGTAATAGATCATCCCCGTGGTTAAACGAGCTCCACATTCACTTTTGTTTATGAGCTTGGTTATTCTTTTAGTGATCTTGTTTGTTATGTTGTTGTCTTTATAGAAACTAACATATAGATCTAAGATCTAGATCGAAGATCTAGAATCAAAATCAAAGAGCAAAATACAAAGCAGTGGTGCAGCTACAAAAGTCCTAACACTGTTGAGAACAAAAACCCTTGGAAGAATGTCCTTCCATGGGAGTAATTAGATGGAAGCCTCAATACACCCTAATGCTTTCGATATTTTTATCACTCCTAATATCTGAGGCTGTAGGAAAGAAACTCCTAATAGATGACTGGATGAAAGACATGGAGGAGTTGGCCCATTGTGTGTTTTGTTGTCTCATATCTGTGTCGGGATCTAAGATAGAATTTTCATAAGTGTCTTGCTCATGAAACACTAACTACCAACCACGGTCTCATAGATCTGTTGAGTGATATTATGCTTATGGCTACCTCTCTCTTAGTACCCCTGTAAAATCAAGGAAACTGGCAAGGCGATTGGCATAAGTGTCTTGTTGACAAAACACTAATTCCCACCCGGGGCCTCACATATCTGTTGGTTGATATGGTTCTTATGGCTGCCTGTCTCTTACTGCCCTTGTAAAATCAAAAGGGCTGGCAAGGCAAGTGAGATTGATGTCCGAGGGACTCCCTCATGAACAAGGCTAAGCAACATTGGTCCATACAGCTACAGAAGGTTGAGGGGGAGTTTTGTGACTCCTTGTGAAGGCACTAATACAAACCATAGGCCTCGTAATAGATAATGGTAGATAATGCATGGATATTACATATGTTAATTTTGTACCTAGGAAAGTGTTCCCCTAGGTGACTTTAGCCTTAGTCACTTAAAAGGGGAAATAAAGTGACCCTTGCATTAAATGACTTAAGTGGAGCACTTAATGAGACTTTAGAAATTAAAGTCTAAGTTTGATAAATTTGTATGGGTGAGGGAAATTAATTTTGAGAAATTAAATGGAGCATTTATTCTCATCCCTAGATCTAATCTAATCTCAGCCATTGGATTAGATGCTTCCTCACCTACCTAGGGTTTCAAACAAATGCTAGGGAAAAGGCTCTTTGATTCATACTAGAGAGAAGACTGAAGAGAAGAAGAGAGAGCTGAAGAGAGAGGGCAGAAATTTCGAGGCACCAGGCCGAGAGTTTTTCAATGGGCACAAAAACCGAGGAGCATATATTGCTAGCACAGATCCCGAGGAGAGTACGGCCTGCATTAATTGTTGGCCCATAAATCAAGAAGTACGGCTGCATTTATTGCTGTCCATACAGTGGATTCTGGCACAGTTTTCGAGGGCAAATTCAGGCACTATTTTCAAGAAGAAATAACAGGCACATTTCCTGATGCAGCAAGCATTTATTTCTGGCACGATTTTCGAGGCAGTACGGCTGCATTAATTACAGTCCATACAGTACGGTTTTGGGTCTGTTTGGCACAAAAACCAAGGGCAAGAAATTTATTGTTCATGCACAGAAATCAAGGGCAGACTGTGCTGTGATTTTCAGCCATGTTTTTTGAGACAAGTGCACAGAAACCGAGGCAGCACTTGCACAGAAATCGAGGGAGCTTGCTGGGTCATTTTACTGGGTTGAGGTAAGTTGATTTTTTACTATAAATGACTGTCTGATTTTTTCCTGAAGAAATAATAAACTCTCTCTCTCTCTGACTGGTTTTCCCCTTGTGGGTTTTTCTAGGGCCATTGGCCGAAAAATTATGAGCACTGTGTGTTGAATGGCGTGCATTTTATTTACTTTCTGTCCATGAAAAGATGAAGTTACAGCAGTGTTTTTAAGTCTGAAATTTATGTTTATTTCCATCCATTTTTTTTCTGTGTTTGCAAAAAATTGAGACATATTTTTACATCTAAACCGAAGGCTGAAACTTGTGAAAAATGTACAACATAACTTTAAGATAATGCTACAAAAATCCCATAGACCAAAGAAGTGCTACAAAAATCCCGATCTTTTGAAAATGGTAGATAATGAATGGATATTACATAATTTTAAGATATTAAAGTTACTTTAATCACTATGTGGGTCAATTCTTCTATGAGAAGACAATTAAGCATAACTTTAATTTATTAAAGAACTTTAATACCACAATAGCATTTCTATCATACACCCAGTTACTGTAAGACATAACTTTTTAATATATTTAAAAGTAATGTTTACAAACCCCACTTAGATTATTAATGAAGTTTGGCTTTATATTTACACCGATAGGTATTTATATTTTACAATTTGGGGTGGACAGGGGAAGGTACTCTTCCTAGATTGCAAGAAGTTGAGACAAGTGTACTGTCAAGATTTATTATATGGTCATCGTTCCAAATTTGAAATAAACAATTAAAAATATATATATCAAAAATTAAAATATCTTAGTTTCCTTGTGATAAGCAATAACTAGTAGTTGAGGAATGGATAATGGACAGTTTGTGGCACTTAACTTGTGGCCTATCGGTGTTCACAGGCCACAAGTTAAGTGGTTGTGCTAGCAATAAAGTTATATTGCAAACATATATAAGGGAGATATTTTAAATTTTATATATTCTTAAATTATATATAAATTTTAATTTTAAAATTATAAAAAATATATTTATATTGCTTGTGCTTGTTTCCTCGCCATATCTAGATCCGGATCCATATTTTGGTAACTTAGACCAAGGGCAAGAAAAACAATAATATATAATACTGATTAAAATTTGTAGGATATATTCTTTTGTTTTTGTTAACTTTTAATACAGGGTACATAGTTTGTACTCATAGAATCAATTCCTTTTCCACGCTCTCATAGAATCAATTCCAACAGCTAACAATCAAAGATTATGAAATACCTATCAAAATAGCAGATCAAGAAAAACTCAAAGAGTGTAGACAATGCCTGCTATCAGGTTAGGTTGGATAGGTGTTTTGTAATCTCTAATTAGATATCTTGCACAAGTTTTCGGGACGCAGGAACATAGGGAACGTGGGAACGAGTATCGGATACGTTTAGAAGTTTCCCCCAAATTTGCAGGAACGGCAGGTTGGGAACGTCAATAATATATATTAAAAAAATAAAAAATTAAAATTAAAAAAACATGAGAAGAGAAGAAACATAGAGAAAAAGAAAAGTGTTAACACAAATCAGATGACTTAACTTATCCCTTGTATTACGGTTGTAACTATAACTTCTTAGTGGATGGAAATGGCAATAAAATCAAGGATTAAAATGTATTAGAATATTATATGTTTACAAAACATTCTATGCAAAGGTATATAATTATTCAAATTTAAATTATTATAAAATCAAAATCAATATACTTTTTATTTAAATATAATATATGAATTTAGTTTTAAAGTAAGATTTAAAACCATTTCCAGTTAGTTAAAAGTCTACATTTTATTCATAAAGTAAAAGTAAAATAAATAAATTTATTTTATTTTATTTAATAATATATAAAAAGTCAAAATAGATTTACATTTATTATTGATTAGCAATAACTGCAATTCAGTGTAGGGATGAGTGAATACTCTAGCACGAGGGTGAAATAGAGATCAGTGCACCAACTAGACAAGGTAGCCCGAAAAAGATTTTTATTGCAACTTAGTTTTCTAGAGAAATTGTTGAGTCAACCATATATATGTATGGTCGCAAGGAAATAGGAATGTTGTTAACAACCAACATGGCGATCATGAAACCCGGATGCGAGTGTATGCCACGTCAATAGTGACACGGGGGAGGCTGACAAGGCAATCCCTTCTACCGTGTGTCGTCTCGATGCTTTCATCTCATGACTACGGGCCTTTACTCCAGCATGGAGGTGGCTAGCTCCAGCTATGCCAATGGGGCTCGGCCGTCAACTCGCCGCGAGGCTGCATTAATTTGCCAGCCTGCTGCATGGACCGACGTGCCCACCTCTATTTTTCTCTATCACGTCTCCGGCTGAAACATTTGCTCCTGCAACTCCAACGTCTCTATCCTCCAATGCTCCCAGTCTTCATCACCCACTGCAACTTTGTTCTCGACTTTGGTTTTTTCAATCTCTTTCGTCATTCTGCCATGTCCAAGAGGCAACGTGGTGTCCCTCATCAAGGCCGTCAAGGTAGAGGTGCTCAGGCGGAGCGCCAAATCCCACTCTTAGCACAGGCCAGCGGGGACGGTTTTGACGTGGAAATCCGTGAAGAGGTTCAATGGATGGATGGTTAATGACTGGGAGGTCGAACTTGCCGAAGATGTCAACGTGGCTAGAAGAACCCTGGAACGGACGAGAAACTACTGGGTCTTCAAGAATCTGCTCATCCGCCTCATCCTTCGTTTTCACTCCCAACCGTTGGCTCCTGCCCCCCCTGTGCCTCCAGCTCCGCTCCTGCCGTTGGCTCCTGCCCCCCTGTGCCTCCAGCTTCGCTCCTGCCGTCGGTTCCTCAAGCTATTCCA
Source organism: Pseudotsuga menziesii (assembly GCA_001517045.1). Lineage (NCBI taxonomy): Eukaryota > Viridiplantae > Streptophyta > Pinopsida > Pinales > Pinaceae > Pseudotsuga > Pseudotsuga menziesii. The sequence continues at coordinate 1,013,182 of LPNX010450313.1, read as the reverse complement.
CCCCCACCAATTGTTCCTGTTTGCTCCACAATTCTCCCAGCCTGGAACCCCGGCCCCTCCGTCCATCTCCATTCCTCCACCATAGAGACGCACTTCCACTCTCCCGGCGGGAAAATTCACGTCCAACCCTGTCTTAGCCAAAAAGTTTGTCCCTCTCCCCGTAAAGCAGCCCCCTCCAGGCAACAATGATGCAGACGACTCCACCAAGGACGAGACGATGGATTCTTCCAGTGACATTCCAAAGGACGCGCTAGACGAACCAGCATGGCCAGCTTCTACAGGCTTTGGCTACCCCATTGTGGAGGAACCCTTCTACAAACCATAATCAAGTTTTGTCATGATTTCATGTCTTCTTTCAGCTATATGTGGCTCTGCAAGCCATACTCAGGTTTTTCATGCATATAACACCGCAAACTTGGATTCTGCTAGTCTGGTTCTTCCAAGAACATGTGAGTTTTTTGTTTATGTCTCTCTTTTGGGCATGTTTTCCCTCCTGGAGGGAGGGTTCTAGTTTTGTGGATCTGTTTTCCCTCTTGGAGGGAGGGTCTGGCTCCTTTCTGAACTTCTATGTCTGCTTCTTATGAGCAGGTCTGCGTCTTTGTACTGTAACTTCCTATGTACCATTATTTTCTTTTTTTTAATAGAATAGCATCCAACTTACAAAAAACACATGGCAATCATGAATACATGGAAGTTTCCAATGAAGGAAATGCACAAAAGAAGTCCCCAAGTTCCCGATTTTAGAGGGTAAAAGTTCCCAATAAGTTCCCAACCATCTGGAACGGTTCCCATTGGATTGGGAAAGTTCCCTGGAACATCGGAACTTTGGGAACGAGTTTCCTAAAAGCCGGGAGCAGTTCCCGTGCTACATAGCTAATTAGGTTTTCAGATTGCTTGTCATTAACATAACAGCAATCTGAAAATTCAGGAAAGCATACCAGAAATTTGTAGCAGATATCACATTACTTTTTATTCTCTATAGAAAAGAGAAACCACACAGCTTGGTATCACACACAAGCTTTTCATTCAAAATCCATACTACCAATATAGACCCACCTAACTTTGGTTCTACAAAGCGCCTAGAGGGATCAAATCCGCAAACCTTTTATTGATTTTTGTACCTAGTGTTACCGGTTGAAATGGCAGTACAAGCCACCGATAAGCATGTGAGGAGGAAGTGACCACTATCACCTTAGTCAACTTCTCCCAACTGCTTTGGAAGCCTAAGCATCCTAGGGCTGATCCCTATTAAATCTCTGAAAAGACACTAAAAGATACCTCTTTCGAGGATGTTAGCAACTAGTGCCTTATTGGAGTCAAATTAATGTGTGGGAACGATGAACTAAGCGTGCATATGAAACATATAAGTGTAGTTATTAATGCGTTCACTCAGTTATTCCATGATAAGAAAATGACCGAGTCTCACAACAAGTATGCAATGTCATACAAGTATGGGGGATCATTAACCTAATAACCAGTGAATATGCAATGTCATCCGCAATGTATTCACCATATATCAGATCTGAAAGTAAGTTGTCAGTCCCTTAGAATTACCATTAGTAACACTAACCATTCAGAACTAAGTATGAACAGCAGTATAAACACAAAGTCTGAAATAGATGTGTATATGTGTAATTATGTGTGAAATGTGTGTATTTCAGTTATTATGACAGCAGTAGTATTATTTGTACCAGCAGTAAGTATCAATACAGCAGCATTAGTGTTCCATATTGGATTTTGAATAAACATCATTAACATAACAACAATAGCATAAATTTGTATTCACTATAGTGTAACTAGGCATCAACTTTGAACCATGTAAAATGAGCATTCAGTACTAGCTAACCTCACTCTATAATGAATGCATGCAGACCAAATGTATAATGATAAAAGGATTACTACAGTCCACTTGCTGCAATTAAACCAGCACTTGTATTATCATAAGACTAACCCTTTGTTTATTATTGCTGTGTAGGTCAAGCGAAGACTTGTAGCATCTAAAGGGAGGGCTGCCACTGTAAGGGCAGCCCTAAGATATGCGTAGAAGGCCAGCGAGTGAGATAAAAGGAAGGGAGCTGGACGCTGGGGTAGAAAGGGTTGCTGTAGCAGCAGATGGAGGAAGAGGTAGGGCTGCTGCTATAGCAGCAGACCCAAATTAAAGGAGCAACCGCGAAGGAAGGAAAGAGACTGCGAAGTGTAGCGAGAGTTAGAAGGGGGTTGTGAGGGTTTGGGGGGTGGTAGAGAGGGTATTTTAGGGAGCTGTGAGGGTTTAGGAGGTGGCTTGCAACACTGTTTTAGGGAAGCGAAAGTTAGGGAATAAGGAGAAAAGGGGAGCAAGGCCTAGAGGGCAGCAAGGGTTTGGGAAGACAGTAGAAAATTGACAAAAAAAATCAGACTTTAGTCAATCACTTAGTTAAACCCAGATTTCAGACTTAAAACTTGTCATTAATAAAAATACTTCTCATGCATTTAAATCAACAACTCAACAAGCTGAAACACTGAAACTAAGACTGTAGTAGCGCAAAACACATAAAAAACAGCAGACTGATAAACCCGTAAAACAATAGAATTTTTGGTCAAGATGACCCTGGAAAAGAAACCCCTCGGGAAAACCAGTCCAAGAGAATTTTATTGCAGGATTTTCAGGCAAAAATGTCAATTTACAGCAGCATTAAATCACTGTACAAGTGCCTCGATTTCTGTGCAGCACCTCCATTTCCATGCCAAGCTGACAGTACGGACTGTACAGCCTCCACACCAACAACCCACTTCAAAATTTGTGCCCAGCAGTTCTCGAAATCTGTGCCCATCGATCCGTACATTGTGTGGCCCCTCAAAAATCGTACCCAGCAGTCCATACACTGTACAGCCTCCTCGAAATCGTTCCCAGCAAGTACAGTACATCCCAAAAGAAAATAAATGTCTTGGGATGCATGCCTAGCTCCTCAAGAAATGTGCCCACTTGAGGAAAAAACATTATCCTTGGGATTTGTGCCCACCTAAGAAAAATACAACTCCCTCTCTCTCTAAAAATTAACCCAGCCAAAATGCTCATTCTTGGAAATGCTTTCCTTGTCTTGCATACTACCCTAGGCTCTCTCTTATAACTTGAGAGTGACTTTTCACCTTCCCCAATCCCTAAATCCAAAGCCCAAGATTAAATCTTGCATTTTCAAGATCAATGGTTGAAAAACTTTCCCTCCAAAAGCGATTACATTTAATTTTAATAAAGTTACCATTTACTTTATGAAATAAGTGCACTTTATTTCATAAAGTCACTTTATAAAATTAAAACAAGGGAATACTTTATAAAAAGTCCCATTACATAAGAGTCACTTTAAAACTTTATAAAACACCATTACAAGGTAAAGTAGCCTAGCCAGTGCATGGTCACTTCCGCATACAAGACAAAAACATGCGGAGTACCTCTAGATCTAAATCACTACACTCCCTCTTAGCGAGGGAGGTACTCACTATCATCATCATCAGATCCCATCCTCACATCCATCACATTGTTTGTTGTAGGATCTCCCTATGAACCTAGAACCAACGCTATTACCTGCACTGAACTCGAATCCTTAGATAACCTCTTGGCAGCCACCCCGAACCCTGAGCTCCTAGGAGAATCCACTCTCCCATCTTGAACATTGGTCTGCTCATACTGGTTGAGCCTCCTGCTAGTACTCAGAAGAGACTCCCTCTCTTCCATCAGAACTTGAGATTGTACCATTCGCGCCACTACAACCTCATGAGTCTCCTGCTCCTCATCTGACTCATCAACTGTGGGTTGTGCACTGAACTTGTACAACTCTTTGAACCGATCACCAATCAGTTGTAGATCAATCAGTCCCTCTCTCTCCGAGTATATATATACATGTCCCTAATCATCTCTATAGGGAAATGTGTACACATGTCCCCTCCGGAACAATGTCGAATACCCTGCATCCTGCAAGGCTGAGACTAAGAGCAAGTTAACCCTCATCCCTAGAACAAAGAGAACCTCGTCCTACTCGATGTATCCTCCATGACTAAGTTGGAATCTAACATTTCCAACTCCTTGCACTGCACGTGCATGTCCCCCTTCTAACTGAACAAACTAGTCAAGACCAGTCTCAGAAATGATACAGCATATATATCATATTCCTGTCATATGATGAGAGGCTCCACTATCAACATACCAAGTACCATTCTGAACAACTCCATTGCTACCGGCACTAGAAATAAAGGAGAACACTGAGAACTCCTTCTCAATCCTTCTCGCAAAGTCCTCTACTTCTACTATAGTTGCAATCACAGAGCCAACAACAACTCAAAAATACTATTGTACCCACAATCAGCTGCAATCACAGAGCCTCAGCTCTGATACGATGTAGAAAATTGACCAAAAAAACAGACTTTTGTCAATCACTTAGTTAAACCAAGATTTCAGACTTAAAACTTGTCGTTAATAAAAATACTTCTCATGCATTTAAATCAACAACCCAACAAACTGAAACACTGAAACTAACTCTGTGGCAGCGAAAAAAACAGATAAAAAATAGCAGACTGATAAACCCATAAAACAGCAGAAAGTTTGGTCAAGATTACCTTGGAAAAACTCCCCCTGCGAAAAACCAGTCCAAGAGAATTTTATTGCAGCATTTTCAGGCAAAAATGTCAATTTATAGCAGCATTTAAATCAACATTAAATGATTGTACCAGTGCCTCAATTTCTGTGCAACACCTCGATTTTCTGCCCATCTGACAATACGGCTTGTACGGCCTCCACTGCAGCAACCCACTTCGAAATTTGTGTTCAGTAGTCCTCGAAATCTGTGTCCAGCAATCCGTACACTGTACAACCCCTCAAAATTTGTGCCCAACAGTTTATACATTGTACGGCCTCCTCAAAAATCATGCTCAGCAAGTACAATACAACCCAACAAAAAATAAATGTCTTGGGATGCGTGCCAAACTCCTCAGGAAACGTGCCCACTTGAGAAAAATACAACTCCCTTTCTTAAAATTAACCCAACCAAAATGATCACTCTTGGAAATGCTTTCCTTGTCTTGCACACTACCCAAGGCTCTCTCTTCTAAATTGAGAGTGACTTTTCAAGATCAATGGTTAAGAAACTTTCCCTCCAAAAGCGTTTACATTTAATTTTAATAAAGTCACCAATTACTTTATGAAATAAGTGCACTTTATCTCATAAAGTCACTTTATAAAATTAAAACAAGGGAATACTTTATAAAGTCTCATTGCATAAAAGTCACTTTAAAACTTCACAAAACAACATTACAAGGTAAAGTAGCCTAGCTAGTGCATGGTCACTTCCGCATACAAGACAAAAACATGCAAAGTGCCCTAACCTAAAAACTAACCTAACCTAACCCTAACAAAGACTAACCCTAACCTAAAAACTAACCTAAACTAACCCTACACTAGGTTTTTGGAAGAGATAATGTGTGAAAACAAAAGGAGATCTACCCTAGCAAAGCTCTACCCTACCTAGGGCATCTAGAGAGGAAGAGATACTAGGTCAAACAACTAGCCTAATAAACTAAGAGAAAAACCCTACAGGACCCTCACAAGGAGGTGTGCCTCAACTTGCTAAGGTGACAAGAAGGCTAGTAATGGCCTATTCTAGGAGAAAATGCAGCACTAGGGCTACCATTTAGCCGCGAACATGCATTATCCACCAACATTCAAACAAAGAGATAAGAAGTCTCACCTCCAAGTACTCGTGTTTAGCCAACAATCAAAACATCACCTTGCAAAGAATTTCACAAAAGAATTACCAGAAAACAGCATGCATTAACCCAAAAAAAACCTCCTCAAGAGGGTTGCATCTCTCCAAAGAGCCCTAGCAAGGGTAAAACAAATGCATAGTGTATTATCCCATAAGTCTAGTTTAAAATGAAGGCAATGAGATCTATTTATATGATCTCACACTCACTTTTTACAAAATATCCAGGCCTCATGCCTCAAAACATGTTAATTTGAAATTATAAAATCTCAACTTAAAATTAAAACAAATAATAATAATAAATACCCTAAGGTAGGCTACATGGGATATTTATACCCCCAAGTGCCAAAATGTGTTCAGATAAGCGAATCACTCCGAACGAAAGGTTGGAGTGAGTTGGTGAGTGGGCGTTATACCCCATCTAACCCCAAAAATGTTGTAAAATCCCTCAACGCCCTCCTCAAAGCAACAAAAAGGCCTAGCATGGAATGGCTTCCTCTAAGCAGAGAAGGCCAAGGAGAGAAGGTGCCAGTTGTTTGAAGGGTTAGGAGGGTGTCCAAAGTGGCTCTGCAGGGAGACAAATGTCTCGTAGCTGAAGCAGAGACCACTAGAGCATGCAAACAGCATATGGAGCCATGTGACCCTGTGATCAACCCTTAAGAGACCTGAACACCAACCCCGGGGTTAAAACCCTAGCAAAGGGCAGTCACTAGTGTTATTAAGCCATAGTGATCCTAAAGGAGGAAGCAAAGGGCCCATCCATGACCACCATTGCTCAATAACGCCCCTCCTGGTCGAAAAATTTGGCTCTCTTCCCCTAGGGTACACCTGAAGGTGCGTTGGGTACAGGTGCAGCATAGCACCTACGAAGTTGTTCCCCTAGTGATTTTTGCCTAAGTCACTAAAAGAGGAAAATAAGTTAAATAACATGACCCTAGATTTAAATGACTTGAGATGAGCATTTAATTTCACTTTAGGGATTAAAGTGACTTTGGAAAAAAAAAAAATTAAGTTGAGTGAAATATTTTTTGGAGATAAATAAAGTGCACATAATTTCTCATCGATTGATCTAAGCCAATTTGGGCCCTTGGATTAGATGGCCATTCAGCTACTTCATTAAACAGCAAAAAGGCAAGGGAAGGCAAATGAGACTAATTCATTGTTTCCATGAGCATTGGAGAGCAAAAGAAGGAGATTTCACAGGAGATTGAGAGAGAGCAACAGTGGGCATGATTCCCAATGTCCGTACAGCAAAATTTATTACAGTTTCGTACAGCACGAATCCAAAGGAAGCACAAAAATCAAGGTCAGTACAACAGCATTTATTGCTGAGTCCGTACAGTCTGGGCACAAAATTCGAGACAGTTCTGGACAGCAATTGGCACGTTTTACAAGGCATCCCGTACAGTTCTGGGGCACAAAATTTGAGGTGAATCCATACAGCAAAGGGTAAAAAACTCGAGGACCATACAGGGTGTACGGTACAGCTGTGGGAACAGAAAACAAGTACCGTACAGTCAGGTTGTGGCATGGTTTTCGAGGCAGCTTGGTAGCAGAAATTTTTAGGCAGTAAATTTATGTTTTCAGTCTTTGCTGAGCACTGTGGATGAGATAAGTTTATCTCTGTTTTGAAATTGCTGTACTTAAATTTTATAGAAGAAATAAAATTCTCTCTCTCAAGAACAGGTTTTCCCTGGAGGTTGGGGCTTTGCCTGGGTCAATTTGACCAAAAATAACTGTCTGAAATTTTATTGTGACTGTTTTGTTTCTGCTCATTGAAGTTGTAAAAATTCTTCATGTGTTTCTGTCAAATTGTTTATGAGAAATATCAACTAATTTGCAACTGAAAGTATAATTGGACATTAAACAATGAAAATGGAGGCATCAAACCGGGTTGGGGAACTTCAATAAAATTTACACCTTTCATCACTAAAGTACAGCACACACCCCTCTCACCACCATGCTACAGCACACTGATGCATGCATTCTTTTTCTTTATTTTTTTATGGGACAGACAAACACTTTCCCCCACCCAGCCTCCACTATGCTACAGCACATTGATGCATGCATTCTTTTTTTTTTAATTTCCATGGGACAGATGGAACTGCCCCACCATTTATATATATATAATATATATATAGCACACACCCCTCTCACCACTACGCTACAGCATATTGATGCATGCATTCTTTTTTTTTATGGGACAGACAAACAGTTTCCTCCACCCAAGCTCCACTATGCTATAGCACATTGATGCATGCATTCTTATTTTTTATTTTTTATTTATTTTTTAATTTCTATGGGACAGACGGAACTGCCCCACCACCCGAACTCCACTATGCTACAGTATATTGATGCATGCAAACTTTTCTTTTTATTTTAATTTTTTTCTATGGGGCAGACGGACACTTTCCCCCCACCAGGGCTGTAGAAATGCGCCTTCTCGGCACAATCACAGACTAGAAGAATCACTCTACTATACCCTAGTTCACTCTGTGGCAGAGTCCCTCTAGTAAGACTGAATAAACTACAATAGCAATGGATGTAACGCAGTCTACCCACACAAAAGCAAAACCTCATTGCTCTAACTCATCATCTACAACACACCAAACAATAGTGACAGCACAGCAATCTCTGCTGCTGATACTCACTGCAAAATACATTGACTTTCCTTCTCTGCCCTATCTAACTAATGTGCCCACCTCTCCTTTATATAAGATAAGGAAGAAGATGTTACAAAACAGCATAAGAATATCTTCAAAAGTGGTTCACCTCACATGTATGGTCTCCATGTGCCATGCATAATCTGCAACTCCCAAGATAACTATGTCATGCATGCAGTGTAACTCCCAGAGTCACTGCCCCCTGCATGCAGCAATCTCTACCAAAATAGTCTGCCACATGCAAAAGAGATTGTCCCAAAATAGTGGAAACTGCATGCCTCCTACAATAGTGCACCATGCATGAAAGAATCTCTTCAAAAATATTGCACTTTGCATGCAGGAATCTCTCTGAAATAAAATATAACATGCATGGATGCATGTGCCTTGCTCATTGGTAATACTCCCTCTCCCACATGATGACTTCATAAGCAGCTCACCGTCCCTACATGAATATCGCCCTTCGTCCAGCAAAAGCCGATCAAATAGAAGCTCAAATTCCTGAAGGTGAAAAGAAATGGAGAACAAAGTCGGAGCAACTGGGTAAACTAACAGTTTGGTGGCATCAAAATAATATCACAATCGGTAAAAATTAAAATATGCGTCAACAGGGACTTGTCTGGTTGGTTAAAGGACAGTGGTGATATTCCCTCCACTACAATTTAGTTACCCCTAGTACAAGTTAGCACCACCTAAATCATCATCACTGCCCAAGTTTGCTAGAAGCGGTGATGGACAATGTTCCTAGCCTGATTGCCAATGTCTTTCCACTGCATGTTAATTAAGCGACACATATAGTCAAAAGAAGTGTACTAAAGAAACACTTTAAATAAGCAAGCAATCTAATGAAATAATAAGACATGGCGATTAACTATGTCCACAAAAAGGGGGACTAAAACAAACAACAATTCCTAGCCAAAGTGCCAATGTCTTTCCACTGCATGTTGATTGAGCGACATGTATAGTCAAAAGAAGCGTATTAAAGAAATACTTTAAATAGCAAGCAATCTAATGAAATAATAAGACATGGCAATTAATTATGTCCACAAAAAAGGGGGACTAAAACAAACAACAATGGTTATCCTAATCTTCCATACGTACTCATTAAAGTCCCGTTGGATTCCAGCAAGATGCCCATTTGTTATATGGCCTTCAGCAGCACGCTCCAAGGCTTCTAGTAAATCTATCCTCTGCAAAACATCGTCATGACCATTAGCAAATTTATCTTTGTATCAGACATGCAGTAATGAATCTCAAAAATTGTACACCTGACGTAAATTACCATATCTAAATTCATGTGAGATGGGAAATGGAATCTTCTTCCATCAACTGATCTCATTGAAAAGCCTTCATCCATGTTTCTTCTTAGACGGCCCAATCTTCCTAAAACTGGGTCTCTCCTCCTGACCGCGGCAGCCATTGCAGGTCCAAGCCGATTATTAGGCCTTGTTGGAAGATTTCTCAAAGACCGGACCGATTCTCTTCCACTTGTTTCTCCAGTTCGAAAACTCATCTGCCCAAGTTTTATTGGATCCATATATTAAATTGGCATTTCATAAATTATTAAAAATACAAATTCCAAAACTAAAGCTACCTATGCAGAAAGGTTTACTTGGCTGCATTGCTTCAATTGCACAAAAGAAACTGTAAAATTGCTCTCGTAAAATCTTATCTTGGATAACAAAAAGTACTAATTTTCAAATTATGAATGTTTCTAGACCACGAGATGTTTTACAGGTGAGGTCAACAGTGTCAAGCCATCCAGCAGGGCTCCACTGTCACTTTGGCCTGCCCCACCTGCATGTCATGAGTTTCAAAGGGATAAGAATGGGTAGAACTTTACAAGTCCTGGGCAATTATGGAAGCACAGATATCCCTCAGACATGGCACCTAATCCAGAAGAAATCCACTCTTTGCAGTGCAACCCCTCTTCGCTAAGAATGAGTGACGATCTAAGTATAAACAAAAAATTATGAGAATGAAGTTATGAAGTATCTATAGCAAGCAAATTTAAACATGTCCTGGTAAATGGCCTAAGCAAGCATTGAAAACAACATCTTCCTAGAATTCTTCTCTTTTCTCCTGCAATAAATTTGCTGGAGATTAAAAACCATTTTCATTCTTTGTTTGTGTCCCATGTTAGGTGCTTTACCCTGATAAATTTAGACTTAGGGTAAAGTTCAGAAGTGTATGACAATTTTAGAGAAGGCAAACTATTTTTAGGTTGGACTATTTTTCCCTGGATGATAATGCTAATCCACAGCTATCCAAATTTGGGAAAATTTTGTTTGATAAATATATATTCCTATGCAATAAGAATTGTACAAACTTGGGTGTGAAATTTCTAGTCTTCTTCTGTGTGCTCTGAAAAGCCAACATGGTATCAGAGCTGTGAAAGTGAGTGTGAATTTGTGGGAAAAGAATGGGTGGGTAGGGGTGCAAACCACGTGTGAAGAGGATTACACCTTGAAAGCTTGGTTCCAGTTTTCAGCTATCTGTGATTCATAGCAGAGAAGAAAGACAGCCCGAAATAATGCAGTAGAAATCATAGCTGCTCAAAGCAGTTGCTGCAGTGAAGAGAAATTGATGAGATTTTTTATGTTGTAGCAGGGCCAAAGTCCAAACTGTTGGCCTAAGTAAACACACCATACGAAAAACTGTTGACAGAGGGCCACCAATAGCTAAAGCAAATACACCTGTGCAGCCACTACTATCTGTTATGACAAGACCACAGGTCGAAGGGAAAAAACAAACTATATTAGTCATAACAGGTAGAAGCATTGATTTGAAGAGGTCGCACTGAGAGTAGTTGTTATTGCTACCCCTCGACATCATTTGCTAAGTTTGGACATCGTTAATTGATCCTCAACATCTTTCAAAGGCCATGAGATATTTCAATGATTATTCAAATTTAGAAATATACATGGACCTCTCCACATAAATGCTTTTACCCCTTCTAATTGTTGACAGAGAGCCACCAATAGATGAAGCAAATAAACCTGTGAAGCCACTACTATTTGTTATGACAGAACCAGTGGTAGAAGGGAAAAACAAACTCTATTAGTCATAACAGGTAGAAGCATTGATTTGGAGAGGTCGCACTGAGAGTAGATGTCATCACAACCCCTCGACATCATTTGCTAATTTTGTACATCGTTAATTGATCCTCAACATCATTCAAAGGCCAAGAGATATTCCAATGCTTATTAAAAGTTAGAATTATATATGGGCCTCTCCACATAAATGTGTCTACCCCTCTACATCATTTGCTACCTCTACCCCTCTCCAATGACTATTCAAATTTAGAATTATTCATGGACCTCTCCACGTAAATGCTTTTACCCCTTCTAACTGTTGACAGAGGGCCACCAATAGATGAAGCAAATAAACCTGTGAAGCCACTACTATTTGTTATGACAGAACCAGTGGGAGAAAGGAAAACAAACTCTATTAGTCATAACAGGTACAAGCATTGATTTGGAGAGGTCGCACTGAGAGTAGCTATCATCGCAACCCCTCAACATCATTTACTAATTTTGGACATCATTAATTGATCCTCAACATCATTCAAAGGCCAAGAGATATTCCAATGACTATTAAGATTTAGAATTATATATAGGCCTGTCCACATAAATGCTTCTACCCCTCTACATCATTTGCTACCTCTGGACATCATTTGTTGCTCCTCGATATCGTTCAAAATTTTCAAATTCTAAAAGATTTTTCAATGATTATTAAAATTTAAAGTATATTTTCAAGTATATTAAAATTAATTTGTCAATTGGGTCAAGCCCAGGCGGTTGAGAGGTGTTACCCTCCCTGACTAGGATCAATCCCCGCAAGTTACATGTTGAGCTCTTAATGATTATATTGTTGTATCGGACCTGAGCCTTAAAGAATCCAGTAAACCCCGGGATATTTATTTCACACAAGAAATATTCTAAATTTAATTTGAATAGACTTATTAATGTCGAAAAGTCAATTTTTTAATGTTTCAGGACTCATGATTAGTCAGCAAGTCCAAGCCAAAACAAGAACTCAGCCTGAAAATATCCGTCGTTCTAAAATACAATCAACAGAATCACAAGTGTGGTGAATTTTCCCGATTTTTCAAAAAAAAAGCTATGCCATGGAGGGGTTAACTATGTTAGAAATGTGTTGTCATTGATGTCAATCATGGTGCCATTGATGTCAGACTTTGTGTTGAAGATTATCAGATTTGATGATACTTATGACCCATGCTAAACCATTGAGCTACCGGAAGTTGGAGCTCCTGTAGCTACGTCAACACAAAACAGAATGAACAGAGCTACCAGAAGTTGGAGTTCCTTTAGTGACTACACAAGAAGAATGAATTGAGCTACTGGAAGTTAAGCACACTGACCCTGACGCTATGATAAACGAATTCAATCTCATGCTTTCATTCATGAGATTGCCATGATGACAATATATGCTTGCAAGCCTGATTAATGGTTCTTACTAATCTTATGGATTGCAGAAGATGAAGGATGACGACAAGAACACTTCCAGAAAGTCTTTGAATCCATGAATTCATTTTTCTAAACCAACCCTCTCCGATGTGTTTAATCCCAAAAACTGTGTAATGGAGTCAAAAAGGAACTATTGCAATATTGGCATGGTAAGTGTGTTGAATGACTGAGCCAACACAGTAACATTGAAATCCAGTGTTCCACGGGGACTTGCACCCCAAGGTCGGGAGGTCGCCCCCCTCGCTCCCCACGCCCCTGGGGCTCCTTCCGAAACGTTTCCCCTCATCCCCAATTTGGCGAAACTTGGGGAAATGCAGGGGGGAGCTCACCCCCCTGTCTTGAAGCGTGCACCGGTGAAGTGGGGGGCTCCTAGGCGCTCTAGTATTAATGGTAATGTTAAATTCATAAAGTAAAAGTGGTATTTTCCTTATCTTTCATTTTCTATCATTTTACTTAAATTTTTAACATTACCATTAATTGTTTCAAGATGTTTGAGTGGTTCCAACCTCATCGGAGTTTATACACAAAAAGTAGAATTTTAGATCCCATTCGGAATTCAACAGACTTAACAATTTTCAGGATTTCAGAATTGCAACATTTCCACTAGATTTTATCATGTATGAGGTTAAGGGATTGTTATTTAATCAAGCACATCAACCTCTCTATGTAACTTGATGTTGGTGGTGTTGATTGTTAAACTCCTCTACCATGACCTTAATTAAAATGTATCATTTAGTCAAGCAAAATCACTTATTAAGCATGATTTTTTTTTCTAATTTTACCTTATTTTAATGCTTGGTTTAGGAAGTTTCATCAAAATTGTAGGGTGTTGAGTAATGTCCTTGCAGGATCAACTTCGAGATTCAAGGTAGAGGCAAGGGATAAAAGATTTTAGAGGAGGCAGGAACAGGGTGCTACTGATAAATAGGATCCCAATATAGGATTAGTAGTCCACTCATGCTTAATTGTATGTTGGACTTGAAATTCTCAAATAATGTGCTGCCCACTGGAATCATGAAGAAATAGGGTCCTCTGGTGACACTTCCCCATTACAACATCTATGCCATGGATTTTTCACAATGTTGAAATGTGTTGAATCATTGAAGAATTAGACTATATTTACGAGGAGCAGCTTAAACTATAATTATACAGGATGAATTGTTATTGTCGAAATTTATAATATTATTATATTTTTTATAATTTTTCTGACCTCGACGTCCCCTCACCCCCCTAAATTTCCCTAAAATTTGGGAGTGGTATCCACACATCCCCAACGTGCGTTTCCCCGCTCCCACACTCCCGCGTCCCGGAAACTTGGGGGAACATGGTTGAACTCTCATTGACATAAATAAAGCCCGATGTCATGGAAGCCAACACGACCATGTTAAATTTGAGTTCACCAAGTAAAAATCGAGATAACATTAGATCTATAAATATGATCTATTGACCTGGATATTTTGGGTGTGGAGAGATGTGTGTAAGAGAGCGTAAAGCGTGGAGTGTGGAGCAGTCCTCGGGGAAAAAGTAATAGGACCAAAATCTGAGCATGAAGAGTACAGCCCAAGGATGACCCTGCTGCAGATCAGAGATTAGCCTGTAAATAGAATGCAGGACTGAGGATAGGAAGGTGATCTTAAGAAGACTGTCTACAACAGAGCGTTTTGTTTAAAGGTAGATGAACCAAAACAGTCCCTCATGAAGAAGTAAAAGATTATGACAAAGATTTGGATCAGATTTAGTGACAAAGCTAATCTAAGTTGTGAAGACGGAGCTGACAGTGTAACAGTGAAGTGTAGCATTAGCCTCATAGAAGGCAAGGAGGCTGAGGGCAGGTTTGAAGACTGTCTAAAAAATGAGTACCACAGAGTTTGATTAAGAAAGAAGAGCAGCAAAAAGTTCGCTTGTGTTGAAGTGCAAAGTCAAAGAGTTGGTGACAGAGGTCAAGGTGGACCATTAATATCTCATTGGAAAACATATATAGCAGGGTGTTGGAGCATTCTTTCAGTTGAAGATAAAGAAACTAGGCGGTTGTAGCCTCCTTCCAGTTGTAACTGGAGAAGCAAGGTGTTGGAGCATCCTTTCAGCCGAAGCAGAAGAGACTAATGGGTTGGAGCTGGAGAAGCAAGGTGTTGGAGCATCCTTTCAGTTGGAGTTGAAGAAACCTAGAGGGTTGGAGCCCTTCCAGTCGTAGCTGGAAAATAGGGGTGTTGAAGCATCCCATCAGCTGTAGTTGATAAAGCTAGGAGGTTGGAGCTAGAGAAGCAGGGTGTTGGAGAATCCTTTCAGTGGGAGCTGAAGACACCTAGAGGGTTGGAACCCTTCCAATCGTAGCTGGAGAATAAGGGTGTTGAAGTATCCCATCAGTTCGAGCTAGAGAAGCAGGGTGTCGGAGCATCCTTTCAGTTGTAGCTGAAGAAACCTATAAGGTTGGAAACCTTCCAGTCGTAGCTGGAGAATAGGGGTGTTGAAGCATTCCATCAGCTGTAGCTGATCAAGCAAGGAGGTTGGAGCCTCCAACAAGTTGTTGTAATTAATATATACATTATTATTAAATTTACCATATATCTTGTGTACTCTCTTGATATTGATAGATTGGTGCTTGAATTATAGATTGAAGAGAATTAGTTGGTATAACTAACAGTTAAAAGTAAAAGTAAAAATTAATGGAGATAATAATTCACCCCCCCTCCCCTCAGTATCTCAGTGTGTTCTACAGAAAATAAGAATTTAACATTATTTTGCTCCTTTTTCCACGAGTGAGAAATCTGCTTCAGTAAGTGGATAGAGGGGAATCCTATTTTTTTTAAACTGTACCAGGGGAGTTGAAAATCTGTTTTTAAAGTGACATTTCGAGGCTCATTTTGACCTTTTTCCATGAGTCAGAAATCTACTTCAAAGAGTCCCAATTTGCTTACTTGTGCTTTGTTTTTTTAGATTGAAAAGTCGCAAAAGTGCATTATGAAAACTAATTACTTGTGCTTTGTTTTTTTAGATTGAAGAGAATTAGTTGGTATAACTAACAGTTAAAAGTAAAAGTGAAAATTAGTGGAGATAATAATTCACCCCACCCCCAGTATCTCAGTGTGTTCTACAGAAAATAAGTTTTTAAAGTTATTTTTTGGGGCTCATTTTTCTCTTTTTTCCATGTGTGAGAAATCTGCTTCAGTAAGTGGATATAGGGGAATACTATTTTTTTTAAACTGTACCAGGGGAGTTGAAAATCTGTTTTTAAAGTGACATTTCGAGGCTCATTTTGCCCTTATTTCCATGAGTCAGAAATCTGCTTCAACGAGTGGATAAAGGGGAAAGGTGGTGTTTAATTCACTGACAAAAAAATTATGCATTTTTAATGTTTACGAATCTTTTGCTAACTTTTGTTGAGGTTTACTTGAGTCAACAATTTGGGACCTTGGCTAAATCATTGTCGACTACAAAAACTTAAGAGTTAATTGCACAAATTTTAAGGAGAAAATCTGGGTTTTATTATAAAAGTATTTCTTAAAGCCGGACAGCAGTCAAAGCATTATTTTTGTAGTGGTCAAGTAATTATAAGATGAGATTAGTATCCAACAATAACCAAAAAAAGTCAATGGGACATGAATACATCCAATGTCAATTCAATCTGAAAGTGCAAAAGCATCTCCTAGGTAATGCTGAAAGCATGATAAGTGCAGCATAGATTAGTAGCTAGCTAAGCTAATCTGTAGGTCTAACCAACACCAAAAGATGTATATACTATATACTATATATACAACAGTATCATAGGTGCAGTGATACAAAGTGAGAGAGAGTCCAAGATTGGAAAAATGGATATATCGATGTTGATCAAAGCAGAGAAAGATCTGAGAAAGATGTCAAGTTCACCTGTGCATAATGATCTAAGGCAAGGGAAATGACTATGGCACAAGCTCGTTGTCGGAGTGCTTTACCGCCATTTTGGTCCAAATGTATGATACTCAAGGGGGGGGCATAGGAGCAAGAAAACCCTGCTCTCCTACCATCCAAGGTCAAAGGAAGGAAACTATGAATTAATATGTAGCCGCTCAACTGAAGCTAAGAGGTAATATGATGGGTAGGATGAACGCTACTCTGAGTCCTTCTAGAGCTAGTCCATCTGCCATTATGAGAATGGGTGGTCTAATGCCTCGTCTAACACCTTTGAATCAGCCTCAAGGATATCAGTCGATCTCTAGGGAGATGCTGAGGGAAGAGCCATAGTCTCACCACTCTATGGCCTTACGTACTCTGGATCTATGCATGTCTCTTGTTGCCCCAATCTAGCGGAGCAACATGGAAGTATGAAGTGATCTTCTTGGCAGGGTTGGGCATGCAATAATTGAGATATGAGACTAAATATCTCTCTAATGAAGAGTGTTAGGTATTATCCACTAAGTTGTCCTTAGGTGGATTTCCAGTGAGCCGTTGATGTTGTGAACAAGTCACTTAATCATTATCAGTGCTCAGATGTTTAGAAATCTTTTTAGGGCCAATTCTTGGCCCCTTTTTTAATTTTTTACATGTTCAAACTTCATACCCCTTGAGGATATTGTAATAAAGTATCATAGAATAATGAAAGTATATAACAAGGTTGGCTTTCCTAGCACTTAAACATTGAGTCGGCTATTCCAGGGTGTTTTATCACTTGCTAATTACACGTACTTTTTAGTATTATATAATTTTCAAGTTTTTCACCCACTTCTCCAAAGTTGAAATGGTCACTTGGATGATTGGGCCTTAGGAGGTTATTAAAGTCTAATTGTCAATGTATATTACCATGATAGGCATTATTTTGAGTCATTATAAACATGTAGTATCCCCCCCATAGCTTCTTTTTTATTTCCGAGAATAAAAAATTTCCCATAAAACAGGTCAATTTTTTATTAAGTTAAATGTAAAAATTCGAAGTGTCGTAAAAAAGATTGGCCATGGGGCTGATCATTTTATAACTCAAAGCATCCACTTTACCCCTAAACTCACTTTGGAATTAATTTGAGCGATTATTTATCACTTAAATTAATTCTCTCAAAAAAACCAAAGAGTGTCAAATAATTGGGAAAAAGGGAAAAAAGACAAATTCCTAAATCAGTGGAAACATGTCTAGGGCATGTCTAGAGTTCAACTAAGTTAATTGGATTTCATGTTGGAGTTAATTGGAAGCCGAACCAAGAGGATTTCAATCAAATCCAAGAGGTGGTGAGTTTGTCCAAGAGAAGGGGGGTGCATCTCTCTTAGAGAGGGTGCACCTCTTGATGTGGTGTCTTGCTATTTGTTGTGGGATAATCCTAAAGGAGGGTGCGCCTACCTCTTATGAGGTGGAGCCATCTTATTGAGATCTCTCTCAATCACATCCCACCAATCTCTCCTTAACTCACCCTCATCTCCACTTGAAGAGTGTGCCCCCTGGGACTCTTTTCCTATTTAAACAAGGTTCTTTCCCTCATTTGAGGGTGGATGTTTGAACCTCTACTCTTGTAATGCTTATTTTCTTATCTCTTTTGTCGAATAAAGTGAATACTTTGGCGGTCCATATGGTGCAAATTTTCATGGTTGTGAAAGCTTGAGCTTCATTGAGGTGATATCTAGCTAGTAATAATTCTTTTATTTACAAGCTTGTAGATCTTTTTTCTAGCTTGGAAGGCTATTGCTAACCCATAAAGTAAGCATTTGAAGTCCCAATTTGCTAACTTGTGCTTTGTCTTTTTAGATTGAAAAGTCGCAAAAGTGCATTATGAGATCATTTCCTTTATCCAAAGTTTATACTTAAGAAAAGTGCATTATGAGATCTAATTTTAATTTGACTTGATGGAGGTATTTTTATAAAGTTCAAGTGAAAAATAATTTAAGTGATGGCTAATTTAATCTTGGCCATTCATCTCACCGAAGGATCTCATCCATTGATCCATAGTGAGAGTTAGGGTTTCCGCTTGGCCATTGAGTTAAAAAGAGATTGATTTGGTGAAATTGACACACACACACACAGTTGCTTTGACACACACGTTGTCAGAGAGAGATTTCTTGCTCATAGCTTTTCAGCCAGAGAGTGAGAAAAAAAGTTTGCAGGAGAAATTTGCAGAGGGTGACACTGAAGAGCATCTATCCGAAGGTTGACAAGGAAACACGGGCATCGCAGAGGCCGTACACAGTGACGCAGGGAGGTCATACAAGTGACGCAAGGAGTCATAAGCGTGACACACGCAGTCGTACGTGGCCATACGAGTGACGCAAGAGGCCGTATAGGTGACGTCAGCATATGTACAGTGATGCAGAGGCCGTGAAGGATGGTGTAGGGTAGTATGATCTTGTTGGGGTTTTTTCTGTGAGTTTCGGTTGTACGATTTTGCCAGGTTGGGTAAAATCGATTCTGGATTATATTTTTCTATATCTTGCTAATAAAATATCTTCTCGAACTGCTACATCGGTTTTCCCATCTTGGGCTTTTCCAAGGGTTTTCATACTCGAAAATATAGGTGTCTCTATTGATGTGATTGTTGTTCTATTTTTCCACTGCAATATTTGTGAAGAAATTCATTTGGGCTTGCCAGTAATTTATTTTAAAATATATATATATATATATATATAGACTATGTAACTAAAGAGTGGATTTTAAGGAAATTTACAACCTCCTCTTCTCCACAACATTCAAGCTTGGGCTTGAGCCTTCCACCTTTAAATTTTAAATCTCTCTCGTGGTTACTTTTTCTACATGTCTAAAAAAGCTTTAATTTCTTTAAAGGTTTATTGAACATTTTAGCTTGTTTACATGTTTATTAGTTAGATCTAAAGAACTCTTAAATCATCATTTTAAGATTAGGTCAAATATTTTGCTTTTCTATATATATAGAGAGAGAAATCTTTCAAGAAAGGCTACGAGGTAGTCATACAGGAGCAGTTTGACAGAGATAAATGTTGGTGGTGGAGCAAGCTGTGGAAAACTAACAACCCTTAAAAACCATTTTAACCTTCTGGCTAGCAATGAATAACAAACTCTTAACTTGGGAAAATTTGAAGAAACGTGGCTTTCAAGGTCCTAGTTTCTGTGCTATGTACAAGTCAAGCGAGGAACACTCTGCTCGTCTTTTTGATGCTTGTCCATATGCAGGAGCTGTATGGACCACCGCAGCTAAAACCTTTTCCTCTAACAGTCAGATCACAAATTCCAATTTCTCCCTAGAGCAGAGAGTACAGAACTGGTGGCGACATACAGGGGTATGTTGCTTTGATGTTTTCCCTGTACTCTTTGTATTCAACATTTGGGAAGCCCGCAACAGAGCCATTTTTAATAATCAATGGACGCCAGCTGACATCACTTCCATATTGCTAATACAGAAAACGCAGGAATTAAAATCGGTTCACAAACAAATGAAAGGACGAGTGATATTTGATTTAGAGATAGATAAGAGCCAGCCATGGGCGTTCTTTAATGGCGCTAGCCAAGGGGATCCGCAGATAGGAGGAGCAGGCAGCATCATCCACCTTTCCGAGACTAGGAAACTCTCGATAAAACTTGCTTTGGGACAAGCTACCAACACCAAAGCTGAGCTTTTTGCTTTGTGGACAGTTCTTAAAACTGCAAGGGATAGACAGGTCCCAAAACTACACATCTTTGGAAATTCAAAAACAGTGATCGATTGGGTTAACAAGGTTTGCAATATCAGAGCGCCACATCTTCTTAATCTGCTAAAAGAAATTCAAGCCCTGAAGCCCTCGTTAAAATCAATCTCCTTCTCATGTTTACAGAGAGCTAAATTCCAAAGTTGATACCCTTTCAAAGCAGGCTCTAGCAATCCAGCCCGGAATCATAGAAGGAGAGGAGATTTCCAACGGTCACGTGGTCAACTTCGCCATTCTATTATAGGAAGTTCATTCTCAAGTTATTCAAACAGTTTTGCAGTTTACATGCTTATAAGTAAAACCGGAGATGGGTACAGGAAATCATTAATACATTAAGAAGCGCGGGAGGCGAAAGATGTATAGAGCTTTGCAGAATGTTAAAAGGCACTACAAGAATGAGATGCGGGACAATGTATAGAGCTTTCAATAGACTTTGAAATGCACATAAATGGATACTTGCTAGCTGAAATAGCTATGAATGTAATTTTGTAAAAATACTGTTTAATGTAAGTCCTTAAAGGACAGTTGACGATCGCTCTTTATTTAGAGTGATAGATATTTTCCATTTCGAAGATATAGAAATATTTCCAATCTATTGCAAGTACTTAACATTTGTATTTTTATGTATTTTTGGGCTAATCCACTCACTTGTAATATTATTAGTTTGTTGGTTTTATACTTTATGTCCTACAAGAAAGTGGAAGCATTGAAGATTTTTGAAGAGTTGGACCATACCAAAGATCCTCCTTCAACCCTCTTCTCTTCTCTTCTTCCAAACCTTTATAAACCTTTTGATCCTATTTTTAAAGGATCAAAGGAATTCCTCTTTTCAAAAACACTTTGTAATTAGCATTAATAAAAAGCAAGTGAGATTAAATGCTCCCACACCCCTCTTCCCCCATTGGGGAAAGCCTGTATCGCCCATTGTGTGATTTACTTTATTTTCATTTCTTAGAGTAGTTTTCATTTCCTTTAAATAAAGGATCAATCAATTTTGTTTATTTCTTTCTCTCTTTCAGTCATTTTGAAAACGAATACTAAGCCACTATCCTCTACCGAAGTACCTGAAAGAGCTTGCTCAAGTATGAGAAAAGATATTCATAGTATAGTAATTAGTCACACATTTTATTTTCGCGATCAATTGGAATAAACATTTAGCACACTCCGTGTATGCTCTATCCATCGTAGGCTTGCCTGATCTTTGGAATATCCAAAAGTGGGAGTGTTGCATTCAATAAGTTTTCATGACTAATTAAAACACTCACCTTTAAGTAAAATCCATTCCTCCAAACAAACAAAAATCCGTTGTTTCAAAGTTTGTCATTTGAGGACAAATTCTTCAAGGAAAGCAAGAACAACTAGATACTGACCGCAAGGCCTCATCAAGCTACACCCTCGTTTGGTGTAGTGTTGGACACACCCCCGTGACTCCAATCTAGCCCACATTTTCACATGCGGAGCCACACTTGTCAAATCCGGACATATTGCTTGTACCTCGTGGTATATATAGAATTATTTTTCTCGTTAATCCACTCATCATAATAAAACTAAAACTGGCAACGATACACTTGCACAACATTTCCCTTTACAACATTATTTGACTCCATGGCATTGATCTATAAATCTTTAATTTCTGCTTAAATCATTCTATGTGTTGTGAATGCTTTAATTTCATATGTTGTTGAATTTATTTAATTCTTTGCAAGTCTTGTTTCAATAAATCACTTTAACTCCTAAAACAACTTCACATCCATAACTAAAGAACTAATAAGAGCCTTAGTAACTTTTTTCTTAGGGAATACCCCCCCTTGGCTTCGTTAGGAGTTAGCTTAAACAAAGGAGTCAAGATCAGGCGATAGCGCTTGACTCGAGACTTACCCCCAAGGACGCACCAAGTAGCTTGAAGATTTGTGCCACGCTAACCCCGAGGTGAGTGAAAGGCAGCAACACTAGGCATCTCTCATAAAACAATATTAGAAGAAAGCAAAGAGGAAGCTCCTTGAGTCCCTATAGAGGCAATGATTTATCGCTTTTCAAAAACAATTGACAACTAACTAATAAGATACAATCAGATAATTTTATCATTGTCCAATGAATTACAAAATAGGTAGGCCAATGGGACTCAAGAAAAAAGTACAATCAATGCTAAGCATCTCTAAAAGTACATAAGGCTACTCCAAAGGAGTAAAGTAAATAAACTAACATATACATGAAAACTACATGAATGATGAAAGAGCATGATGGAGAAATGTCGAAAAGAAAAGCAAGTCAAGGCTAGATATAACACCAAGGCCCTAGCTCAACATCATCATAAGGTGAAGGGAGGAAGAGGGGCACCCCCTATCATTATCTGTCATTGGGAAGTCATCAATGCAAAACCTAACATGGAGTTTTGCACCTCACTTACGGTCATTTGTCATCAAGATCTGAGGGAAGAATGAAGTAATCAATCTAACCAAATTTTTCCCTAATGACCATGTAGAATATCTTCTGAGATCTAGTACCCAACACAAAAATAGAGCTAGACACTTTTGGTCTACGTACCTAAAGAAAGTAGCAAGGGGTCCTCTTGAGTCTAAAGCTTCAAGGGGTCCTCTTGAGTCTCTATAGAGGCAATGAAACATATCTTGGTCTCGTAGTATAATAGCCACCTGAAAAAAAAGGTAGTGCTCCTACATCATGTCTTATAGATGACACACTGGACAAACCCTCTCAAGGCTCAAAATGTGGCAATATGTGTCATACTGAATTTGATGCAAACAATCTATGAGCCAGCATGGATGCTTAAGGAGGTTGTAGATCTAGCGCTTTTAAGTACAGTCAAGTCTAATAATAAACCATCCCTCAACTGTATGAAGTGCTCAAAACAAAAATCCTTACTAGGATCGAGGTCTTTGGGAGAGGCAATCCAAATGACCTATATGTATTGTGTGTGTGTGTCCCCTCTAATTGGGATAAGGAAGCACCACCAATCAATAGGATCTCAATATCAAGTGAAGTTTTCAATATCAATACCTTGTTGTTGCAAATGGAAGGTCTTGGGTTCAAATCCACCCCCAAATGCGAGTACTAGCCCCACCCCCAGTTGTTGATACTCCTAGTCAAATAAAATAAAATAAGAAGTCAAGAATTCTATAAACACCCCTTCAACAAAAATAAATTGTATCATTATTATTTTAAAACTATGCCAACAATGATAGATAAGACATGTGAATTTTAATGGATATTTAATATGATATTGTATTTGAAACAATGGGTAAATAGTCACATGGGTGTTAATTTACAATCGAGCACTCGCCCCAACTTTGGAGGACAAAGTATTCCTCTAGAAAAATATTATTGTACCTTGTTATTAAACTTGTATTCTTGATGTTTGGATTTTTTGGGTCTAGACTCGTATCTTTATTTATGTTATTTCAAGATCCCTTTAACATTGTGGTTGTTATGTTGTTGGAACAATGCCCCATTCCTTGGCCTCCTACCATAAAAATGAGTGGATAAGCATATGAAAATGAAAATAGAACATAAAGAAGCAAATGATAGGTGTAATTTTTATAAACCAAAAGATGTTAGTGAATAAAGAACATCAAGAAGCAAATAATGGATTTCAAACAACTTTAAGTTGTCGATACTAGCTACTTGTAAGATATAGGCGTGGTGTGAGTGTGACTTAAAATAAAGTGAGCAATGAAAATTTTAAAAGTAATGTCATATTTAAAAATTAGAATGATTTCTTTTGCAAACAAATTAGAAATAAACAAATATTAATATAAAAATTATATATGAATGAGAACAATAGAATAAAAAAAAGATAAAATAATTTGAAAAGAGAGGACAAGTAGACATGAGCATGATGCAATTTCTCCAATGAAAAGCATGCAAACACACACATGTTAGAAAGGAAAAGGGAGAAATATAGAGAGGAAACAAATAAACGTAGATAAGATAGGATCATTTTAGCAATGTTCAGCCAATGACCACAAAACAGGTCAATGGAACAAGAAGGTACAATCATTGGTACAAGTCTATAGGTATGCCCTAGGCTAACCAAAAAGCTTAAAGTGAGATAAAACGACAACATCCGAAAAAGACATAAATGACTATTACATCAAAAAAGAAGAATGAAGAGAAAGGGAAAAGGATCAAATAATGTTTGTAAGACAAGATGACGAGTTAAGGGTGAGGAGTGAAGGTATTTTGTTGCAAGGTCAAGAACTAAGAAGGATCCAATGTGCCATTCAGTGATGTCCTCTAGAGAGTGCCCAAGGTTGAGAGAACCTAGTTGGGTGGTCCTATAAGGAATCTAGGAGCCACAAGAAGATTTTCCCATTACACTTGAGGAAAAAGAGAAGAATCTAATTGTAATATCCCTAATTTGAAAAGTTACTCCATTTTGGCCAATTTTTGAACCTTGGACTAGTGAAACCCAACTTGTCCCAAATGCTCCCAAATGCTCCCAAATGCTTTCGAATTCTGTATGGAAGGGCTTGAGGTATCTTAGGAAATCCTACTACAGTTATTAGACACTTAGACACTTATTGGAAACATTCATGGCTTGCATTTATCAAGAAGGAATGAAAGGGGAAAATACTAGGGAATTCAATGTTAAAACCCCCCACTAGTCTCGGACCTTTTTGGGTTCCAAGACACTTTACGACCTTCCCTAATTTCTAAACAGATACTTGGTATGGATTAAGGACGTCGTTGACAACTAAAATGCAGTATTAACTTGGGTTTTAGGGTCTTCTATATCTCCCAAAACACAAGATGTTGAGAGACATAGAAATTGTAAGAAAATTGTTAACAATGGGCATGAGATTTGTTGCATAATCTTCAATCAAAACTCAAAGGGTCTGCACATTATATTTTGGTCATCAATATTACATCTTATGCAACTCAAAACATCATCAGCAAAAACTCAGAAAATGTCTCATGTAAAGCAGATACAAAATCACTACAAAAACTCCATGTGAACATAGAGGGAAAACTAGCTCGAATCAAAAGTTTGCTTTGGAAATATTACATGAAAGGTATGGTATTTTGAGTTATGGCTTCAATGTGTAGCTCATTACAGTGATATACATCAGATAACATGACCATGGAGTCAACAAATCATCCTCCACAAGATGACACAACTATGAGCGGGCCATCAACACTAGAACATGTACATTATGAGAGAATGTAAGAGGAGATACTAGAAAAGACAAAAGAGATGAACTCAAACTGTAGAGAGACTCGAACCTGCAACAAAACATCTTCATTATGCTCTGATAAGAAGTCTGAATGACCTCTCCTCCAACCTACTTGGACAGGGATCTTTCACCTCCGAAATTGGTTCAATGGCAGGGAAGGTAAACACCTACCATGCAAGGACAAGCCAAAGCTCTCCCAAATTGCAAAGATGCAAATGACCAAAAGCTTACCCAATTCTACTTACTCCTCATTTACTAACCTTCTTGGCCTCCTTTACCTCTAGGAAACTCGAATTTCCCTCCTCTTGGTTTATTAACGCGAATCGTTGTTAATCTTGGTTGTTACATTAACATAAGTGACACTTGTCTTGATTTTGCTTGATCTCCTTCATGAATTTCAACCTGAAATCTTTCAGGAGGCTTCCTTGGGCACCACACACGTCATGCACCCTCTTTGGGTCTATTTTTAGCTCTTACATGCCATAAATGTCATAATAGCTATAAGAGAATATGTCATAAGTTTCATAAGGTGTCATAGGGTTGTCAGAGAATCTGTTATTGACTAAAAATAGCCCTGTGACTCTTCACCTTCCCCATGGGAGTTACTTATCCCTCCAAATTTGAATTTGAGGATGGTGCCATGTGTAAAGGAGGGGAATATTCCCTCATGTGGACTCCACATATCCACTTATGCACCCCCAAGTCCAACTAGGATCCCATGCCACTACATTTTGGGGCAATTAATTATTTTTCCATAATTTATTGGCCTATTTTCCACCATCAATTTAAAATTTTGAATTTCTATGAGCAACTATAGGTCTTGGGGTTAAATATCAATGTTTTAATTTTCCCACATAACCCTTAGGAATTGGATATGCCAACTTAATTGTTTATCTAAAAATCATTCGATTGGGCACATTACACTAATGTTGTGCCTCTCGCCAACGTTGGGTTGTTGCTCTGATCTATGTAGAGAATAAATACACCTAACTCTTGTGGGAATGGCTGGGCCAAATTCGGAGTAAGACGTTATGCTTAGCATCATTACTAATGTACATGTTGTGTTTCTAGAACTTCTGCATGTTCCATAGTGCCACCAAGTGCTGAAATAGGCTGAAAAAGGTAAGAATCAACCTATCAAGGAAGTGTTTGCAAGAATACTACGCGGTATGTCTTATGAGAGCCACCATCACCAACATATAGAAAGCCACACACTCTTTAGTCACAATATCAAATCAAGATGGAATAGGATCTACTGGAATCATGCAAAATGTAGTCATATTTTCCCCCGAATCTTATATTAGACAAGAAATTTGAAAATGAAATGCTCTCCAAATTCTACTTCTTGCAAATATGATAGTTGGAAAACACTCTTCTTTTGTGGGATATACTACTCAAACTTAATCTAAAGTTGATGACAGCCTAACCTGAACAATCTGAGATGGACCTTGAGGACATGAAACCATTAACACCAATATACTCCATACAATAAGACCACCCCTCACTTGCGTAATTGCTCTAAGTAGAAGACAATGTATATTGTCGATAAATGTCATTTACAATCACTTTATTGATCCCCTATTGAAGCAAAATAAAATGGACAACAGCATCCAAAGAATCATTAGAAGGAGGGCAACGCTAAATGGATATGCCAATAGACTTAAGCATCAAAGAGGTTTTAAAGAAGAAACTCTTCATTGTCCTAAAAGCATGGAAGTGATACACATCCAAAACCAAAGGGAAAGACAAGGATACCTATGTTATCCTCACACTAAATCAACCATGGTGTGAACCCGATGAAGTTAGGAAACCACTTTAAAAATACTCTCAAAGCATGTCGAATGGGTTCCAAACTCGTCTTGCACAATAGCCTTTAGGACCATCTTACACTAAAACATTTGTAGCATAAGAGATTGTGCCCACTAAATGCAAGCCCAAACAATAGGTAGTAGATTAGAACCCTAGATCTCAGCTCCATAGACAATAATAGACTTGATGATCTTGTCGATAGATGCATCTTAGTCCAAATGCCCTGGAAGTTTGTGTGGAAACATTGGTGCTCAAGCATGGAGGGAGACCCATACCCCTTGCTAACTCCAAGTTGACAGCCTATCGAAATGAATCTAGGGCATGTGAAAGGTACTCCCAAATAAGTGGAAATGTGGTAATTTCACATCCTCTAAAATAGAAATGAAAAAGCGACATGGAACTTTTAGATATATTAAACACCATAACCTCAACCTCACTAAGGCTTACCGTCAACCACCGACATTCATGGAAATTAGCAAGGGCATCAAGTTGCCTCCGTAAGACCTCTGGGAGGATGCAACCAATCAACATCATATGCATAACCAAAATAGTGATTAAGCCCTAATGTAAAATGCAACCATCATTGGCATGTGTACATTGTGTGGCCCCTGAGGTGGATCTCTAGCTCACCAATATAAGCACCAAACAAAGTGGATGATAGGGGGCAACCTTGCTTCTCTCTAAACATGCCCCTGATGAAAACATATAAGCCCTAAGGAGTCCAAAGCCTGCTAATAACAATGTCGTAAAGCCTCATGATAAACATGATGAGAGAATTGATGATACCAATCTCGCAAAAGCTCTAAGAGGAGGAGTCCTTTGACACAAAATTGAAATCATTCCAATAATACACAAAAAAACAAATAAAACAAAAAAAAGCCTTGGAAGAGCATTGTCTAGACTTCTTAATGATAACAAGTGTAAAAATGTGATCAGTTCTTTCATAATCCCTCCTAAAACCTACATGCCCTAGCACAAAACTTGTGCTTCTCTAAATGTTCAAAAAGTCATATGTTGGGGACAATAACTTAAAAACATGTGCCCAATCATAATAGTCATGTAGTGATTCGAATTCACAATGTTCCCAAACTTGAAAATGGGATGGAAGATGCATTATGACCAAATGGGAGGAAATTGTCAACATAACACATGATTAAAATAGTTAGTGATATGGAAAGCAAGAGGTTTCTGTTTAATATCGTGCTTGATAAATTCTACTTGGAATCCCTCCTCATATGTTTCCTTACTATTGCTCATGATCCAAGATGTTGTCTCAATGTTTCCATTAAAAAAAGGAGGAAAGAGATGGGAACATTGAAATTTTGAAATCATGTACATAGTAGAGCAAGGGGGAAAGAAGGAGATCCATCGCAACTTGAGGACTCGATTATATCATTTGTTTAGTGACCAACATAGATACATCTTAAACCTAGATCTATCAAGCACCAAGAGGGATCCAATTCCTTCAGGTGTAAATTTTTCAATAATAATAACAATCAATTTTTAAGGTCACGACTAATCCAGACACCAATTTGGGGTGTGAGGAAACCTTGTTAGTGGGACAAGTGACCTCGCTCTGTGGATCGATTTAACTGCTAAAGTCTACAAGGGTGTACATACCTTACCCCCCTCTGAATTTGAGCCTATGACCTCCTAAGAGGAAACACATGTTCTTAATCGTTAGGGCCACTTAGGTTGTAGTCTTAAACTTTTTACACAACTAGAAAAAATTTATAGCTCATGAAATCTTATCCCTCTTGGTGCTTGATAGATCCAGGTTTAAGAAGAATCTATGTTGATTTTAATTATTTTTATTTTATGAGCAAACACGAATTTATTTAATTACTTTTTATTTGAATTTAATTTTTTTATTTTACGAGACATAAATTTTTTAATTACTTTTTACCTTCCGTAGCATAATGTAACGTTACAACATCTCCCCCATACTAGGCGGCACCTTGCTACTCTCAACGCAATAAAAGCCTAATTTCCTTTCTGGAAAAATTTATGTTTTGAGTCTTTTGGTATATGGAAGTCGTTTACAATGGTTTTTTATGTTCTTGATTTTTTTCTGAGGAATTATTGTTTTGTATGTTTTGAGATTTGGGACTGAAAAATTATGAAAGTCTATTGGACTTCCTTAAATGGTATCTTTTAATTTATAAAATTGTTGAAAACCCTATCTTCTGGGAATATAGAGGAATTCTTTATTTAAATGTTATGGCCTATCTTCATTTACTTCAAATTTGTGATCCTAGAGAGCCATGAAGAAATAAATGACTTCAAATTTTGCTTGTGGAAAAGCTTGAGATTTGTGTATAGACATTGTTTTTATGTTTAATTCCTCTTTATCTATCCTATTAGCCTAGAATTACCTTAGAACCAATCCATTAAGTAGAGTCAAAGGATTGGGCAGAGGTTATTGCCCCTTGGTAAGCAAATTATGAAGTTTAGAGCACATTCTAATTCTCAAGTGGAGTCAAAAAAATTGGTGAAGTTGTCACCCTTGAGTAAGATCAAAGTAACAAGAATTGAGAGTCAAACTCGAAAAATCATGAGTTTGACTCAGATCGCCATCTAAAGCTTCGAGCTTTTAAATTGTGCGCCTACGAAAAGTTTTGAAGATCGATTTGACTGTTTTTGGTCATTATTTTGCTTGTGGGAGGTGTGTCTACTTGTTGGAGGTGTTCAGTAGTAATGGTAATATTAAATTCTTAAAGTAAAAGTGGCATTCTCCTAATCTTTCATTTTCCATCCTTCTACTTAAATCTTTAACATTACCATTATTTGTTTTAGGATGTTTGAGAGTGGTTCCAACCTCATCGGAGTTCATATGCAAAAAGTAGAATTTTAGATCCCACTCAGAATTCCATAGACTTAATAGATTTCTAGATTTCAAGATAACAACATTTCCACTGGATTCTATCATGTATGAGGGTCAAGGATTGGCATTTCATCAAGCACATCAACCTCTCTATGTATTTTGATGTGGATGGTGTTGATTATTGAACTCCTATGTCATGACCTTAATCAAAATGTATCCTTTAGTCAAGCAAAATCACTTAAGCATGGCAATTTGTTTCTAATTCTACCTTATTTTAACTCTTGGTTTAGGAAGTTTCATCAAATTGTAGGGTGTTGAGTAATGTCCTTAGAAGATCAACTTCGAGATTCGAGGTACAGCAAAGGGCAAGAGCCTAGAGGAGGGGGGCGCAAGGTATTATTGATGAATAAGATCCCAATATAGACAATGATTTATCTATCTGGACTCATCTTATAAATGAAAATTGATATATTATACACATTTATTGATATCTTTTGGACATCTATTGATGAATAAGATCCCAATATAGACAATGATTTATCTATCTGGACTCATCTTATAAATGAAAATTGATATATTATACACATTTATTGATATCTTTTGGACATCTATTGATATCTTGCAGTATATGGACATGGCTATTTTGAATATCAATGAAAAAAAAATTAATTCAAAATGTGTATATATTTAATTTTTTGTAATTGTTGATTTTTCCCTATCCGATTCAAAACTTTGACTCTTTTACCTTGTCGACTTACTGTTGATTCTGATTCTAGTAACACTAGTAAAGATAAACTATGACTTTTATAATAATCCACTTTGAATCTGGGATCTTGGGTGGAGTCCAGGATTCCCATTGTGAGATGTAAGTCCAAGACACCAAACTTGAGTTGAAGGTAGAATTAGGAGATGCTTGGTACTTTGCAAAATC
Source organism: Pseudotsuga menziesii (assembly GCA_001517045.1). Taxonomy (NCBI): domain Eukaryota; kingdom Viridiplantae; phylum Streptophyta; class Pinopsida; order Pinales; family Pinaceae; genus Pseudotsuga; species Pseudotsuga menziesii. Next base: position 981,936 of record LPNX010450313.1, on the reverse strand, counting down.
GCATGCATGCAACTTAGAACTCGTACAATCACAAACAACTCATTAAGCAAAGTAAGCCATGCTAATGTATAATTTCAAATCCCTTGCTAGCCCCAACTAAATAAACAAAAAGGCTCAAAAAGCCAAAAAAACCCCACTAGGTCCAACAAAATCAAAGCATCAAACCACAACTGAATTTATCCACAAGTAAGTACTCCATGTTAGGACCAACCTGATTAGAGCTTGTTACGTCTCGAAGTATCTGCAGCATTCCCAATTAGGTCTACCAAAGCAAGGGGATAAAAAATTAATATAAAGGCCAGTTGAAGCATAGAGTGTTGATTTGGGGCTAAATACCCCTAATTATGCCATGGATGTTCTGCTTGATTTTCTTCTCCAGGAGGTACTCACCCTATAAGGTTTGGTTCCCTTGTGGGGCTAATCAATTGGACGCATCACCACACTCATTTATTTGCCATATAAAATTTGATAGCATTTGTTTAGCACACCTTATTTGCTCACTTGGACCTATGCCTTGTGGGGCTAATCAATTGGATGCATGACCACACTCATTTATTTGCCATGTAAAATTTGATAGCATTTGTTTAGCACACCTTATTTCCTCACTTGGACATATGTTACCCCTCCTCAAGTTGTATACCCACAAATTGTACTTCCTTATTAAAGAAGCCTACAAAGATAATGAAGGAGGGCGTTCAGAGCACACATCTGTTGGGGTTTGTTGGGGAATGACGTCCTCCTTTTGCCACAACTAGCACTTGGTGTAGCCTAATTGCACTTTATTTACTACTTTTAAGTCTTTTAGAGTGGTTTAGCCCCCAAAGTTGTGGGTGAGCAAGCCAAAAGTTATATTTTTTACTTTATCATGTAGGATAATAACTTAAAATTAGGTGAGGCTAGTCTTAGATAAATAGTGCCTCCCTCTCATTGTAAGAACATAACAATATTAGGGTTCGTTATGAGATATTTTATATTTCTTTTGATTTATTGGAGCTCTTAATGCTATGCACACCCCTCCTTAGATGATCTTTCTTCCTTGAAGGTTGATATGACAAAGTTCTAGGGTTTCTTTTACACATGCTATGGTTGATGCTAAGAATAGTTGTGATAACTAGTGCTCAAGGGCGACCTAAGGTGCATCTCCTTGCTCATTCCTTGGTTAATGTTGGTAAGTTTATCTCCTAACCCTAGTTTAACGTCATTCTCGAAGTGCTTTAGGCTAAGTTAGGGTTTCTTGCTAACATTTTGTGAAATTTGTATGAAGAGACCTTCCTATCAAAGGAGCTCTCCATTGTTAATTAGGCCTTGTACTTCTTTGCTTGCCCTAATTAGGCTCTTCTACCTAACCCTCGTGGTTGCTAGTTGATGCCCTAATTGCAAGTATTAAAAGCCATTATAAAAGAGGGACATTGGTATCGATCTCTCAACACCCTAGGGATTGAGACAATGATCATATGCCCTATTTTTTCAACAAAGATATTTATCTTTTACCAATTTACTTGTCTTTTATTTTACATGCATTTCTATATTGAAAAACCATAAAAATCTAAATATTGTTGGAAAACCCTAAAAATCTAAATAATTCATAAAACCAAAAATATTTGCAATTTGATGATTCTAGTCCACCCATCAAATTCTCCCTAGTGGATTTATCCACAGGAGGGCGTCCCATTTTTGACCTATTGCATTAGGAAATGTGAAACTGTCCAAATTAGGTTTTCTACAGTGTTTTTGCAACTCTTGTTGGATCCAAAAGTGCACCCTATGTCGCTTGATCTTCTCCTCTTCAAAGCACACTTTTCTAAGGTTGTGCCTTGGGAAGTGTAAAACCCTACCTTGGGAATTGTTAAGTGCATTGAAAGTTGTGATATTGATTGATGTTGACTGGTAGATTGAGTTAACTCCTTTATATGTTTCATGTGTCTTTATTATTCATTGTTGACACCATGTAAGGCACTGATCTTGGCTAGAAGGCTGGTAGGAGGGTGATTGGAGGTACTATTTCCTCCATTAGGGACTCTCCCTCGGGTTCAAGAGTTACCTAAAGAAGTTGGGGTAGACTGAGGTGACATTGGGTCTTACCACCTCTTACATGCTTTCCATCACTAGCACAAGGCCATACATAGTCTGCTTTGAAAGGACTGCTAGTTTGAGCGGTAACAAAGCTAAAAGTCCTTCCTACCGAAGATGACTAAAACCAAGATCAAGACTAGTCATTACTACTATAGCAAATTCTCTTACTTCTATTCCTTGCCAATCATCGTTCACAATAATGGTATAACCAACATCTTGCATACCAAAGATCGAAGTATGCAAAAGCTTGCTCTCCAATAACGTTAACAAGAAAATGAAATGTCTCTGAAATTGGAGCTCAAAACTTTCCCCTTTGCAATGGTCTAATTATAAAAGGGATTTGCCTTGCCAATTATCACACGCACTGCTTCTTTCCTTCCTAGGCAATTGTTTGCTTTTTATTTTATTATTTGTCGCATGGATTTTTACCCCTTTCATTTCAACATTACATCATAAAGCCTCTTATAAAATAATTCTGAATCATGAAGCCTTTGCACTTGATCTCCCAACTATTCAAATACATAGATATTTTTACATAGCCTTTTTATTTACCAAGGGTGTCAAAATGGGGCAAAACATCAAAGCAGCAGTTAGTGCAACATGTGAAGGAAGTTCACTAAGAAGGATTCTTGATGATAGGAACCTTCGACAGCTTCAAGCCACCCCTCTACAGTGAAAATTAAAGTGTGTCCCAACATGCAAAGAACCTAGTGCTTCATGTCAGAAAACTAGCACATTGGAATCCATCACCAATTCAACAGAAAATGGGTGCAAAGCAAAGAAGTAGAAGTTGTGTGCTGCAGAAATGAAGATGGGCTTACTGACATCTTCGCAAAAGTATTGAGCAAGAAGAATATTCAAGAGATTACGAGGATAATCGGTGTAAAAGGAAAATAAAAATGGTTATTAAAGGAGACCATTAAAGATGCAATGCCCATTTTTAGCTGAGCACCCTACTCTACTAAATTTAGATATAGGATCAAATGTAAAAGTATATGACAAATTTAGAAGTGGCAAGAGATCTTTGGATTGGCTGATGATTTTTGGCTGGGGGATAATTCTTATAGGTGTAAAAACAAAAACTAGATATTATCATATCTTATTTGGAAGGTTTAATCACCATTATCTATAATATTCATTCAAACTACCAAAGCCCATCTTGTGCATCTAGTGTTTATTTCTGCAACCTCTAGATTAAATGGCTCACATCCAAGGTCGTTTGCTAAAATTCCAAAAATTTGAACGTTATGGCACTTTCTAATCAAGCAAACTATTATTTGTTATATTTATCCAATCTGTGATATCCAAGCCAAAATGATGGCATGGAATGGTCAGTTAGGTGACTTTATGTGAACTTCCTAAAATTTCAAAAGTTTGAAAGTTCCACTACTAATCAAGCTAGCCATTATTTGTTATTGTTATTTAAGACGTAAAGAAGCTTGTAATATGAAGTAGTCATAACCAAATCCCTCGCCCACTATTCATGCATATATTAAATTTTAATCTACACTCACACACACACACATATATATATAATTCGTTTACATTACATGAGCGCCACTTCTTTTGATTATATGACCTTTGGAATTGTGAGTGCTCGTTTATCTACTCAACACATCCATAGGCTTTCACCTCTACTGCATCTACCAATGGAGGCAGGAACACTTCCACAATCATGTTTGATATTTCAAACTTCTCTTCTCTGCAGCCTCTTATGCATCTAGTACTTATTTCTATAGCCTTTAAATTAAATAGCAATATCCAAGCCAAGATGATGGCATGAAACAAGCAATTTGCTAAGTATAAGTGCATTTTCTAAAATTCCAAAATTTTAAAAGTTCCTATACTAATCAACAAATTGGTATCTAGATCGTGACACTAATATAACATAAAAAAATCACCTGAAACATTTCTTCAATACCACAAAAATGTCCTTCGCTGATCCAAGTCCTTTAACATCAAAACTTCAAAAGCCACAAAGATGTCTTAATTCGTGCTGAACTTAATTCATTTTGTAATGTTCAATTCATTGTTAATGTTGAACATACATACATACATATATATATGCAAATACCAGGATGGCTCTCTGCATAACAACAGGACCTTTGCAGTTGATGTTTACTAGTCTTTTTATGGTCTTATAAATTTTTCCTGTAATTTGAAAGTCTGTAGGTGGGTTATAAAATGTTTTTAATAAATATGTTCTATATAAAGCTGGCAGTGACTATTTTTATAGATACTTTGGGAGGGAAGTCGTTTTAGAAAAGTGCTTTTTTGGATCTAGTTTTTGTCCTGGGTTTATAACAGGAAATGAGGATTGTACTTTGATTTCAGCTATGAAATAAAAACATGTTTTTTCCTGAGGAAAAAATTACACACGCACATTTAATTTTTATTTTTCAGTGGCAATCAATGTTGACATAATTCTTTCTTAATATTTTTTTATTAATGTTTGATGGTTGTGTCAAAGGAAGATTGCTTCCATGATTCCCACGTCTCAATAACAATTTTCAAAGAAAAACCCCATTCACCTCTAGTAACCATTGAAGAAGAATGTAGTAAGCAGCAAATTTTGTATCAATTGGTTTAAGCAACTTCATTTTAAATAACTTATGGTAGATGACCTGTGGATAGTAGTGGATACATTTGGATGTTATGTAATGGATACATTTTCAATTAGCTTGGCAATCTAATCAAGATTGTCAATGTCTATCAGTGCATTATCCAAATAAGGCATCATGCAGTGTTCATGAACTATGTATATGTTATTTTCCAACCATCAACCCTTTTTCTTTGCAAATGAGGGTTGCATCTAATGATAATTTAGGCAACATTAGAAGCCCTCACATGTTTGATCCTTCAAGAATATTGTTTTCTTCTCTTGACCAAAACATTCAATTGCTCCTAAGAAATAGGGACCACTACCAGAAATGGAAGAGACAATGATGTTCAACAATGAATAATTTTGGCAATGTCTCCAACCATCAATCACACTGGAGCAAACATTCACACTCTATTGGACTCGATAGTAAAGCTCTTGAACTAACCACCACTTCCACGTAAGTAAACAACCAATGAAACCCTACTTCTTTTCTTCTATGTTGGTCTCTTCCAAGCTCATAAAGCAAAGCTAGGAAACAAAAAAAGAAATGATGGGCTCTCACTTAGATAATAAGATAAGATAAGATGATTTTATTATTGTCCAACTACTGACCAGAAATGTAGGTCAATGGGTCTGTTGAGTACAAATTACAATGATGTCATCACAAAGCAGGAGTACCGAAAGGTCTCCTATAAAAGGAAAGATGTAGAAAGTAAAATAAAATAGAGTCGAGTAGATCATGAGATCTTTGTTGAAGCAAGAGAAACCCTCAACCCCAAACACGGCAACCCACATGGGGGTGGAGAAGCACATGAGGAGAGAGCCGGGAACAAGGAGAACCAAGAGTAATGAACTAAGTTTTGTCATGAAATAGACTCATCTTTCCTAACATCTGAGACCGGATTAAGAAAACTCAAAATAGTATGATGTCTAGAGTTAGAAATAGTGAGGGGTGTGGACCGCCTACCGTGATGTTGTAAGGGAGAGGTCGCTTGCTACTAAGATCAAGGAGATCTTGTCTGCCTCCTGGAGAGGGGTCTAGTTTGGTCATGTCATTGAGATCTCGAGGGAAACAGGAAGGTCTTGCAAGTCCGCGCTAATTTAGAAATTGAGGTTGTGTTGACATCAATATCTTGCTTTATACCCCTTCCCGAGGGTAGCATCATGAAAAAATTAGTGACCCTCTAGGTGGAGTTTGGTCTAATAGGAGGCTAAAAGATATGGGCTCGCAACCTAACAACCTCCTGTATGTATAAGGCCAAAGCCATCAAACATCTCGAGTCAACATATCTGAATAACCTAGTGAGGGTCTGGGTCCCATTGGAAAGGCAATGGAGACTCCCTCTGATCTCGTAGTATTTGGGGTAGCAGAAGATGAAGTGCTCCTAAATCTCAATCTCTAAAGATGGCATAGCTGGGAGATCTTGTCGAAGCGATCAATATGGTGATTCGTCTCTGCCCGAAGTATATGTGAACCCACCCTAAATTGGCATAGGGGAATGCAAAGGGAATGCATCTAATTACCGAATGTGTACTAAGGTCGAACAATGAGTTTGTCTATCAGTTCCAAGAAGTGCTCAATGTAGAAGGCCATCTTTGGACATAACCTAGAGGGTTAACCCAAGTGATCTGAATGAACTACATGTAAGTGTCATCTCTGATGAACTTGTTCATCTCCTGTCAAGTAGGTAAGAGATGCCCAGGTATGTCCAATGAATATCTAAATGAGGGAGACAATCTATCTAAATTCCCACAGACTCTAAAAGAGTTGAGGCCCCCACTAACCAACCACAAGTATGATCATGGGGGCTAGAATGAGCAATGGTCTCTGAGAAACAATAGACCAAGTATGGGTATTGATCCCACCCCTCCACTAAGTCAATAAATCTTCGTCTACTTACATTTGATGATACCTCCGAGGAGAAGGAACCGTCTACTTACATTTGATGATACGTCAGAGGAGAAGGGTCTAGACTTTCTCAACAAAGGCCTAGTCAGACTCAAGTAAAGGACCCCAAATCTCCAAGCCATAAAGAACAATGGGTCGGATCAGGGAGTCCATGACAGACATCTTAAATGAGATGTCCTGAAAATGATGTCGAAAGGACTGTCTCTCGAGGAGGACCAAGGATCCATAGCCCTTATTGACTCGAGGCAACACATCTTTTTGTAAACTAAAGCAAGGTTGTGAAAATTGCACCCCCGTGTGTAGGGGTCAATGATCTCAATCTCCTCCCCTCTAGAGAAGAAATGAAGGTCCAGGGTCTTCTTTAACCCATTGAAGATCATGACCTTGGTTTTACAAAGGTTGATAGTCAACTGCCGAAGATCGCAAAAAAGAGCTAAGGCATCTACATGTCTCTGCAATCCCTCTCGGGATGAGGCCAATAGGAACATGTCATTAGCAAAGAGTAGGATACATATCAAAACCTGGTTGAGGAGGCACCCATCATTGTCCCGTATATGTTCATGAAGGCCTCCAACTCATCAATATAGATCCCAAACAAGGTGGGGGACAAGGGACATCCTTGTTTAACCCCAAGTGTACTTGTTATCTCCTAAATAAATCAGTCCTCAATTAATTAGACTTAGAAGATTTATATTGTGTAGCGATAGGAGGTCAAAAAACTTTTTTAAAGATTTTTTGAGGATCATTGTGATAGAATGAGGTGTTTAATAAAGTTTGGAACACTTTTGACTCTGTTTTCTAATAAAATATTCGAAGCTCAGCTTTCTGTGGCTTAGGCGAACATCTCAACTGTTCATTAGCCACCAAAAAGCCCAGCTTTCGGCAGCTTAAAAATATAATTCGGGGCTACTTTAGCCATCGAAAGCGCAATGAAGTTAAAATGGTTGACGCATCCATCACAATCAGCAATCGTTAGCATGAAAAGCACCACCATCAAGCCATTAACCATCGAAAAGACAGGACCTGCAATAAATCATGAGTTGGTAAGAGGGGTTGTTATGAAACTGAAGTGACCTATCTAAAAATCCAAACCCTCTCTACCCTACACCTATCCCATATCCCTGATGGAATTACCACAAGCATTGGTTTCCAGTTTGAATGATTACGTCCCATGTATTGGCTAGCTTGCGGGTCTCATCAGAATACACCGTCGCCTTGCTCAAATCGCAATTGCCAATCAGATCCCTCAAAATCAGCACCCCCTCCTTAATTCATTTCGCATTCCTTGCATGCGTCCTCTTGCATGCATCCTCACTGAACCAACCTCCCCTGAATCCCGCACTGTAATTGTCTTCTCCAGGGTTTGAATTTTAAGTTTTGCAGGTGCAGAAGAACAATCCAGGAAATGAAGAGAGGAGGAGGACCTACCCTAAGAAAGGAACTGGGTGATATTGGCTACCTTGAATCACACCCAGAGGTATGTCAGCTTTTCAAGGACTCAGGCTGCTATAGGTTTTGCAAAAAGATTTAAGGATCTCATCAGCAAGTGGCAAAAGCCTTCGCCCTCTCCTTTGATGGCTCAAAAGCAATGATTGGCAAAGAAGAATTCTAGGTGGATGAAGCTCTGATAGCTGAAGTGACAGAGCTCCCAAGGACTGGGGAAAGCTGGTTTAAAACCACTATCACAAAGAATGTAGAACTCAGGTCTTACCTGAAGCCTAAGCACAAGAACATTGTATGAAAGAAGAGCATCCCTACATCCTGACTTGAGGAAAAATGGCAGCACTTGTTGAAGGCAATTCTGGTCTACATAACTTGTGAGGGCAGGTATAATAGGGTAATGATATACCATTTCAAGTTAATGAACCATTTCACTAGCAAGAGCCCCTTGAACCTACCTTTTTACCTATACAAAAGCCTGACTAAAATGACTCATCAACTTAGAGCCAAGCCCAACAAGATTGCAGGCAGGTTATCCCATCATGGCTTGATCAAGCCAATTGTTCTTGAACTGCTGCAAAGAAGGAACGTTGCCTGGACATACTTCCTGTTCTAGAACGAATTTGTGACAGAATTACAGCCAGAGGACAAAAGGAAGTCTTCTTCAAAGAAGTGCTCCACTCCCAGAAGTGGTAAGAGGAAGAGGAGAGCCATCTCTCCAATTGCAATGGATCAAGCCTCTCCAGCTCCTAAGACTAAAAAGGCCAAGAGGAACTTGGATTTCAATGAGAAGGCAGAGGAGGCTTCAACACAAGACAAAAATGTCCTCAACCTACCTTACTCTGATTCTAAGGATGAAGAAGAACAAGGAACTAACCTAGCAAATCAGGTTACAGTAGGGCATAAGGAGTTTCCATCACCTACACCAAAGGAGGATCAAGGTGAACCAATGGCAGAGGCTTCATCCAGCAAACCTAGATCCCAAAAAAGCAATCAACTGTTGAGGCAGGTGTATGAGCTAGAAGTCTTGGAGAGAGAAATCAAAAGAACCAATGGGAGATTAACCAAGAGGAATGTTGAATTGTATGACTCCCTTCAGGAAATGAAAAGGAAGTATACCAAGCTAGAGGAAAGTAATCTCAAGTTAAGGAAAGAAAACACTAGGCTCTACAGGAAAAGCAGGCTGTCAAAGTTGCAAACAAGGAATTCAGGCCCTCAGCCTCAAGCACACCAGAAGCTGGAAACCCTAGCAGAGGTAGTAATGAGTCTTTTTTATCCAAAGGCAGCCTGTGATGCTGCCGCCATCCCAAACCCTATACAAGTTGCAGAGACACCAAAGGGTCAGCACTGAAGCCTTAAAGCATTAGGGTAAAGTGTGATGGTAATTTTGACTAAATTTTAAAACAGGCTTTTTGGTGGCTTAGGCGAACACCGCAGTTGTTCATTAGCCACCAAAAACAGAGCTTTCGGCAGCTTACAGGCCCAGAGGTTTGCTTCCTTAGCCACCAAAAGTGCAAAACAGTGCAGAAAAGCATATCTTTGCACAGAACCGACTTTTGATGATCCAAACACCTCGTGGATGATTTATAATGTTGGAAATTAATTAAAAGCATCAGTATTTTGGCTCTATTTCAGTTTTGAAGGTGCCAACGAGGTGAATTAGGTCACAGACCCTACCTACTTTGATAAAGGGTGACTTGTCTGCCAAATGGCAAAATCGAATTCTACTTCAGGGTCTACTACAACTGTTAAAGAGTTCGAAGATCAGGAAGATTTTTGGAGTTATGGAGATTGACAATCAAGATGTGATCTTTTCTGATTTTTAGCAAATAGTTATGACTGTCTATTTTTAGTAAATTCGATCCAGTTTTTCAGGATCTAGAATAAATTTTGTAAAGGCTATAAAGCCTGTAACTACTGTAAAAGAAAAGGTTCAACTTCAAAGACTCTGAGACACTTTTTGTATTCAAGCTTCTCATCTTCTTATCAATTAATACAAGCTCTTTTGCCATTACATGTTCAGATTTCATCTTCTTTATGTTCTATACTTGTGCTTGGATGTTTAATTCATGTTTATTCTATTTACCTAATACAAGATAACTGTCATCCTATCTCTGTGTGCATAATTAGAATTGCAAGTATCTTTCCTTTTTATGATTAGCCATTCATATGTAAGTGCCTTATGTGTGAATCTGCCAGCATAGTGAGAATTCTCCATCTATTCACATTGATTACAAACCCTCTGAACATTGATAGTTAGAAGCCTTGTCTATTTGGTTGAGTTTATGCATGTCTTGAGTGAGTGAGGTCTTATTTGTCATCTGACTTGATCCATTGAGTTAACCATTACAAAAATATTGAAGTTACCAGACATCTTCAAGCTGCAACCTAGAAGAGTTTCCTGGAGAGATAACAGTACTACTAATGAAATCTGACACCTTGAGAACTATGTAGAGACAATCAAGGATCAACTAGTATAGACGCATCATGGCGGTCAATAGGGTCTCAAAGATGTCAATGTCTTTAAGCCTCTGGAATATGGCTACTCGCACGACAAAATCAAAAGCTTTCCGAAAATCTACAAAGCGACAATAGACTTTCGAAGAGAGATGTATTGCCTCCTTAATGATGGCACAAAGTGTAATGATGTGATCAATGGTCTAATGAGCAGGTCAAAATCCAACCTGCCTCCTAGATTTGAGGTATCTTTGTTCAAGCTCACTAGAGAACCACATATGGAGAATTGTAGCACAGTGCATCAAGAATGTATGGCCCACCATGATCGTCCCGTAGTTGTTGGGATTATAGTTCGGACTTGATTTGTGTATTGGGTGAATGGTTTGATGCGACCATTCTTGTGGGAAACCCATACAAACTATATGCTTAAAAAGAGAGTTTTGGGGGTTTTAAAGGATGCCCAATAATGACGTTGTAGGGTTTCATGCTAGGGCCACCCCTTATTCATTTCATTTTTAGGTTTTTCTTTAAATTGCCTTTACAAGAAAAAGCATTATAGGGTACTCTTTTTTAGATCCATACCCGATTTCAAGAGACATATCACAAAAACTCCAAAATGTGGAGCGGTACATATCCTAACCTAGACAAGTACATCTCCAACCTTGAGATACATCACCAAAGGGGCACATCTTCGAATTCAAGATACACACTCTCGTTTAGGTATGGGAGATTCATCCTCGTGTCCATGTATATGTACAACAACAAAGATTGCAATATACTAAATCAAGATATACTTTTGAGACATCTAAACAAGAAAAGTGCTTACTATTGAAATTGGTTAATAACAGTAAAAGAATAGGCCTAAATGTGCATAGTGCAATCACACATAACATTGATCGAATAATAGGGCAAATATTGGAACTTGGACCAATAATCTTCATTCATTAATTCAAAATCCCACCGTCAAACAATATCAAACAATTGTTCTACAATTCTTGGCTCTCACCAAATTGTTGACATCACTCCAAACTGTATCCCCCCTTCAAGTACTCCCTTGACACGTTAGTCACCTCTTCTCATCTAGGCAACATCTAAATTTGACAATCTAAGAGAACATATACTTAGATAACATTCAAGTTACCTAGACCTCACCACCTACACCTCAACACAAAGTTGGTTTTCTACTCTAACCACTTCTTGGAGGTGAGATATGACTTGATCATCAAGACCCAATACAAGCGCAAGGACTAATGTGTTCCCTTTGGGTCCCCCTTGTATGTTTTCAAGTGGGCTCCTACCAACTTTGGATTAAAACTAATCACCACATCCTACAATCAAACAAGATCTATCAAAAGTGACACTTGCAATAGCCAAAGATGACAGATCTTTTGTCACTCCTACTACAAGATCTGTTTAAGGTTCTAATGCATATTCCAAGACCTTGATGGCTCCCTTTCTACTTTCTTTTGCAGCCCAGATCAACAGTGTCTTGCACTCTATGTGAGAGAAACACTTGGACACAAATCTCAAGTTCTTCATATCCTACATCAACTAAAGACTTCCAGACAAATCACGACTTACTTCTAAGTTGTCTCAGAGGATGTGGGCAACAAGTGGTAGACAAAGACACAAAAACCTTCAAATGGACCTCTAAACGATCCTTCATATTCCCAATTGATCAGGCATTGGCTCCCTATACAACTACCACACTAGGGCGTTTACCAATCTCCACGATAATTTTATGAAGTTGTTGTAGATCAAATGTTACACACCACCAGAGTTACAAATAGTCCAATTAACAACTCAGCTTTGAACTGCTTTTCCCCCATACAGGCAACAAAACTTCCATCTAACATTCCTTTCATTACCCTTGGATCCCTCACATGCTCTCCTTAGTTTCTTACATCCAAAACCCTAATCCCTTAGCCACATCCAAAGAACATCATCCATTAGTGCATGAGCGATTTCATAATTATTGATAACTTTGATGAGGAGATTCTTTCATGTACCACATACTCATCCTCAACACTGGACTACAGTGCTTTTTAACACATCTCTTTTGACCCACTTCGTCTCAATCAACTTTACTTGTTTTTTACCCTACAAATTCTCCGTAGCATTATCATGCTCTCATTTTTCTGTATGCCTGCACTTTACTCCTTATGTATTTTTACTAGCATGAGTGTCTTTTCCCCCATACAGGCAACAAAACTTCCATCTAGGCATTCCTTTCATTAGCCTTGGATGTTAGGAGAGTTGCACTCCCTCCCTCACATGCTCTCCTTAGTTTCTTACAGCCAAACCCCTCATCCCTTCGCCACATGCAGAGAACATCATCCATTAGTGTATGAGCAATTTCATAATCATTGATGATTTTGATGAGGAGATTCTCTCGTGTACCACGTACTCACCCTCAACACTGGACTCTAGTGCTTTTTAACACCATCTCTTTTTGATCCACTTCGTCTCAATCATCTTTACTTGTTTTTTACTCTACAACCTCTTTGTAGCATCATCATGCTCTAATTTTTCTGTATGCCCGCACTTTACTCCTTATGTATTTTTACTAGCATGAGTAGCTTTATTAGCTAGGCATTTAGTTGTTACTGATGAGTTTATTCCTCTGATTTTTAAAATGGATCTAGAAGCTACTATCACACTCATGTTTTGTAATCTAGTTTCTAGATGCATTTTCAAGTCTCATTGACCCACTTTTATGGTCAACTATTAGACATTAATAAAATTATCTGATCTTATCTTATCTTATCTTATCACCACCTATTCTATCATTGTTTACATCTTTATGCAATATCTTCAATGACCAAACCTCTAACTGTTATCTCCAACAACAATTGGTTAAATCTTGTCTCTACCATTAGTACATTATAAACTTAAGTTATAAAAGTGCATTGATCATATGGTCCACTGTGTTTGCTAATGTGCCCATGGACAAAAAATTGAACAATACAGATGATTGGTGGATTTGGATTTTTATGCTAACTTCTCCCCCAAGGTTAACTATCAAGCATCTTTCTGTGGCACCATATCTCTTCCGCAAAATTTCAATTTTATCATACTTCTTGATCCTCAATACAATTATTTAAAAATATGCTTCCACCCTTCCAATGTAATTCCCAGTCTATTGGGACCACTACCCAAACAGGAAGCGAAATAATATGCTACTAAAGTTCCTCCATAGTGCCCACACACAATGCCAAGCTTTGTTTTCAGTTGGCTACCTCCTCCAATGAACATGTTTCCACACCCCATAGCTTACATTCAACCATGTAACATTGTTTTTACATTGCCTAATGATTCTTTATGCTCTTTATAATTCCTAATATTTTGGCCCTACTCATTAATATTCACAACCTAATGGAGCTTACCAATTTCCCAAGGATATGTCTTTAGCTCTTGTTTTTTCTCATACAGTTGCCTTGCATAATTGCTAGCACATAATCCTTCCAATCAAAATTTAAAAACTTCATCCTAAACTTTGTCCAAACTCCATCTTAAATGTTACATATGCCTCAAGGAGTCCATATCCTATTTGACTCATCACACAAATTATCCTCTTTAGATCCTCAAAATCTCCCTAAGCTTGTGGCACTTAAATCCTTAGACTTTGGTCAGTGTGCATGGCCTTCAATAGCACAGTGATGAAATTATGTGGTTAATCTTCACTTACGCCCACATATCGACCTTCTATTTCATGTAAGGGGGACTTAAATGGTAATGTTAAATTCTTGAAGTAAAAGTCACTTTTACTTAAATTTTTAACACAAGCATAGATTCATCTTAAACCTGGATCTCCCAAGCACCAAGAGGGATCAAATTTCTTGAGGTGTAAATTTTTTTATCTTAAATTTTTTACATGTTCAAAAAAAAATTAAACCTCAAGAATTTTGAACCTTTTGGTGCTTGGTAAATCCGGGTTTAAGATGGATCTATGTTGGTTTTAATTTATTTTTTCTTTTATAACCCAACATGGATTTTCAATTACTTTTCACTTGGTTCTAATTTTTTATTTTATGTGCCGACACAAATTTTTTTAATTGATTTTTTTTTAATGTAACATAACATTACGATATGTTCTGTGACAACATCTCCCCCATACTGGGTTGTTAAGCACCTCACTACTCTCGATGCAAATACCATTTATTGTTTCAGGAAGTTTGAGTGGTTCCAAGTTTCCAACCTCAACAGACTTCATATGCAAAAAAGTAGAACTTTAGATCCCATTAAAAATTCAGTAGACTTAACAGTTTTCAGATTTCAAAATTGCAATGTTTCCAATGGATTCTATCATGTATGAAGGTAAGGGATTGGCATTTAATCAAGCACATCAACCTCTCTATGTACCTTGATGTCGGTGGTGCTGATTGTTGAACTCCTATGTCATGACCTTAATAAAAATGTACCCTTCAGTCAAGCAAAAACACTTATAAAGCATGAGAAAAAATTTATAATTTTACTTTATCTTAAGGCTTGGATTAGGTAGTTTCATCAAAATTGTAGGGTGTTCACTAATGTCCTTGGAAGATCAACTTCAAGATTTGAGGTCGAGGCAAGGGCTAGATCCTAGAGGAGGGGGGCACAAGGTGCTATTGATGAATAGGATCACAACATAAGCAATGATTGTGATGACTGATCTTGTAGCCTTGTAGGCATAGCATGTTGTTTTTTGGACTCTATAAACCATTTAATGCCTCATTGATCATGTATTTTGATTCAGATATGTATTGCACTTGGTGCCATTTTCATATATTCGTCCTTGCATGCTATATACATGAGTAGACTTTGCATATTTTGTCTCTAATGGTTTGGAATTATGGTGCCATTAAAATTTGAATATTCTCTATATTTTTTTTTGAAACAAGTCATTAAATTCAAACCCGTCCAAATCATGGCCGAGTCCCAGTCTGAGTTTGAGTTGATCCATGGCCGAGTCTGAGTCCGAGTTTTAAAATATTGTGTTGAGGCTACTCTAAACCCCATACTTGCTCAGGGTCTGATCCATCCTTGTGTCAAGATCTGCTCTCAAACTCTGATCTATCAAGGTCTGCTCTCAAGGTTTTCATTCGATCTATTTTATTGTCGAGGTCTCTGCTGTCAAGGACTGCTCTATCCTTGTGTGCTATGTTGTCGCTCACTTAACCCACACTGTTATTTAGTCCTGCCATAACCTTAAAGAAAACCACTTTATTTGCTGCTAATATGGCCGTGTGGATGTGGCTCACAAAAATGCTGTTATGGCCTACTTCATGTTCATGCTGAGATGATCTTCCAAATTATCAATATCAATCATGATTATAACTTATCAAAATTATCAGTTAAGGTATAATGGTACTTGAATGCCTAATACTAATTGACTAAATAGTAATATGCATGAAAACTCTCTTTCTGGCAATAACTTATAGCTCTACTCTTGTGTTTCGTGAATAGTTTTGATTCTTCACTCTGTTTTTTTTAATTCATTATAAAAATATTTTTATATATTTTTGCACTCGCTGATTCCCCACCATATCCAGATCTTGGCTTTTCAAAAATCTGGCGAATCAATATCCAAATCCAGATCTGTATCCTGGTAACATAGCCTTGGCGCAAGGTTCTTGGAACTTAGGCATCAACCTTTTTACACTGGATACTATCCTAAGAAGCTATTTCCAAAGGAAAAAAATTACTAAAAAATGAGTTAAGGTAAATAACATGAATAACTGAAATGAAGCCATCAAAGTCCTCTCATGCTACTTTGTACACAAATTATGGCATTTGGCAAAATATATTCAAGTCATTGACAACCTCAGCCTACATGCACAAAGAGTGGTGCAACAAATTATCCCTTCTATGCTTACCATTCTGACATTGTCTCCATAGTCATGGTCCAGACACCAAAATAGAGTAATTTTCAAATAAATGCAGGCCTTCCCAAATCAAGAGATGAAAATTATATAATATTATTGTCCACAAGTGACCAAAATAGGTCGATGGGAATAGGAAGAACAATTTTGACAAGGAGTACCTACAGCATCTCCGAAAAGTCTAAAACCTAGGTTGAAGAAAGAAAGAAGTAGACAATACATAAGATAAGATGACATAATTTTGATTAATGTCTATTACATTCCTCTAGATTATCAATTGGCAATTTCAAATGAGAAATGGACTAAACTGTATAGGACAGCACAGATGACAAGAATTAAGGGATCTCATAAGCATTCTTTAATACATCTACAAGAATAAAGTGCAACAGTAGAAAACATAGAGAATATTGTTTTCAAAGTGTATTCTGAGAGTCCATCTCTGGATTAAACTACGCAGTTAAAAGACAAATAACAAGTAAACAGGAAATATATAGCAACTCAAAAGTCATGTAATTCTCTTACAGGAATGCCATGAGGTCTGGCTGGCAAAACAGATCCAAATGAAGGGGCAGAAATGCGGGTACTTCTCTCCCTCTGTACAGTCCAATGTAAATGACTATCTTGATTCTGCATGCATTCAAACCAGGAACTATGTATAGACAATGGAAAGCTTAGTTCAAGATGCAATGATATCTGAGTTTGATTCAAACCTTTGAAACCACAAAAACCATTCCACTGAACTGAAGCTACAAGCCTTTTATCTAAAGCAATTGGATCAATAAACTTCAAAGCATGATATTCTAGAATGCAAGATGTGCATTATTATGGAAAGTAAACAGGATTGAAAAACTTGAACAAGTCTCCATTACTTTAAAGTTTACCTCATAACCATCTCTCAAAACCTCGTCTCGAAATGTCTCTTGGAGCTGCCTGGCCAACATTTCATCTTCTTCTATTTGTCTAGCCCTGGCATCTGCCTCCCCATTACTTCGGTCTATGTTTACACTTACAGTTGCAGGCGATCCCAAACTATCAACATCAATCAGATCATGACAAGCAGCCTCATCGACACCACAGGCAGGTGCATGGAAAACAGCATTAGCACTACTGGTAGAAGAAGAATTGTTTCTCAATGGTCTAGATGACTTCACAAATATAACCTCTGGTGAATTATCAGAATTAGCCACTGTTGATGATGTTTGAGCTTCGGAAGAAATTTGCACACGTCTTCTTTTCAATGAGTGTTGAAGATTTCCACTAACATTAGCCTGCTGCTGATGATGACAAGAGTCAGGAATACAACTAGAGGAGGCCGCTTCAATACAATGTTCTTGATCTCCTGCCAAAGACAAATATGGTGCACGGGCTCTATTTCTGTCAGATCTTAATGACTTCTTTTCATTGCAACGTATTTGGGAACACCCTATTGGCTTTTTGGCCAGTTGTATATACCCTTCAGATGCATTATCGATTGACCTATTCAGCAGATTATCATTTCCACGGTCTAGGCTGCTGATCTTGCTAGGAGAACATGATGAACCACCAAGCCTAAGACTAGTACTGTTATAAGATGCCACTGCTTCGTCACCTTCTTCACAAGATAATGCATTTGCCCTCATTCTCTTCCTATGAAGAGGAAATTAGAAAACATCAAAGACAAAATACAGATTCCTTAAACAACCAATCTCTGATCGCATCACTTAAAGATCCAAGGACGTGCAAAACCAAAAGGTAGATTTAAGAGAAAATGATTCAAACAATACACGGCAAATCTCTCCTATAAAACTACAAAGATCAAGCACCTAAAATTACCATAATTTATAGATACCAAGAACCAATGTAATTTGGATATTGGAAACAAAACAAAAAAACTGGACTTGAGAAGTTGAGACCACCGAGAGAACTCTACCAAAGAGTTTTTTTGAACAGCACATACAAAATAAGAAAAGATAATTTTATTAATGTCCAACGAACGAACACTAAAGTAGGTCAAAGGGACTGTTGGCTACAAAATGATATCAATACAAAGTGGGTGAACTAAAATGACTCGTACAAAAAGACAGAAAGATATCCAAAACTTCCTTTGACTGCTTGAATTATGAAACACGCGATTAAGGGAAACAAACAAACTCAATTTTGCTTTGACTGCTTAAAATGCAAAATACATCACTCTTCCTACAAAGAGGAAATTCATTTTCTGTTGCTCTATTAAACTACAAAGATCAAGCACCTACATATCCAAATAATTTATAAATACCAAAAACCAATGTAATTAGGATATAGAAAAAATTACTGGACTTAATCACCCTCGGAGAAAACTCTTTACCAAAGACTTTTTTGAACAGCACATACAAGACAGATATATTCAAAACTTCCTTTGACTGCTTGAAATATGGAATGCACCATAAGGAAAACAAACAAACTCTATTTTGCTTTGACTGCTTAAAATTAATAAAATATGAAACGCACCATATGGAAACAAGCAAGCACTATTAAACATGAACCAATACCGTTGCCAGAAGCTCTTCTTGGTACCACAACAAGGGTATAAACAAAGGTTGTAATAAACCAGCATAGATCCATCTTTAACTTGGATCTATCAAGCATCAAGAGGGATCCAATTTCTCGAGGTGTAATTTTTTTTTAAATTTAAATTCAAGAAATTTGATCCCTCTCCTATAGTTCTGGGTTTAAGCTTTATTTATTTATTTTATAGGCCGACATAAGATATTTTTAATTACTTTTCATAATTTTTTATTTTATGAGCCGGCATGATTTTTTAAATTACTATTTTATTTTGGTAATGTAATGTTACGTTATGTTACAACAGCTCCCCCATACAGGGTTGTAGAGCACCTCACTTCTCTCGGTGCAATAAAAAGTTAGTAAAAAACAAGCTAAGATAATCAATGAAATATGGTTTTTAGACCAACTGTACCCAGAGTCTAATAGAAGCCAACTTTCAATTGTATTTTTTGAAGAGGGAGAGGAGTATCTCTTGGAGTCCATATTTTTTTAAGTGATTAGCTAATAGAGATGTGGAAAGTGTCTAGGGCCTTCAAAAATGAACTTTCCAAGGCCAAAGGGAATGATACAGAACTAAACAAAACTTTAGAAAAGTCCCTCCCCTTGGCAGAGATTTCATTAGCGGGAGTAGAGAGTCTTATATTTGAAAAGGACAGAAGTTTTAGGTTGCAATCCTCCAGTGACATGGGAGAAGGACAGCTCATTAGAGCAAGCCGATACAAGGGAAGTTGTTAAGTTAATGTTGGATTTCCCAAGGAGTTGTCTCTGTCTCTTAGCAAATGGACGAAAGAACATCCTTGCAGCTCTGCAAAGCAGAGGTTTCAGTCCTTCCTTCAGTAATGAGTTAGACTGTGAGCATGGTTTCAAGTTAGGGCAAGGGTTTGGAGTCTTATCTCAGGCTGAACTGGCAGGAGGGGAGGCAAACAATAGGAGTCAAAAAAAAGAATTATGCATGGGGTTTCTGGGTAAAAAAGAGAAGAGAGAGCATAAGATCTCTGAAGGAGCAAGTAAAATGGGTCCTGGGAGAGGATGTGGCAATGGAAGAGGTTAAAACCCTCATGGAAAAGGACATAACAGTGTGGTTCATGGAGAAGTATGTCAAGGAAAATTTGCTGAGATGGTAGTGGGAGATAAGATAAGATAAGATAATTTTATTAATGTCCAACTAATGATCACAAAGGTAGGTCAATGGGACTGCTGAGTACAATGATGTCATACCAAAGCCAGAGTAACAATCGGTCTCCTATAAAAAGGCAAAAGGCAGTAAAGTAGAACAGAGCATGATTTTTATGCTGAAGCATGAAGGACATGAAAAACATGAAAAACCATCGACCCCAAGCATGGGAGGTCACACAGTGGTGGAGAGCTACGAGACTAAAAGATCCAGAAGCAAGAAAATAAAAAATCTAAAAGTAATAAGATAGGTCTATCATGGAATAAACCCATCTCTCCAAGCATCTGAGGCCAAATAAAGGAAACTCAAAATAGTATACTATCTAGAGGAAGATCTGGTGGAAGGTATGGACTGCCCACTGAGCTACTGTCTAGATGAGGAAGCCCATTGCTAAGGCCTGGGGCATCTCATTTGCCTCAAGGAATCCATGGTTTATGGTCGCAAAGAAAATTTTAGAGAGAGAAATGTTGAAACTTGGGTTGGGGAAGGTGGATCTTTGGATCATCTTCTTGTTCTACTGCAAATAGAAAAAAATTATCAGAAACCAAGTCCGTTTAAAATCAATCAAACACTGTAAAAAAACAGAAGGCTTTAGAAAAATGGTTATATAGAATTGGAGGAAGTATGACCCAAATTCAGGTGAATCAGCTATGTTCCAGTTTCTAGGAACTTGAAGAATGTAAAGAAAACAGTAGTAGAATACTGAAAAGACAGGAAAGCTCAAAGAGACCTAACTGTCACTGAGGAATATATTAGACTACTGTCTGAAAACAAAAGAGGATTCGTCACAGAGAAAGAAAGTATGAAATTTAAAACATTAGGAGCCAAAAGGAAACTTTAAGAGCAAGGTGGTGTAAAGTGGAGACTGAAAACTACAGCCTTCTGGGTGGCAGAAAATGATGAAAATCTTGAATTTTTCAAGAATTATGCCAATCATCAGAAGAACATAGGTGTTGTTCGAGAGATAAGGAAGCAAGAGGGCTCTATGGCTAGAAAATTCTTGGAAATTGCAGAAGAAGGTATAAAACAATTTAAAACAATGCTGCAAGAACCTCCATGGTCCAACATAGCAGAGAGATCTAAAAGCTGCATCCTTCTTTCCAAGGTTATAAATGATCAACAAAATGAGAGGTTAGAAGCAGCAGCATCAAAAAGAACTCAAAGCATTCCTTCACTCATCTAAAAAGGCAAAGATCCCAAACCCTGGATCAATGAACAACAAACTCTACGACTTTTTGGCAGAAGAATTAATAAGGGTAATAGAAGAGTCTAGAGCTTCTGGAAAGTTTCTAGAAGAGCCTTAAATGCAACATTTATAGCTCTGATTCCATGAATCCAGAGACATTGGATGACTACAGGACAATTTCATTATGCAACTACGTATATAAAATCAGAAGAGCAATTTAGTATTTTTTTCAATGGGTAAATTCATGATGTTGTATGACTCATAATAACAAGATTCAAGTACGTATATAGATACAAATACAATTCAATACAGAAAAAAAATACAAAACGAAAATATTTAGTATGACTAAAATACAAAAGTAGACATCTCATAAATAAAACATACATTTTTTCAAATTTTAGAAAATCTGCCCCCGCGGCGGGTGCCATTAACATGATGATGCAAACCAGGCATACGGGTGTTGATTTTTGTACCTAGGAAAGCGTTCCCCTATGTGACTTTAGCCTTAGCCACTTAAAAGTGGAAATAAAGTGACCCTTGCATTAAACGACTTGAGATGAGCATTTAATTTGACTTTGGAGAATAAAGTCACTTTTTGGAAAAATTTAAGTGAGGTGAGTGAAATTAATTTCAAATGAGATTTAATGAGCATTTAATCTCATCCACTCCTCATATCCAATCTCACCGTTGGATTAGAAGAACCCTAGGGTTTTCACCAAAAAGGCAAGAAAAGGCAAATCACTTCCACTTTTGCAGATGAGAGTGAAGGAGAGAGTTGAGAAAGAGAAAAGCCATTTTTCCTAAGAAAGAAGAAAAATAGCAGCACGATTTTTGAGGAAGAGAACAGCAAGAGTTGAGGGCACGAATTTCGAGGCGGCTGAATTTATTGCAGGCAGTCCATACAGTCCGTACTGTACAGATTCCGTACAGGGGGACACTTCCCGAGGCAAGTATGGGCTCAGTTTTTCCAGGCAGAAATCTGGCACAGAAACGAAGGCAGAGTTGGGCACGGTTTTCGAGGGAAAAGTTGCAGGCACAAATCCCAAGGCATCTTCAGCAGCACGGTTTTCGAGGCAGCTACAGGGAAAAATTCTGAGTTTGATTTTCTTCTGTTTGGCACAGAAAACGAGACAAAAATTCTCTTCCGGTTGAGATAAGTTGGTCTGAAAATTTGAGTTTTGCTGTAATATTTCCCTGAAAATAAAAATCTCTCTCTCCTAACAAGTTTTCCCCTTGTGGGTTTTTCCTAGGCAAGTTTGCCGAAAATATCTGAGTCTGAAATTTATGGTGTGCATTTATTGTTTTATTTTCTGTCATTAAATGTGAGTTTCAGCAGTGTTTTTATGGTCTGAAATATTGTGCAATTTCCAGCCTTCATTAAATATGGGTTGGGCAATAAACAGAAGGAAAAAAATTGACATTTAAACCGGTGGCTGAAAACTGAGAAAAACTTTCATGGTATCAGAGCAGAGTTGGGCAGAAAATTAAAATTTTGCAGACAGAAAGTAATTTCCAGAACTCAGAAAATTTTCTTTTGACAGTGAGCAGCCTGTTACCACCTAAGTTGTACTTAGTGGTTTTTTATCAAGTGAGCCTGGTGAACCGGACAAGTATAACTTGTTCGGACTTCAGAAGACCTTCAGTCTTGCTTCTAGGAAACTTTGTTGTACTATATCACATGTTCATACCCCCTTGGGGGAGTTGTAATAAATGTTCTAGCATGATAGTGTCTGTAAAAGACTTGGTCTCTTAGACTTTATTTGTCAATCCGATCAGCCCAAGGTGTTTTTTCCCTTGGTTATTATTGGATGTTCATTAAACGACTGATAATTTCCGAGTTTTTCACTCCATACCTCCAAAGTTGGGGTGGTCGGCTTGGCATTTAGGCCTATTGAGGTTATTAGAGTCTATGTGTCAATGTATAAACATGCTAGTCATCATGGTCGAGTCATATGAACATGTCTAAGTCCCCCTAGGTTTTTTCAATTTTTTTTATTTTTTTTATTTTTTCAGTGTTTTTTATTAAAATTTAATTTTTCCAAAACTTAAGCTATTTTTTAATAGTTTAATTGGAAAAATTGGTTTTGTAATAAAAGTGGGCCAAATAATCAGTTTCAGTCATGTAGGTGTTCAATTTCAAGCTAAGAGCACCCACTAAACCTATGGACCCACTGTTTCCTAGTTTTGAGTGATTTTCCATCACTCAGGTCAGAAAGCCCCAAAAAATCATTTATTGATTATTTTAATTAATAAATTGATGAATAATGGAGCAAATCCAAAATCCTAGATCAGTGGATTCTCAGCCGATTTGATTGAAATCAGTTAGATCTGAACCAGATTGACTGGATCTGACAAATCCTTGATTGAAGGAGATGATCTGGACAGATCCAGAGTTGAACTTCAGCATCTTTTATGGGGAATTTCGCCCTCCCTCTCTCCTCCACACGTTTGGGCTCATCTGAATGAGTTTTGGTGGATGCTTCAGTCAACAGGTTGAGGTGTCAGTCAGATCAGCCCCCCGATTGACAGTTGCACTCAGTGAGACTCAGATCTGGCTCAGCTAGACACAAATCAGACATTGATGGACTCTCCTTCAGCTACAGTGGTCTATCTCCTTGGGATTTGCACCCCCTGGGTTGGATCTCCTTTTTTTGTATAAATAAAGCTCAGGCTGCCTCTTCCAAGCTAGTTAGAGTTGGATTGAGGAGTTGTTGCCATTGTAATGCTGCTATATTTTTTATTGTGAATCAAGAAGCTTTGGAGGCTATACCGTGTAGTGCATGTGTTTGTGTGGATTCTTAGTCTTATGCTGCTAATGTGGCAACTGCAATTTCTTTCCAATTTCTGTGCTGCTTTCGTTTTCTGGCTTCAAGGATTTGGTTGAATCAAGTAAGGGTGTCAACTAGGCAAGTTAGATTGCTTGCTCTTGTTTATCCATATGATGTATGCTCAATAACTTCAATTATATGCTTAAATAAGATTATTTTTGCATGATCTTTCATTTTTGTTGCTTTAAACATCTATATCCAGATCTCACGAGGTGTTGTGTAGGCTTGTGTTATCTAGTTGCAGGTCCCCGATTGGATGAAGGTGTGGATCAAGATTGACGCCATTCCTTATCCAATAAGCTCAAGACTCTGTCCCTCAGTGCTCCACACAAGGGCCTCCTTTCAGCTTGCTCCATTCAAGCAATGAGCCGACCTTCTCTCCTCTTCTTCTCATTTCTTTAAAAAAATCAATCTTCCGGTTACTTGTCTCTCCCTCTTATGATCAGATCTAGTTCTAAGAATTGAATATATATTGTTAGATCTATTTCATAAGAGTCTTGCTGCTTAGATCTGTAATTTCATAAAGATAGATCTAGGTATAGAAATTGTCTTTTTTGCAAGTAGCTAAGTCATAGATCTAAAACTTGCTCACAAGGTAGTTTCTTTTTTCGTTCTTTAAAGGTTTAAATTCTGCAAGAAAAGTGCATATCTCATTGGCTTCCCAAATAGCAAGCCAAGATCCCAAGGAAAGTTGGTTCCTTTTGCAAAACTAGATTAGCCCCTTTTAACAATTTTTTACTTAGTTTTTTTCGGTAACTAGCGTAGTGACCCAAAACACTTTTAAAGTGTGTTTGGGCACATTTGATTTTAATTGCTCTCTGTTTTTTAGCAGGTCTAACAAAAAAAAGGAGGAGACTCTGCCCATTTTCCGACTCTTGGACGAACCAGAGCTTCCTAGAAGCTTCCCCCACCGCTGTGTTTTGAGTTTAGCTTGTTACAAGCTTGTTGTAAGCCTTTGGATCCCAAATAACAAGGACCAAAGTGCATCAATTTCTATTTGCTGATATTGTAAATCAGCTGCTAATAAAAAGAAAAAGTCTTTTCGAATAGGCTCTTCACCATCCCCCCTGGGGGGATTTGCGTCTATGTCATTTTTTACTTTTTGTTCATCTTTTTTCAATCTAGCGTAGTTCTAATCTCCAGGGTAGTATACTTTGATTTATAATCATTTCCATATTCCATATCTAGTGGTTTCAAAGTAATTTTAATACTTACCCCACGACTTCCCGATTGACCCGCAAGGGGAAAGAGATGCGTGGTAGGACTAATTAGAAAACCGGCATTGTGTATATTTGATTCCTTTTTCATCAACTGTTTCGTCAGCTATAATAAAATTAACCCCTCCTTGATTCCCTGATTGAGATCCACTTGGATCGAAAGAGGTTCCAGGAGGGTTTTCTTTTTAACAAGAACACATATCTTAAAATTTACTAAAATTGACAAGACTCCAGTGTGTATGCTCTACACTTGGCTGCAGTTCGTCCGATCAGTCAAGCCGCATCAAAAGCACTTGAGTGACTAGATTAATTAGTCTTCACCTCCCAAATTGACAAACCATCAAGGGAAAATCCAACGCCTCGAACGAACTATAAGCGGTGGCAAAATACCCAAAGGAGTGGGAACAACTGGAAAGTGACCTCGAGGCGCCGATCTCTGTCACACCCTAACGGGTGCGTTCTGAACAATAGTCTCTGAGACTCCGTTCCAGCCCACAAACACCTTGCGGGTAGCCATGAAAGTTCACTTTTGGACATACTCCAAGTACCCCTCAAGTAGATCTAGAGTCCCCTTTTCGCCTAATTTAACTCATTCACATTCCACACTAATCTAAAATCTACCAAGATACTTTTACAAAACATTCATTCAAGTACATGCAAGCACATTATTTTCTCTGTTGACTCCATTTAAGGCACTGGTGATTTGTTTCTTTCATTTCTATATATATTGAGTGTCATTACTGTGCTCTGCTTAAAATCTTGCATCTTGTTGTCTTTTGTTTCCACTAGTTAATTTCAAAACTCCTAAGTAACTCATTCAGTTTAACACCATCACACTAAGTAATTAGCCTTAGTAACTTAATAGGGTCTACCCCCCTTGGCTTCGTTAGGAGTTGAGCCTAAACGGAGGAGTCAAGAACAAGGTGACAGCCTTGACTCAAGTCTTGCCCCCAAGGACACACCGAGTGGCTTGAAGATTTCTGCCACGTGACCCAGGTGTGTAAAAGGCGGCAACACAGCCTTTGTTGAAACTTGAACTTTCGAGAGATAATGGCTACTGGACTTAGGATGGAGGATAGGCTTGATGGGGCTGGGAATTTTGTCCCATGGAAAGCTAGGACAGTGTTGATGTTGGAGGACAATGAGTTGTAGAATGAGGTGGTTCATAACACTACAGCAAATCCCATTGCTATTCCCCGTACCACTGATGCAGCAGCGCTTACTACCTTTAACAAGAAGGTCATAAAAGCTAGAAGGATAATCCTAGATGCAGTTAAATACCATGTGATTCCTCACATCTTGAGTAAAACCTATGCATTTCAGATGTGGGATGCTTTGACCGGATTGTTTCAAAGCTCAAACGAGAATAGGAAGATGGTTTTGAGGGAGAAGTTGAAAAGTATCAAGATGTCAAAAGGGAGGTAGTGATACCTTACCTTACTAGGATCTCTCAGGTGAGAGATGAGCTTGCAGCAGTTGGGAAGGTTGTTCCTAATGCAGAACTAGTACAAACAACCATGAATGGGGTTTCAAAGCCTTGGGTTGTGTTTGTGGAGGCTTTGGTAGCTAGGGAGAACTTACCTACATGGGACAGGATATGTGATGATTTTGTTCAGGAGGAGACTCGAAGGGGTCTTGTGCAGGGCAATGCTTCTACTAGTAGGGAGGATGAGGAGAATGTGGCTTTGACAGCGAAGGGGAAGAAGAAGTTCAAGAAGGGTTCCAAGAAGGGTGGGTCCAAGCAGCAGAATGGGCAGAAGAAGGATCTGAGCACTGTGAAGTGCTTTGCTTGTCAAAAGATGGGGTACTATGCTGCGCAGTGTCTGCAGAAGAAGAAGAAGAAGCAGCAACAGACGACAACTTCGACAGAGCTTGAGGATTTTACAGCAAGATTTGAGAGAGAGTTTTCTCTTTGCACTGGACATGTTGATAGAGAGAGAGCATCCATCATCACCGGTGCAGGATGTTGATAGTGAGAGGGAGTATTCCTTGTTAACAGACCATTCTTACAGTGCATCCACTTCCAGCACATGGTATATTAATAGTGGAGCTTCAAGCCACAAGACAGGTGCTCGAGGGATGTTCTCCAAGCTTTCACAGACAGAAACTGATATGGAGGTAGTGTTGGGTAATGATTCTGATGTCACAGCAGTTGGGCGTGGGACCATTACCTTTCAGAGGGAGTCCATGAGTCCCATGGTTTTGAGAGATGTACTGTATGTACCTAGGATGAAGAAGAACTTGGTTTCAATTTCCATGATCGAGGATAGGGGTGTTGGGGTGTCCTTCCTGGATGGACATGTGCGTGTTTTTCCCAAGACTGCAGGACCATCTGCTTCCTACACCATTGGAGTCAGATGTGGGAAACTGTACAAGCTCTTGTTTCAACCTCAGCATGCCTTGGCACATAGCAGCGGCAGCGAGCTTTGTGAGTTGTGGCATAGGAGAATAGCTCATCTGCATCATCCAGCTTTGCGTATGCTGAGATTTATGGTTACAGGATTGCCAGAGATAATCACGAAGCATGGTGAGGTATGCAGAGGGTGTGCTTTGGGAAAGTACACCAAGACTGCTTTTCCTAGCAATGATAGCAAGCCAGCAGAGATTCTTAACTTGATACATTCTAATTTGTGTGGACCTATGTCATCTGTTTCTCTGAGAGGATATGAGTATTATGTGACATTCATCGATGACCATTCCAGGATGACCTGGATCTACTTCCTGAAGAGCGTGAAATTTGAGGAGGTCTTGGAGAGGTTCCAAGAGTTCAAAGCTCTTATGGAGAACCAAACAGGGAGGAAGATAAGGCTCTCAGATCGAATAACGGGGGTGAGCATACCTCCAAGGAATTCGATGGATATTGCAGAAAGGAGGGCATTCGGAGGCAGTTGACGGTTCTATACACTCCTGAGCAAAATGGAGTGGCAGAAAGGAAGAATAGATCTATTGTTGGAGCAGCTAGAGCTATGTTACATGATCAGTCACTTCCTTTCTTCCTTTGGGCAAAGGCATGCAGCACAGTTGTTTATCTTCAAAACAAGAGTCCCCATCGTGTCGTGGGGAACATGACACCTGAGGAGAGTTTCACAGGCAAGAAGCCTGAGGTGACTCATTTTAGGATATTTGGTTGCCTGACTTACTCTCATGCCCCTTCTAAGAAGAGGACAAAGCTGGAGCCCACTGCAGAGAAGGGCATCTTTGTGGGCTATGATGAAATTTCGAAGGCCTTCCGTATTTATGTACCTTCTCAAAGGAAAGTTGTTGTGAGAAGGGAAGTGAAATTTGAGGAGGAGCGGGCCTTGAGGAAGTCTAGAGAGTCAGAGTAGGGAGAGCAACAGGTTCCCATACCTCAGGTAGTTTCACACGTACCATCAGTGCAGCAAAATGGCTCACAGGTTTCCGAAGTTACTGAACCACACAATATAGGCACAGGTTCACCAGTTTTAGTGGTTCAACCAGCAAGATCTTCTGGGACAGGTTTTGGGTCTCAGATTACAGGTTCACCATACAGAGCTTCAAGATCAAAGAGTTCACCAGTTGTTGGCACTCCAGCTTCTGGTTCACGGGTTACTGGGGTTTCTATCTCTAGTAGTTCTTTAGATAAGGATAGACCAGTGTGGGAGGAGTCTTCAGGGAAGAAAAAGCCTAAGTGGCTTCGAGACAGCTTGAAGGAAGCACAGGAGTTTGGGACACCCAAGGAGCCAGTGAGGGTTATCCAAATGCCAGACAGGTTGGGTATGGCATTAGTGGCTAGCCTTCGTGATTCAGAGCATTCTACTTTTGAGGAGGCCTCCCAGCACCATGTTTGGAGAGATGCCATGATGGATGAGTACCATTCCATCATGAAGAACGATGTTTGGGAGATAGTTCTAAGACCTGAGGGGAAGTCAGTTGTGACTTCTCGTTGGCTTTACAAGCTAAAACATGTTGCAGATGGTAGTGTGGAGAAGTACAAGGCTCAGTTTGTGGCACGAGGGTTTTTACAGGTTGAGAGAGTTGACTATGATGAGACCTTTGCACCAGTTGCTCATTATACTTCTATCAGGGCTTTGATTTCCATTGCTGCAAAAATGGGTTGGAAGATCCACCAAATGGATATGAAGACCACATTTCTCAATTAAATCATACAAGAGGAGGTTTATGTTGAGCAACCTCAGGGCTTTGAGATTCATGGGAGAGAGTCTCATGTGTGCAGGTTGAAGAAAGCCTTGTTTGGGCTGAAGCAAGCTCCTAGAGCTTAATACTCCAGGATTGACTCTTACTTGCAACAGATGGGTTTTCAGAAGAGTGAGACAGATCCGAATCTCTATTTCATCATGGTTGGAGATGATCCGCTCATTCTTCTGTTGTATGTGGATGACTTATTTATCACAGGAGGAGAGAGGCCTATTACAGCTTGCAAGAAAGATCTTGCTTCAGAGTATGAGATGACTGACATTGGGTTGATGCACTATTTTTTGGGATTGGAGGTTTGGCAGGAGCCTGGACATATTTTCCTGGGACAGGGAAAGTATGCTGTTGATATTCTAAGGAGATTTTGGATAGAGGATTGCAAGTCGATGTCTACACAGATGGTCACCAACTGGAAGAAGCTTCATCCTTCTGAGGGAGAGTTGGTGGATCCTACACTATATCGTCAACTCATTGGTTCTTTGATGTATCTGGTCAACTCTCATCCAGATTTGTGTTTTGCGGTGAACACTCTCAGTCAGTTCATGGTTGAGCCTAGGAGAGTGCACTGGGTAGCCACAAAACATGTGTTGCGATACCTTGCAGGGACAGTGGAGTATGGTCTGGACTACAGGAGATCGAATGGGATCAAATTGATTGGCTTCACAGATTCAGATTGGGCAAGCAGTGTGGCAGACCGAAAGAGCACTTCCGGATGTTGTTTCAGTTTGGGATCAAGAGCAGTGTCGTGGTTCAGTCGGAAGCAAGAATCAGTTGCTTTGACTTCTGCAGAGGCTGAGTATATGGTAGCCAGTCAGGCCAGTTGCGACGCACTGTGGCTTTGCAAGTTGCTAGTGAATTCATTTGATCAACAACTAAGACCTACATTAATTTACTGTGACAATCAGAGTTGCATCCAGCCCTCTAAGAATCCAGTTTTTCATGACCGATCAAAGCATATTGAGATCAGGTATCATTTCATTCGAGATTATGTCCAGAGAGGTGCAGTGACATTGCGGTATATTTCCACTGATGAGCGGTTGCAGATATTCTGATGAAATCTTTGGGGAGGGGCAAGTTTGTCTTCTTTAGAGGCAAGTTGGGAGTGGTGCAAAACACCTTCCTCAGTAAGAGGGAGTGTTGATTTTTGTACCTAGGAAAGTGTTCCCCTAGGTGACTTTAGCCTTAGTCACATAAAGGGGGAAATAAAGTGACCCTTGCATTAAATGACTTGAAATGAGCATTTAATTTGACTTTAGAGAATAAAGTCACTTTTTGGAAAAATTTAAGTGAGGTGAGTGAAATTAATTTTAAATGAGATTTAATGAGCATTTAATCTCAACCACTCATCTTATCCAATCTCCACCGTTGGATTAGATGAACCCTAGGGTTTCACCAAAAAGGCGAGGAAAGGCAAATCACTTCCACTTTTGCAGATAAGAGTGAGGGAGAGAGGTAAGAGAGAGAAAAGCCATTTTTCCTGAAAAAGAAGAAAAATAGCAACACGATTTTCAAGGAAGAGAACAACAAGAGTTGAGGGCACGATTTTCGAGGAAGAGAACAACAAGAGTTGAGGGCACGATTTTCAAGGAAGAGAACAACAAGAGTTGAGGGCACGATTTTCGAGGAAGAGAACAACAAGAGGTTGGGCACAAATTTTGAGGCTGCATTTATTGCAAGCAATCCATACAATCCACACTATATGAATTCCGTACGAGGGCACACCTCTCGAGGCAAGTATGGGCTCAATTTTTCCAGGCATAAATCAGGTACAAAAGCTGAGGCAGAGTTGGGCACGGTTTTCAAGGCAAAGGTTGCAGGCACAAATCCTGAGAGATCTTCAACAGCATGGTTTTCGAGAAAGGTTGTACAACAGGTTGTCGTACAGTCCGTACAACAACACGTTTTTCGAGGCAGCTACAAGGAAAAATTCTAAGTTTGATTTTCTTCTTTTTGGCACGGAAAACAAGACAAAAATTTTCTCTTCCGATGGAGATAAGTTGGTCTAAAAATTTCCGAGTTTTGCTTTTATATTTCCCTGAAAATAAAAATCTCTCTCTCCTAACAGGTTTTCCCCTTGTGGGTTTTTCCTAGGCAAGTTTGCCAAAAATCTCTGAGTCTGAAATTTATGGTGTGCATTTATAGTTTTATTTTCTGTCATTAAATGTGAGTGTCAGCAGTGTTTTATGGTCTGAAATATTGTGTAATTTCCATCCTTCATTACATCTGTGTTGGGCATTAAACAGAGAAAAATTTTGACAGTTAAATCGATGGCTGAAAACTAAGAACAGCTCTCAACGGGCACATAGAGAGACGATGAATGTGAATGGAAAGGTAAGATGGCAAATGGCACACCCTGCCCCCCAAACCTTCAGGCAACCGGCATAGTTATAATGGACTAGATCGGGAAACAGTACAATCCGGCGAGGTGACGAGTCTGGGTACAAATCTTAGCTCAAACACTTGTGTGGGCATTCATGGTTGTGAGTGACAGTTTTCTCCATGATTGGCGGGGGGATTGCGAGATGAGATGCCTCCTTCATAGTCGAGACCATTGTCGGTTCCATTTTCACATCCGAGTTGTTTGAGCTATTGTTTCCATTCCCAACAAGGTAACCTTACTAAGCAATTGGCAGTTTATCACAGTTTTCCACGAGGACTCGTCCCCCAAGGTCGGGAGCTCACCCCCCAAGGTCGGGGACTCGCCCCCCAAGGTAAAAGTGGTATTTTCCTTATCTTTCATTTTCTAGCTTTTACTTAAATTTTTAACATTACCATTAACTGTTTCAAGATGTTTGAGAGTGGTTCCAACCACATTGGAGTTTATATGTAAAAAGTAGAATTTTAGATCCCATTTATAATTCAACAGACGTAACAGCTTTTCAGGATTTCAAGATTGCAACATTTCCACTCAATTTTATCATGTATGAGGTTAAGGGATTGTCATTTAATCAAGCACATCGACCTTAGTATGTACGTTGATGTTGGTGGTGCTAATTGTTAAACTCCTCTATCATGACCTTAATCTAAATGTACCCTTTAGTCAAGCAAAATCAGTTATTAAGCATGGATTTTTTTTCTAATTCTACTTTATCTTAATGCTTGGTTTATGAAGTTTCATCAAAATTGTAGGGTGTTGAGTAATGTCCTTTGAAGATCAACTTCGAGATTCAAGGTAGAGGCAAGGGCTAAAAGCTAAGAGGAGGCGGGCATAAGCTGTTATTGATGAATAGGATCCCAATATAGGATTAATAGTTCACTCTTGTATAATTGTATGTTGGACTTGAAATCCTCAAATAATGTGATGCCCTATGGAATCATGAAGAAATAGATAGGGTCCGTTGGTCACATTTCCCCATTACAACATTTATGCCATGGATTTACACAATGTTGAAGTGTGTTGAATCATTGAAGAATTAGACTGTATTTACAAGGAGCAACTTAAACTATATTTATAAAAGATGAATTGTTATTGTCGAGATTTATAATATTTTTATAATGTTTATGGCCTCGACGACCCCCCGTCCCCCTAAATTTCCCTAAAATTTGGGGGTGGTCTCCACACGTTCCCAATGTGTGTTTCCCCGCTCCCACGCTCCCGAGTCCCGAAAACTTAGGGGAACATTGGTTTATCACCTCATGAAAGTGCAGGGCCCTCCAGTCTGGTATCGTAGAAATAACGAGGTCCTCATGGTTCGTACCAAGACTACCAAGCGCAAGACGGTAAATGGTGTAATGACCCAATATGAAATTTCCAAGAAAAGGAACAATTTGGGCAAAGTTTGATTGAATAGTCTTGACTCTAGGGGCTTTGAATGGCACAAAAGGGTCTCCAATTTAGTAGGGACTGGTATGGTGAGTCTTAGGACCACTCAACAGACTCTCTAGTCACTTTAGAACTGGTTTTAGACTGTTGCAACTTGATTTGGGGACATTGGCAAAAAGGGCACAATTACTAGTAAATTGTGGTGAAATTCCCCCTAGGGTGCAAGTAAAAATGGCTTTCCAACTCATATGCGACCCTCATAAATTGACAAACAAAGTATGGGGACTTATATTTGACTTCATTGATTGTCATAATGTATGGTTATAAGTTCTGCACACAGAGTTATAAAGCTTCACATTCAAAAGCATATTTGCAATGCTATTGCTTAAGGGAAATGGCAGTGATAGCTTAACTTTAACTCATAAAATGTACATGAAATGGTTCAAAACAAAGCATGAGAAATGTAGACCATCAACAACATATAAATAGCCTACTCAACAGCATTTAACATCAGAGCAACTCCTCAACACAAGTAAAATACACAACTCCTTTGAAATGGAAACCAATACATGAAAACTAGTCAAACCATAGCTTGGGAATGTGTACATTTTTGCATATGTATTTCTACTAATTCGACTTACAGAGAGTATGGGGAACATATTACAGAACCAAACATCATTCACCCATGCTTGGGCATCACCTAAACTCGACAAAGCGCAAGCATCATTCACACTAGTGCACCATCAGACGGAAACATGGGAGTAATGAGATGGGGAATGAAAGAATGGGGAAAAAGATGAATCAGGAACTGTATCAGCCTCCTATCTACAATAACAACACTCCATTCAGCTCCAAACGAGAGGTCAAGGTGGCCTCTCCAACAGCCAATTTGAATGAGAATCCAACTCCCTCAAAATTGGCTCACTAGCAGGGAGAATGAGCATTCACCATGCAATGGACAAGCTAGTGCTTTCCAAAATGCTAAAGGCAAATTCTCAAATGATCAAAACCCATTCTCCATCCTCATGAAATCTTTTATAATCCTCATAAGGTCCTCTAAGGTCGAATTCCCTCCCATAGGCTTCCTCCAACTCATCAGTGATGTTCATTGTTTAGTAACCCCTATGACACTTGTCCTCTTCCTCATACCTCAATCTTCTTCCAAATTCGAATGGCTTCCACCAACCTCCAAATACGCCCTCTTGGTGGCTATTTTTAGCCCTAACATGTCAAATTGTCATAGGCCTGCAATCAGGACTGATTTTGTCATAGAATCTTCATCATTGTTGTCATAAAGTGCAAGGAATCTCTCTCCAAGTGGCACATATTTTCTTCCTAGTCGCTTCCTCTTCCATGGGAAGTTATTCTTCTTCACCCATTCAAATCCTTTGGCTTATGACATGTTACTTGACACCTCTTCGTCTCCCAAGAACATTCCATTCCCCATAATTTCGAATTAGGGAGTAGGTCATGACAAGTGTAAGGAGGAATCTAGCCACCCAAGGTCTCCATGAACCTCCAAGTGTCTCCATGAAGCAATGCCACTTTATTTTCTCCATATTTATTATTTATATGACCCACTTTAATGTGTAGATGGTAAACATCCACCAATTCAGCCAGGCTTCATTAGCTAAATGCCTATGGAGGATGATACATCATGGACTATGGGGAATGGCGACGGTCGTAAAATACATTGCTACGCAGCCTATGGAGGAATGAATTAGAAGGAAAATGGAATAATGTGGGGGAGCATCAGTAATCTGGAAGGCTTTGTTGAAAGCCTTTCCACTGCTAGGAAAATGGTTGGCAATAGAGTAAGGATTGGGAGGACCCATGCATAGGTTGCTTGGGGAATTTTCAGCTCTCAGAAATTTTAAAAATGCTTTTAATAATTTTGGAATCTATCACTTAGCAGATGTAGTAAACGGGAGACCATCAGTAATCTGGAAGGCTTTGGTGAAAGCTTTTCCATTGCAAGGAGAATGGTTGGGAATAGACTTAAAGAAAAAATTGGGGAGGACCCATGGATAGGTTGCTCGGATAATTTTCAGTTCTCACAAATTTTAAAAATACTCTTAATAATTTGGGAATCAATCACTTAGCAGATGTAGCAGATACAGAATCCAATACTATCTAGCAGACTAGCAGTATTACCAGAATTGGACGAAGTTAAAGTAAAAGTGATATTCTCATTATCTTTCATTTTATATCCTTTTACTTAAATTTTTAACATTACCATTAATTGTTTCAGCATGTTCGAGAGTGGTTCCAACGTCATCAGACTTCAAATGCATAAAGTATAATTTTTTATCCCATTCAGAATTCAACAGGCTTAACAGTTTTTAGGATTTCAGGATTGTAATGTTTCCATTGGATTCTATCATGTATGAGGGTATGGGATTGGAAATTAATCAAGCATGTCAACCGTCTATGTACCTTGATGTTGGTGGTGCTGATTGTTCAGATTGATGTTGGTGGGCTCAAAACTATTTTTTAAAGAATCCCTAGTTTATACTATATAGGCTATTTATTAATGTACTTAGGTTCAAATATGGATTGCACTTGGTGCTCTTTTGGTTGTATGCACTTATACTTGCTATGTACATGAGAAACTTTGCATATTTATGTATAATGGTTTGATTTCTGATGGATGCACATGAATATTGGTTTTTTTTTACATTTTGAATATTTCATGTATAATTTGGTTGACCTGTTTTTATCCAGTTCCGATTCCTAAGGTTGGCCGGTTCGATGACCGGTCCAGTTCTGGTAACTTTGCTATCTAGAATCAAAGGTGGAAATCTACTTCACAGTTGGAACTCTGGGGAGATCAAGCAAAAAAATGGCATCAATTCAAGCTCGGTGTAAAAGCACGGTGCTATTAGAATCAAGGATGAGAAATATGAATTAATTTGGTCTAAGAATAACACATCAGGGAACTACAAAGCAAAGTTAGGTTACAAGAATAGGATGAAGCAGGGAGTAGAAGATATTGATAATAAGAAAACGTGGTGCAAATCTATATGGAAGCTGAACAGTCCATTAAAATCTATTTGGTTGTCTTCATCAAGTAAAATACTTAATTGGCATAATTGACATAAGATATCATTGCAGGGTCCATGTAGGTGTATAATGTGCAAAACCAGTGAGGGATCTACAAACCACTTATTGGTTCATTGTACCTATTCAAAAGAACTATGGAGTGAGGTATTGAAGTTGGCAGATCACAAAGAAAGATGGGAAGGAGAGTCAATTTCAGCATGCTTTGAG
Organism: Pseudotsuga menziesii; assembly: GCA_001517045.1. Classification (NCBI taxonomy): domain Eukaryota; kingdom Viridiplantae; phylum Streptophyta; class Pinopsida; order Pinales; family Pinaceae; genus Pseudotsuga; species Pseudotsuga menziesii. The sequence goes on along the minus strand of LPNX010450313.1, from coordinate 945,457 downwards.
AGGATGTACAGAACAGAAGGCACTGCCATGCATTGTGGATGGGGCAATATAGCTTGCAAGAAATGAAATGACATTCCAAGGTAAGAAAATGTTTCCAAATCAAATCCGTCATCAAGTTATATGGTATTATGGAGGAATCTGGAAACTTGCAAAAGTAGAGTTATCAAAAACATTGAAAAATCTAGTAATAGACAAATCTGTGGCTTGGGGATATTTTCTAAGTCACCGGGTTCGCCGTTTTTTTCCCTTGAAAATCAAAAATCGGCGAATATTTAGGTCAGCCAAATTTTTCCTTCAAGTTCGGCGCATTTTATTCCAAACTCGCCACCATATATTCTCCATTGTGAAGCCATCCTGTATTCTCCACTGATGTCGCCGTGTATTCTGGACTAAAGTCGTCGTGAAGCATTGAATTTGTTGAGATCGTCAATTCTCTCAGTGTGTGTGAAATCCATGGCTAGCTTTCCACACTACACTGTGAATTCGAAAAGAGGACACAAGCAGACTCGCAATAGAAGACAGCCGCAGACTCCCCATGGGTCTATTCCATTTAGTTGTGAATGACAGGCTGATTCCATTGAACTGTGAATGACAGGCGGCCGACTACAGTGCCAGCCCCAGGTTTGTTTTTGCATTCAACTATTTTATTTTTTTTAGGTTCATATGTTTATAGTTTACGTTATTATTTATTATTTATCATTAAACTTGTTTGTTGCTTGTGATGTTGGACATAAAATATTAATAATCTTATTATTATTAATATTAAAAAACTTAATTAATATTATTACTCATCTTAATTTTATTATATATAGTAGTATACTAAAACCAAATTAGCGTTAACACTAAATTATTAATACTAATATTAATATTAACATAATACTATAAAATGTAAAATATTAATATTTTTTTTTTTAATTTTATAGTCTCGAATTTAATGCCGAATTTTATCACCAAAATTTTCATTGCCGAATTTTAGACGAATTTCAAAGTCACCGAACTTGAACAAGAATTCGAACCAGGTGACTTAGGATTTTTTGATGGTGCTCTTCAATGATCAAAAGGTAATTGTGGATCAGAGGGCATTCTCTTCTTGGAATCAACACCTCAGTTCTTTTAAGTATGCTACCGGAAAATGGACTAACAACAACACTGAAATTTATGCTTTATGGTTGCTTCTCAACATTACATCAAAAAGACGGATTCAAATCTCCAAGGGCTAAGGGGATTCCAAACTCATTATAGAATAGGCACAGGGAAAGAACAAGATAGAAAATCTAATGCTATTCCCAATTATGGACAGAATTGCTAGGAACAAATTTACAAATGTTTCTTCTGATCATGTTTATAAAGGAATTTAATGCGAAAGCAGATAAGCTCTATAAAGAGCCTTTATTTCTACAGGAGGGTGTGCTCTATGAAACAGAACAAATAAGGAAAAGATTGAGTTTTAACTTTTAATGCATAGCAGATCTGAGGATGAAAATCCTGTTTATATTTAAGTAGTTATGTTTATCTGTAGATGGCCTCTTGGTTGTCTCTGGCTTTGCTGTTTGTTTTCAAAACAAGGCCTGGCATTTTCAAGCCAAGCAAGTGCCTCAGGATGTCCACTTGGTTCTGGTAGTATCATACAGATTTTTTTTATGTATATTCTGATTCTTCTTGAAATATCAAATAAAAGCATTGACCAAAAATTCACAAGACAGCAATAGTGTGCAGGTAAAATTGAAACACCGTCTATCAAACTAACCATACCCTATAAAATGAACATCCTTCAACTTGTAAAAGGCCATACCAGGTTAACAGCAGAAATTATCCATTACCTGCTCTGTCGTAATGGGACATCATTATCCTTGCATCCAATAATATGATCAGAAATAATCCCTTCGCCTTTTCTTCCATCTTCTTGCTGAGAGACATGGAGTGAACTGTTCTCATCAGGCTTAAGTACCTGATTGACCAAACTATTTCTATCTGTATATGCATCATCTATAACACTCACTTTCATGTTGTCACCCATCTCTGGTGTTTCTTTCACAGACTTGTCTGATATAGTAGCATCAACATCGATATTTATTGGAGATATGCGTCCATTGCGTACCAGGGCTTTTCTTTGATGCTGCTTAGGTGAGAGAAATCCATGAGAAGACATAACTTCCTTGCCTTTCCTTCTAACTTCCATTTTACCATTAAAAGATTCATTGAGATGTTGAACATTTTCATCTTCTGCAGACATTTTATTGCAAATTTCGATGAACGATGGTCTCTGCAATCTTGGTGTCTGATGGCTGAAAGGTTGTGTAGGGACCATCTCTGAAGGTAATAAAGAGTTAGCTGTGCCTTCTGGTTGCACATTACCTTGGTCTTGGAGAAACCCATTCTCCCGGCGTGACCTTAATTGCTGTCCACATGAAGAGTCAGAATTCTGAACTAATCCAGCATCAACATCGATATTTATTGGAGATGTGCGTCCATTGCGTACCAGGGCTTTTCTTTGATGCTGCTTAGGTGAGAGAAATCCATGAGAAGACATAACTTCCTTGCCTTTCCTTCTTACTTCCATTTTACCATTAAAAGATTCATTGAGATGTTGAACATTTTCATCTTCTGCAGACATTTTATTGCAAATTTCCATGAACGATGGTCTCTGCAATCTTGGTGTCTGATGGCTGAAAGGTTGTGTAGGGACCATCTCTGAAGGTAATAAAGAGTTAGCTGTGCCTTCTGGTTCTACATTACCTTGGTCTTGGAGAAACCCATTCTCACGGCGTGACCTTAATTGCTGTCCACATGAAGAGTCAGAATTCTGAACTAATCCTTTACAGCTAGATCTTGGCCTCCGATTCAGCAAGCCAATCTTAACTACTCTCTCCACGTCTTGCCTTCTCTCATTCTGCTCTGAATCATTAGAAGATCCTCTAACAGTTTTCTCTACTACAATCTGATCTTGTCTTCTGCTAATTAAGTTTTTGCTTTCTAAACTTTTATCCTGAAAGCAAAGCGGTTTCAGATTCCTTGCATCAACAGCCCTATGTGCACGTCCACCACTTTGCAGATCCAAACGATCTGGAGTGTCTGGCACCTCCAACAATTCATGTCCTAACGAACTTGACATCATTTGCAGACAAATATGGCAAAAAGCGCTCTGATTTTCAAGCAAATCTGCAATAATCAAACATAAACAGATTTAAAAGGATCGTCTATTAAAAAAATTTATCACAGCAGCTCTGCTAACAGAAACAAAGATTGCCACTGTGGATCCGACTGCCAAAAAGATAGTAATTTGAATTGTATTCACAACCAATAGTAGATATAACATATACAACCCAAGAATATCAAAACCTTGTCCACCAAGACAAACAAGTGGACTTGAAATTCAAGCCGAAATTCTACAAAATCACATGTCATGTTTAAGCAAATTACATACATAAAATAATTTGGGCAAACATACACAAAGCTGAAAACAGACAAACAATCATTGTGGGGAATGCACAATGATGCATCTGAAACATGTATAATAGCCGAAAGATCACGGTAGGGAAAGAATAATAGAGAAGGCTTAACAAGGGATATAAATACATGAAATGTTGCCCAAAAATATCCCCAGTTAGAACTGCATAAGAGAATGACAATTTAGACAGGAAACCTACTAACAACATGAAAAAGAAACCATGCTGAGACAACTCTGCTAGGCATAAAGATGCATGGAACAACTGATAAATCAAAACATGAGAAGAAAAATTGGGAGCTACAGTTTATCAAGTTTGGTAACCCAGGCCACAGACAGAAACCAAAGAACATAAAGGGAGAATGGGAAACTGAATGGAACACGCCATTCATCAAGATTAGATTACAATTAGAGGGCAAAGTTCAAGCCCTTAAGAAATCTACTGTACTCTGTAAAAAATTCACTTTTACCCCAACCCGGTTTCAAGTTTCACTGCTCATTGTTTAATGCCCAACCCACTGAACATGACTGCTGCAATGAATTAATCTCATACACTAAACAGAACTGAAAAACATGGAGAAATTTACAAATTCTTCTCAGCATAAATAACTGCTCACACACATGAAATTTTTGGACACGGTAATTTTAGACAACCCGCCTCAGGAAACACTCCAATGGGGAAAACCTGTGATAGAGTAATTTTATTATTTCTTCAATGAAATGTACAGCAGTATCAACAGCAATAAAAGCACTACATATTTCAATCCTTGAAAACAGAGCCAAATCTCCTCATTGAATTCTGCGCACAATACAGTCTTCACCTCAGTAAAATGTAAAATGTATTTTTGGTCTCCCACAAGGACAAGTCGGCCCAGTCAGTTAGAGGAGTCGACCCTGTTGAGGAAAAAGGTCACACACATGATCAGTATAAATAAGGAGGGGCCCTCTCTCATTTGGACACACAACAACACAAGCAAGCTCACTCCAAGAGAAAGAGAAAGACAAGTTCGCTGGGAAGAAGAAGAAGCTGCAGAAGACATCTTATCTTTGTTTTTTCTATCTTTGTCTGACATTGTACTAAGTGACGAATCTATACAGAAGTTGTTGGATTTTCTCCCTTGTGATTTGCCAGGATAAAAATCTTTCAGTGATCCTAGTACATTAGATTAAAGATCTAACAAGTTTGAATTAAAGTACAAACTCTAACATGGTATCGGAGCCACCCTGAAAGAAGGCACTGTGCAGCTGCGGAAAATAGGTTTTCCAAAATCCGGCATTTTTCTCCACAAACTTTCTAGACAAGAGGGCTAGGCTAACTCACCTCAAGGAAGTGCATTTTTTGGTGGAGAAAGATTTTAGTTTAAAGAAGTTTCATTTTTGACCTCATCACTACTGCCGAAAGAAACTACGGCATCAAATTTTTGGAGCTTCACTCCACCAATCCAGAAAAAGGGCATTACTGAACAACTTGCCTCAAGGAGGCACATCTTTCTATCCAGACAGAACTCCAAAATTCCAAGTTTGGGCACCCTGTCAAACCCTAGGTGAGCCATATCAAAAAGTAGTTTGGGCATGCCGCTAGATAAGGGTGTCCATGAGAGAACCATTATCCTAGATATGGCTCTGGAAACACTGCCTCTAGAGGATGGCTAAGGATCCATAGCCCTTGTTCACTCAAGGTTGAAGGGTATGTCACAAACTGAAACAATGCCTTGTGAAACGTACCCCCAAGTATAGGTGTTGGCGATCTCAATCTCCTCCCTTCCAAAATAAAATGACGAACCAAAAGGGTATTCTTTGACTTGCTAAATATCACGACCTTTGTTTTACCCAGGTTGACCATCAACTGACAAAGGTCATAGAAAGGTATAAGGCATCCAATTGTCTCTGCGACCCCTTTGGAGATGAGACCATCCTCAGTAGAAAGCAAGATAAAAATGAAGACCTAGTGCAGATTCCAGAAAGCACCCATCACCATCCTAGATGTGTTCATGTAAAAAGGACTCCAGCTTAAGCATCTATGTAGATCCCAATTAAACGAAGGACATGGAGCACCCCCATTTGACCCCTATGGTACTCTTGATAAACTCTAATGCCCCGTGGGTTATGCGGAGATGAACAAGAACCATCTCGTGTAAGTGCATAATGGCATCCAATAGGGTGTCCATGAGAGAATCCTGTCAAACCCTAGGTCAACCATATCAAGAAGTAGTTTGGGCATCTCAAATTGGTAAGATCTACTTCTTTGCTCTTTCCATTTAAGGTTCTCATATCAAGATGTTGAATCATACCAAGCTTGAGAATAAGCTTGAAGGGCCTGACAACTTCCGAGCATGGAAGTATAGAATCTCTCTTATTCTAGAAGAGAATGACTTGGACAAGTATGTCACCAAGGAGGTTCCAAAACCAAAGGGATATGAGGCCAAGGCTACTCACAAGAAAAATTTGATTAGAGCCAAGAAGATTATTGCAGACTCCATCAAAGATCATCTCATCCCTCATGTCTCTTCATTGAAGACCCCCAAGAAGATGTTTGATGCTTTAACCAAGCTGTATGAAGGGAAGAACATCAACCGAAAGATGACCTTGACAAATCAACTCAGGAATGTGAAGATCCAACACTCAGAGACCATTCAATCCTACTTCTCAAGGGTCTCACAAATCAAGGATCAAGTTGTAGCCATTGAAGATAATGTTAAAGAAGGAGAGAGAGCAATGACCACCTTAAATGGTGTTCCAAAATCATGGGACTCTTCATCTGTGGAATATGCGCTTAAAAGAAACTTATCAAGTTCAGCAGATTGTAGGAGGATTGCACCCAAGAAAAAGCTCAATTAGTATCAAGAGAATAAAAGATGGGATTTGATGATGTACAAGCTCTAACAGTTCATGCAAAGAAGGATAAAAGCAAGAGGGAGGATCACCCCCACAGGAGGCCCGAAAGATTCCAAAAGAATCATAAACCTCAAAGGGACTATTCTAGCTTTAGATGCTTCACATGTGATGAAAAAGGTCACTTTGCAAGAGACTGCCCCAGAAACAAAAGATCCACCAAGGCAAACAAGAAGAAGAGACATCATGCACATACTATTGAAGATGAACCCGTAAACAATAGAACAAGAAAAGATTCCTCAAGTGATGAGGAATATGTACTTTGATCCAAAAGGATTCAACCCATGAAGAAGAAGAAACTTCTATCCATCTCAACATTGGATAAGAAGAGATGCAGTTGTGATTGAAGAAAAAGAAGGGACACTCAGAATTATGGTGTAGAAGACTTGCTCAGCATTGCCAATCATGAGCAAGATAAACACAGGTCCTCAAAATCAAACAATGGAGTAGAGCACGCTACCAAGGACTCCAGTAATTCCTGCAAGGAGGCAGAGATCAAGAGGGAGTCCACCAAACAAACAAACAAAAATAATTCTTTAAATTATTATTTCCTATTTACCTAACTGCTTAAATAATATTATTCAGTTGTGTACATATTTATGATCAGTTGATCTAGAAAATGTAATATGCATATTAGAGTGTTTGCATTCATGAACAGTATACTACTAATATGCATGTAATGGGTAAGTGGCCTACGGTGTTGTACAACATTCCATTGCTAGTTATCTATAATAAAGCCTCTTTGCTGACATATTGGGAGTAGTGCACGCTCTTAATAATGTTCTGGTAGAGATGGATGGCATCTAAAAAGTTACCATATGTATACGGGATGAATGTTGTGTTGAAGCATTGGCTAAGATAGTTTCATGATTGTGTGGCATACGTCTTTATTAAAATTTATCATTATTAACAATGTTTTGTAAACTATGAAATATTTCTAATCATGTAACTAAAATTGACTTGTAGGAAGGATCGTATGCAATCACCTACAAAAGAAGAATGATGAGGCTTGTTCCAATGAACAAGTGACAACGGTTCAACCATAACACTCAAAGCAGATTTACTCAAATAAAGCACATGAAGAAGAACCTGAAGCTCCCAGAGTCAGAGGCATAGTTGTAGAAGAAGGGACATCAAAAAAACATGATGACCATAATATGACCGAGACACAAAGACCTGTAGATCCACCCTAAGAGGCAAACACCCACAAGAAAAGACCAGCATGGGCACGAGAAGCAATCCAAGATGCAAAGAGGTATGGTGCTCTAGATGGGACTTCCAAAAAAAGCAAGAGACTGAGACCATACTCCAGTTGTGTGACGCTACTTTGTGGCATCATTGATGAAGAACCTTCCAACTATGAGGAAGCAGCAAAAAAGAAAGCATGGAAGGATGCCATGATTGAAGAGTATCAATCAATCATGAAGAATGATGTCTAGGAGGTGGTATCAAGACCAGAAGGTAAGTCTGTAGTGTCTTCCAAATGGATCTACAAGATCAAGCATGCAGCAGACGAAATCATAGAAAACTACAAGGCAAGATTTGTAGCACGTGGCATTTCCCAAAAAGAAGGAATAGATTATAAGGAGACATCTTCACCAGTAGCAAGATACACTTCCATCATATTTGTACTAGCCTTAACTGCAGTAATGAAATGGAGATACACCAGATGGACGTTAAGACAACGTTCTTGAATGGTGTAGTTGAAGAGCAAGTGTACGTCGAGCAACCACTGGGATTTGAAACACATGACAAACAGACTCATGTATAAAGAAGGCCTTGTACAGTTTGAAGCAGGCACCCAGGGCGTGGTACGACAGGATGGACATCTTTCTGATGAACTTGGGCTTTGCCAAGAGTAAAGAAAATTCCAACATCTACTTCAAGGTTAAGGATTGAAAACCAGTGATACTCCTACTATACGTAGATGACTTGTTTCTAACAGGTAAGGATGAGCTCACTGCAGATACAAAGAGGAGACTTGCTGCAGAATTCGAGATGAAGGACCTGGGAATGATGCACTAATTCTTAGGTCTAGAGGTGTGGCAAAGATGAGATGGGATATTCCTTGGTCAAGGAAAGTATGCAGTCGAGATTTGGAAGAGGTTCGAAATGATGGACAGCAAGGCTATTGCTACACCCATGCATCAAACTTGAAGCTACTATGTGATGCTTCTTCAGAGACAGTTGATGCCACAATGTATATGCAGATGATTAGTTCGTTAATGTACTTGACAAACACAAGGCCAAACATGTGCTTTGCCGTGAACACATTAAGGCGTTTTCTGACAGATGTGAGGCGTATTCACCTAATTGTTGCAAAGCATGTATTGAGGTACCTAAAGGGTACAGTTGATTATGGGCTCAAGTATGCAACGAATCAAAGGATTAACCTACATGGTTATGTTGATTCAAATTGGGCAGACAGTGTCACAGATAGGAAGAGAACTTCAAGATGTTGCTTCAATTTGGGATCTGGTATGATCTCCTAGTTTAGCAAAAAGCAGTCAAGAGTGGCACTGAGTACAGCCGAGACAGAGTATATTGCAACTTGTTTGGCTAGTTGTGAGACAGTATGGCTCCGGAAGCTACTATCAAATTTGTTTGATCTTGAGTTAGAGGCAACTTGTATCTTCTGTGACAACCAGAGTTGTGTGAAGCTGTCCGAAAACCCAGTGTTCCATGACAAGTCGAAGCACATTGAGATCAAGTATCACTATATCCGGGATATGGTGCAGAGAGGAGCAGTGATCCTCTAATATGTGGCGACAGACGAGCAGACAACCTATGTATTGATCAAGCCATTAGCAAGAGTGAAGTTTAAGTACTTCAAAGAGAAGCTTGGTGTTATCCAGATTGATGTTGCTCGAAAGAGGGGGTGATGTGACATGTTCGAAGACGTAGGTGCACTAGGGTTGTATCTACATGGTGGGAGACGCAGATGGTTCGAAAGGACGTAATGCATCTGGGATGCTCTTGGGTTTACCCACATGTCTGAAGACGTCGGTGGTCCACGGGTCATAAAGCATCTGGGATGCACCTGGGCTATACCTACATGGAGGGAGATGCAAGTGGTCTGAAAGAACGTAATGTATCTGGGATACTCCTGGGTTGTACCCACATGTCTGAGACGCAGGTTCACAAAGATTCCTAATACATCTAGGTTGTACCCACTGGGTGGGAGAAGCAGATGTTCCTAGGTTGTACCCCCTTGGTGGAAGACACTAGTTGACTGAGAGAGAGTCGTAATACATTTGGGTCATACCCACTAGGTGGGAGAGACAAAAGTTCCTGGGTTGTACCCACTTGGTGGGAGACGTGCGTTGACTGAGAGAGAGAGGTAATACATCTAGGTTGTACCCACTAGGTGGGAGACGCAGATGTTCCTGGGCTGTACCCACTAGGTTGGAGACACAGATGTTCCTGGGTTATACCCACTAGGTGGGAGACGCAGGTTGTCTGGTGGACATGATATGCACCTAGGTTGCTCTCCATATAGACGATGTCGTGTATGCTCTCGGATTGATCTCCAAAGGGTGGAAGACGCAAGTTGTCCTAGGGACATAATGTAGGAAAACAAGATGATGAGATGATCTGAATACGACGAGATGACAATAGGAGACGCAGGTTGTTGCTTGGGCAATGTAAAATGGGGACCTAAGCTATACCTACTTAATGGCTTGCTCGAAGAGATGATGATGAAATCCTAGATGGGATCTAGGCCTACATCCAATATGAAAAAGGGTTGGCTCTATAGAACTTCTGAGGACGTATAGATTCAAGAGATGTCACTAGTCAATGATCGATGAGATGAGAATGGCTGCAGCAATGATGATGATCCAATAGTGTTGATGATCCAACGATGACGATGATCCAACGATGATGACGATGTCCAAAAATTGTGTCCAATTGTGGTGATGACCGTGTAAGAAGAGTACGTTCAAAAGGAGTGTTATTGTAGATGTAACTTCAGAAGATATTCTTTGTATTATTATTATTATTATTATTATATTTATTGTACTTTTGTTATTCCTCCTTTCGGGGATGTTTTCCCTCCAATCCGAGATGTCATTAATGTAATTGGTCATGTAAGAGTTGATGTAAAACCTTCGTTGTAAGTCGAGCAATAGTGCCCAAGGAAATAATGTAAAATGTATTTTTGGTCTCCCACAAAAACAAGTCAACCCAGTCAATTAGAGAAGTCATCCATGTTGAGGAAAAAGGTCACACACATGATCAGTATAAATAGGGAGGTGCCCTCCCTTACTTGGACACAAGCAAGTTCACTCCAAGAGAGAGAGAAAGACAAGTTCGTTGAGAAGAAGAAAAAGAAGCTGCAAAAGACATCTTATCATTGTTTATTCTATCTTTGCCTAACATTGTACTAAGTGACGAATCTATACAAAAGAAGTTGTTGGGTTTTCTCCGTTGTGGTTTCCCAAGATAAAAATTTGTGTGTCTTTCTTTATGTTGTGCATATCTATCTTTCAGTGATCCTAGTACATTAGATTAAAGATCTAACAAGTTTGAATTAAAGTACAAACTCTAACAGGTTCTCAGGCTTAGATCATAGTCCCTGCATGGTCTTCCCCATTTGGAAGCTTCCAGGAAAATCACCTCTTTCTTTCTTGTCCTTCGAGCTGCTCCAAGAAGCAAGCAACATTCATCAAGTCAAATTTCATTGAATATCAAATTGGTGAGACCTTGGATCTCACCCTACCCCCAATCCCTAGCACAACAGCCCTCTTCTTCCAATAGAGTTTTGAGGAGTACCCATTCTAGACACCAAGATAGGCTTCATGAGACTGACATGCAAAGGAGGTATAGAAGACTCCAACGCCAAATATACAGTCCCTTGACTCAGATCCTTGCAACACCAAGCAGTCAATCATCGATTTGGAGCTTCTTCCCCTCAATCTTAAGAGGTAGGCATGGTGGGGCTCCTTGGCCGATGGCTCACCCCAAGATTACACAGTTGAACTTGCTCAATCTCGAGTACTCTACAAACCAAAATTGTCAAACTCGGACAAGGCAAAGACTCAACCAATTCAATGACTCAAATAAGACTCGACAAATAGAAAAAAAATCAAAATATAGAAAATTTTGTGCACAAAAAATATACTAATGAAATTTTTAATCCATATAAGTTCTAAAACCACATTTTGTACAGAAATTCATTTGATCATCTCTTAAAAAACAGTGTTCCACGGGGACACGCCTCCCAGGGTCGAGGGGCGCCCCCTGTGCTTTCCACGCCCCAGGGGCTGGGAGGCTCCATGGGAAACGTTTCCCAGCGCCCCCCTTTCTGCGAAACTTGGGTAAACACGGGTCTAGGAGTTTCCCGGATTGGGGGAATCCCACACGGCCCCTCCTGAAATTGGGGGGTTTCGACATGCCCACATCCCCCACGAATTTTTAAATTTTTTTACTTGAAAACAAAAATGGTTCATCTTAAATTTTAGTCTTTTACACTAAATGGTCATTATAAATCGAAATAGAAACAAATAAAAAGAAACAAACATCGATATGATATGCTTGGCTATAACAATTACATTTACATTACATTAAACTCTTCGGGAACATAAGAGTTTATTTGTTGGGGTTCATTTTTTTTTCTATTTTTTTATAATTTTAGAGACCCTGACGCCCCCCCGTCCCCCAAAATACCCCAAAATTTTGGAGTGTCTCTACACATCCCCAATCTCTGTTTCCCCGCTCCTGCGTCCTGGAAACTTGGTGGAACATTGATAAAAAAATGATAATAAAGCATTTTACACTTCATATTTGTATGCAAAATAGTGAACTAAAAGATGATTCCTTGAACAAATTCACAAATAGTACCAAGTTCAATTACATTCCTGTAGGCTGTGATGGCAGCCTACACAAGCCTGGGGAGGCCTGGACAGGCTGCCATTACAGCCTACAAGCATGTAGGCTGCCCAGTGACAACCTGTAAGCCTGTAGGTTGTGATGGCAACCTCCACAGGCTTCTAAAAACAAAATTTATAAACAAAAATTTAATAAAACATTTATGAGTCTAAGGCAAGTCCAAACAAATCTGAGTAAGTGGTGAGTTCCCACAAGTTTGGCGAGTGCCAAGTCTACAGGCAGAGTCTCAGTCAAGTACTTGTCTGACAGGTGACTCAGCCAAACGGATGACTCGGCGAGTCTCCCATGAGTCTAACTACATTAGTACAAAGTCACAGACAACCTACTCATTCAATGCATTGGCACCCTTCATATTGTCGGACTTGGATGAGAAGACCTCTTCTCTCCACTCTCTCTCAACCTCTGCTTCTAGTACCAGCACCTCCTAACATGCCCATATTTGGATGGAATTTTTTGAGAAATGTAGCTCAAACCAAAACTCCTTGCACAGGTTTCAATGCACGTATGCAAGAAGTGTTTCAAGACATTTTGAAAGTAACGACTTGGGACAAGGGGATCATAATTCTATTTTGTGATTGAGTATTATAAAGTGTATTTAATACATTAATTACTTGAGGAAATTTGTGCTACAATACCAAATGTTCTCTCTATTACCCCTAGCATAACAACAATTAAAAAAAAAGGGAATCGTGGTTTTATGCAGTGTGAAAAACACAGTATGGCACCATTCATTAATGGGACCCCAAGAATACACCTTTGATAAGAATACTTGTTCTTGTCGGAAAGCAACTAACCTCCCTGCTAAAGATGAGATTAGGGTTTCAACAAAACTTAAAAATATAAAGATGGACAAGATAGAAAGGTTCAACACGGTTAAATTTTTGACAAGGCAAGAAAGTAGAGAGGAGCCTGCTTGCAGGAAGGAAGAAGCAGTTCAATCGTACAAGGCCATACAGGGTCGTATGGCAGCAATCATACAGCAGCAAAGTCGTACAGCCATACAGCAGGTCATACAGCAGTTTGGTGATGTTCTCTTCTTTTCTTTAGCAGACCATGTAGCCTGAGTGGGCCTAATGGTTAAGAACATGTGTTTCCTCCTGGGAGATCATATGTTCAAATCCAGAAAAGGGTAGTGTGTGTTCACCTATGTAGACTTTAGCAGTCAAATCGTTGCACAAAGGGGAGGGGCCTTATTCCACAAACAATGGGTCCCATGCACCAAATTGGTGTCTGGCTAGGTTGTGACCTTAAAAATAGATGATTAGTATTATTATAGACCATACAAATGCCTTCCTCAACAAGCTGCAGAGGTCACCTTGTAAGCTTTGATATAAGGAGTGAGAAGTTGATTTGCTGAAGAAACATTTGTGTATGTGCGTATTTGATTTATGCTTCTACTATTTACTTTTCCAACTATTGTGTGATTGATGCTATGTTCGGAAATTAAATTTCTGCAATTAAATACATTATGCAATTGATTTGTTTGATCAAGATTATAATGAAATCAATCACCTAGGATTAAGAAATTTTATCATGGTATCAAAGCATCTCTGATTGAGATTCTAAAGAGTTTGCGGGAGTAGATCAACTACCAAAAGTAACTGTCGGAAGCTACTGCTAGAAACAGGGAACAGCAGTTAGAGGGTTTCATAAGTTGTGATTAATTACTTTTCAGATCTGGAAGTTTGTGTACTAGACCTTAGAGATGGCATCAGCTAGCCTCAAATTTGAACATAGACTGGAAGGTGCTTCATTTTTTTGCCATGGAAGTTAGGGTAACTTCTTATGGCAAGAGAACAATCTTTGGAATATCATTAAAGATGTTACTCTGCCTACAGATCCATAGCAGTTGATAGCTCACAACAAGAAGGAAGTGAAGGGCAACCGGATGATCTTGGATGTTATAAAGGATCATGTGATTCCTCACATACCTGAGAATAAAATGGTGAAAGACATGTTTGATTCTCTAATCAGTCTCTACCAAAGCAAGAACATAAGCAGAAAGATGATATTACGGAACATACTCGGAGCCATAGTGATGACCAAATCGGGCACAACAATTACCGGTTAGCTGATGAAGGTCATGCAGATTCATGATCAACTTGCAACAGCTAGGGAGAAGATTGAAGACACAGAGTTAGTAAACATGACACTGAATTCTCAACTTCATCGGAAACGTTGGTCTAAGGCATTCATGCTTGTGAGTGTAATGGACATAAATATATATAAATAATCAATGAAGAAAAAATAAAAAATAAATAATGAAGTGTTACATCCTAATGAAGGGACATGGGCTATTATCCATGGTGAGCAATCAGTGCGTATATAAATTTACTGTCCCATGGTATTGTAATCATCCTATCTTAGTCTAATCATCTATTAAGTTATATTTATTACTGTCCTATATACATTTATGTTATTTGTCCTTCTTATGCTGGATACTTGTTAATAAATGAACCTTTGTTCATTTAATTGGTATTAGAGCTTCATTTTCTAGTTCCAACCTTTGGCCGAACCTCTTATCAAACCTTGTTTGATCTGGCTTTTGGCAGCATTCAAAGTTTTTAAAGTTTCTCTGAATTACTAGATCTTTGGCCACAAACAAGCCTTTGGGCATTAAAAAAAACAGAATTTCTATTGAATAAATAATTATTCTGCTGCAAGAAAATCAAAGAAACAGAAATTGTTGCAAATGAAAGAATCAGAAATTGTTGCTAAAAAATATCATTTTGCTGACATACATTGAAGATTGATGAAGATCAAGCATTGCTTATTAATTCAGAATTAATGGGGCATCCTCACAACAGGGTTTCATGTTTCAATAATTGTGACTCGTTGCTCTTTTCATTTAATTTCAATTGCACACTATAATTCTGCATGGAAATCTATACGCTACACATTTGGCATTCATACAACCATCAACAATTCTGTACGATCAGCCAACAGCTTATAACGGCCTGTACGATCAGCCACTAGCCTGCATGTAAACATGTCAAAAATACACAGCCACTGATAATAACCACCGGAGAAGCATCGCAACCCTTGTAATCCATTGGGAGAACAAGCCATTATCTCTAGTTTAATTAATTCGAAAAGTGAACCATATTCTTTAAGTGCCTAAAATATTTGATATATATTAAGTCGAGGTGGAAAGTGACGCAAGGTGACATATATCGCCAATATATCGGCAGTATCACGATATATTGCGCAACAAACAGAGCGGTGATACATTGCCATGAAAAAATCGCGACATTTTCCGACATTTGAATGTGTCGCGACACATTGAATGACACGTGATATGTTGGGTAAATGTCATGAGTCAATGGAAAGTGTCGTCCTGCTAAAGAAAAATACGCCAATTTGAAAGATAAAAAGGCCATGGGTCCATTTTTTGGCTTCATTTGGCATTGTCGAGGAAGCTAGAAGCAGTCCACGGGGTTTTAAGCGATTTTCAACAAGAGAACAATGTCAAATACGATTTTTCCATTGCCATTAGCAGATTGTTTGTGGAGTGGGGATCCATATACTACATCTTTGTTTCTATTCAGGTATGTATTAATTCGTTTGTTTTTCTTTTTGATTGAGATTTGTTGGTTAATGTAGATTTAGTGTAGGGTTTAGGTTGGTTGGCCAATGGCCATTATAATCATAGGGTTTTTGGTTGGCCACCCTCCATTCTTTTGGATATTTTCAATATTTTCAGAATTTTAAAGATCCAAGCATCCATTTTATTCATTTTTTCCTTTTTTTGTGGCATAGGTTTAATCTCCATTCTCAACTTCAAGTTTCAACTAAATAGTAACACAATGCCAAGCCATTGGATCCAATGTGGGAGTATGGGCAGCCAATTGACCCTAATAATCAACAAAGGCTGAATTGCAAACTATGTGAGAAGGATATTTGTGGTGAAATTAGCCGCTTGATATACCACCTTGCCAAAGTTTTTGGGCATGAAGTGGATGTTTGTCCTGTTGTTACCCCAAAAGTGATGCGTACTGCAAATCAATCCCTTCTTGATATGGCTAGGAAGAGGGACAAGAAGGAGGAATTGAGAACTAAACTTGCATCTAGAACACAATCACAAACCATGTGAGCCAGATGTTCCTCGGGGGTGGGTGTTGGTGACCGAGACTTTCATTTCTTCTCCTCATCTACACGTAACACGACCCTCAAAGCCCATTATTCCCTCTTCATTCTCACCTTCATTTGTGTCGAGGTAAACACCTGGGGGAAACCTTCTATTCGATCCATAATCAAAACAAGGGAGAGGGAAGAGGTCGATAGAATTGTAACCAAATGTTTTCTATGGAGTGATGTGCCTTTCAACATTGCCAAGAACAACCCCTACTATCATGCCATGTCTAAAGCCGCTGGTATTGTTGGTCCAGGTTATAAGGGGCCTTCCTATAATGATTTGAGAGGCAAACTCCTTGATGAGGAGCAGGTTGATTGCACCCAATGATTAGATGAGCTCAGACAGTCATGGGAGACCACCAGTTGTAATGTTCTGTCAGATGGATGGACATAATGGAAGGCCAGATCCATTTTAAATTTCTTGGTTAACTGTCCCAAGAAGACAATTTTTATCAAATCAATCAATGAATCTCCCTATGTTAAAGATGCAAACTTATTAAGTGATTTGTTGGATATATTTATCAAAGAGATAGTTCCACAATATGTTGTCCAAGTCATTACAGACAACGTTGCCAATTATGTTGATGTTGGGAGGAGGATGCTTTTGGAGAGGTATGAATGCTTGTTTTGGACTCGTTGTGCCACCCATTGCATTGATTTGATGCTAGAGGACATGGAAAAACTTCCTTGGATCAAGGAAGTCATTGATTCAGCTCTAAGTGTGACAAAATATATATAAAATCATACATATGTTCTTTCACTCATGAGACGCTTCACGAGGAACAAGGAGTTGGTGCAGCCTACAATCATGCGATTCACCACTTCCTTCATTTCTCTTCAATCTCTACACAAGGTTATGATGGAGTTGCAGTGGATGTTTCTTTCTGATGAGTGGGCTTCTTGCGTCTATGCACCAAACATGACAGGCGAGCCATAGCTCGAATGGTACAATTTGATCTGCCATTTTGGGCAAAAGTGGAGGAGGTATGTGCCATCAGTGAACCTTTGGTAAAGGTTATTCATTTGGTTGATGGTGACAAGCCCGCAATGCACTGCTTGTATGAGGCCATGGATAGGGCCAAGGAAGCTATCCATTGCTACTATGAGGACAAGGGAGAAGTGGGATTCACAAGACAAGCTCAACTATGGAGTGCGAGTAATGAACAATGGAATCATACTCTCCATCGTCCCATTCATGCAGCAGGGCTCTACCTCAACCCCGCTTTCTCCTATGCATGTGGATTTCAGTTTGATGCTGAGGTCATGGATGGATTTCTCCAGTGTGTTTAGAGGATGGTGTTAACTCCCTCTGATCACTCAAATATTTCTAGATAGATGGAGATCTATAGGATGGCAGGTGGCACTTTTGGCTATGACATGGTTGTCCAGGATAGAACCACAAGGATGTTAGGTACAATTTGTTTTAAACTTTCAAATTTTGATATCTTTATTATTTACTCTTTCATTTCTATCTATTTTTTACTATAAATTTAATTCATTGTAATTTGTCTTTCCTTCCTTGTTTTCTTTGTAGATGTGTGGTGGACTAACTATGGTCACAAAGTCCCAGAGTTGCAAAATCTTGCCATTAGTGTGCTAAGTCATCAAGGTGTAAACACAATTGGAGTGTCTTTGAAAAGATACACTCCAAGAAGCGCAAAAGGTTAGAAATGTTAAACAATAAAAATTTTAATTTATAATCTTTATAATTTTATTGATTTTAAATATAATTTATCAAAATTTTGAATTTGAATTTATCATCATTTACCACCCCCTGACTTTGGATCTCATGTTGGAATATGATAACTCTGAAGATCCTTACTCATATTTTTGGTGTGTGTGATGAGAAAGACTTGAGGCTTTGTCCTTTGTATATTTATGTAAAAAAGTGACTTTTTATATAAATAAAGAGATGTTGTTTTGTACTTTATAAAGTGAGTCACTTTAAATGATGTACTTAATAACTAATGTATTTAATTATTAAAAGTGAGTTTTAATCATGACCCTTGATTTTGTAATTAATTCTCAACCCTAGATTAGGGTAGTTAGGGAAGGTGCTTACAAATTTAAAGTATAAAATAATGAGGAAAGGGACAAAGAGAGGACACTCACCATCAAAGAGGAAGAAGAAGAAGAGTGAAGGAGAAAGAAGAGATACCCTAGCAAAAGTGGCACAAATTCCAAGAGGACAGCAACATGTCCCTAGGCAACCTGCAGAGACCGTACAACAATACCAGCGCATTAATTACAGTCACACGTGTGGGCACAAATCCCAAAAAAGTGACAACAGCATTAATTGCATATTGTACCAGCCATACAGCATTTATTGAAGACACGTGAGGGCACGAATTTCAAGGCAAAAGGTAAAGCAAAATGTAAAATTCCGTGCAGCACATGTGGACAGCCGTATAGCTGTTAGTAGGCACAATTTTTGAGGTAGAGTGCTGCTGAAATTGATGTTTGGAATTTTGTCAGTGAGGGTTGAAGGAAAAATTCAGTGTGTTGAAGTTTTTTCTGAGTATTCTTCTTTAATGAAAATTTTCTTCTTCAGGGTTTTCCCCAAGTTGGGGTTTTGCCCAGTCATTTGACCAAAACATCTATGTACAATGTGTTTGCTTCATCTTCAATGGTTTAGAAGTGTCTTTGGATTTGTAGTTTTAATTTTAAAGTTTATGAGCAAATTTTAATTAAAGCCCTAGACATTCAAAGTGTTTGACATAATGCATGTATGAGATGTTTTATGCTTATGCCAGATTTTCTTCATGGTATCAGAGCAATACTGAAGTAGAAAGCAAGCTTGTGTTTCACAGTAAAGAAGTACAGAAAAAGTGTTGTAGTAGTCTTTATGTTATTATTGTTGTAAGTAGTTTTCCAATGATGAGCATACGGTTTGAGGATAGGTTGGATGAGATATCCAATTATATCCTATGGAAAGTAAGAATTATTACCGTATTTAAAGAGTGGAAAATTTGGACTTTTGCAAACACTAAGATGACGAAACCAAGAGATAAGGATGAGCTTGAAGAATTTGAAGCTCTTGAAGCCAGGGCCCAAAGAGTAATCCTAGATGGGGTTTAAGACCATCTCATTCCACATTTAGCAGAGAAGAAAACAGCTAAAGACATGTGGGATACTTTGAACCAATTGTTTGAAGACAAGTATGAGAACCACAAGACGGCACTGAAAGACAAGCTACACAATATTAAAATGAATAAGGATGAGGGTGTAGCCTCCTACTTGACTCGTGTGGCACAAGTCAAGGACAAGTTGGCAGTTGTAGGAGAGATTGTTCCTGATTCAAAGTTGGTGAGGATAGCCCTGAAGGGCTTCACCAAGAAGTGGGGCGTCTTTGTGAAGTGCATTGTAGATAGAGAAAATCAGGGAAGTTCAGCATGGCATCTTAGCTCCTCTTCAAATCATCAAATCATCATTTCCAGCATGTAAACTGGTCTCCTCAACAAACTACTCAACTATTCATGAGATACTTGACACCTAATTGTGTTTAAATTCAGAGAGCATTAGGTGATCCTATTTGTTCACCAAATTAGAAGAAGACGTAAGCTTCTTCTAGCAAAATCAAGGAATGTTCAGACATGGCATCTGTTCGCTACCAAAATTTCAGCTCTCATTCAAATTTCAACATCCACATTGGCAGTTTTTCAGGCATATCTACATTGAAACTCAGTTCAAAAGTTTCAAATTGAAGATGATACCAGTTCTTGTTACTTTACTGGCATAATTATTCAAACTTATGATTGAGGGGGGGGAAATATTAGACAATGGGTCCCTATGCAATCACAAAGTCCTATATCACCTCTCATTTGAGTTGTTATTCTTATCACTTTATGACTTGTCATACTTCTCCATTGATAAGTTGTCACTAGGATCGTGATATAGAGGTGACTATGATCCTTGTATAATATAATAACATCATTGGTATGAAGATCAATATTGAAAATGGCTCAATCCTTTTCCACCACTGTGTCTTTTGTTTGTCTATTCAATAGTTTAACATAAAACGCAGAAAAAATAAAAATTGTCTAAACCAATAAATTTGGTTATATAATTATCTTTTAAAATCCTAACAGCCAATAATACAAATGTTCTAAACTTCTAAGACCAGCAAAAAGATGTTTTTAAGGTTGAATATAGAGATAATACTAAAAAGGAGTTAATAATAGTTAAAACAGAAGCAATCCAGTTTGAATATGCTTTAAGGAATTTCACTCTTCAGCCTTTGCTGGATAAGATTTGGGGCATACAGGCAGGTTTCCATTCCGTTTCCTTGACTCACGCTCTTGGAGAAAGAAATATGTTGGCCGACAGACAATCATATGGAGTCATGGACTCTCCTTGGCTCAAGGGAGATGGGTCATAATGGAAGATAATGATGGTCCAAGCAATAATTCCAGTTTCTCTTATTTTTTTATATTCTCTTTTTGATATTAGATGATTTTTCCCCAAGCATCGGATGAATCATAGATTCAATGACTTATGGTCATAGCTCAAAAATATCTGCAGTTGTATCTCCAAATCCTAAGGTTCTTTCTTGGAAAATATGGTGGTGGGGCAGAGAGTTAGTTGTAGACAATGGCCCTTGGTTTATGGATAAAGATGGCTTCTTTATGAAGTTGTGGCAACCAGACTTCAACCCACATATAGAATCATTATCTTTGGTCCCGATTCAGGTAAGAATGCCCAATCTTCCTCTTAAATACTGGAACCAAATTCCTTTGCGCCATTGGTAATGCTCTAAGTAAGTTTATTACCCTGGCCTTTGGGACAGGATAAGATAACCTCTATCATTACTTGAATCCGCATTATGTTGATTTGTGTAAGAGTCTTCCTAAAAATACATGCTGGAGTGCGAGAACTGTAACCGGACGAGTGTTGAACTACAAAGTTTAAACAGATTGCTTTTCTTTGCAAATTTTGTTACGACCATGGACACTTGGTTGCTTATTGTCGAAAGACTCCAAACGTAAATGCTTCTCAGACAAAATAGCAAAGGAAGATTGGGCAGAAGAAATACCATCTGCAAAAGAAAAGGAATCCAACACCTTTTTTCAAATAACAGGCAGAAGATGAATCATCCACCTAAGAAAATGGATCCAATATCTTTGGTCAAATCTCATGGTGAATTAGAAACAGGGTTTCAACTTTCCAGTGACACCATCTGTTTCAAAGCAGTCTGCTTTGTAGCCTGCTAAGAATGGTCATACAGTATGACCCTTCGATCGTGGAACCAAAAGAAGGTTGCCCCTCCTTGGTCTTGCAACTCAACCCGGACGTTCTGAATGTTTTTTTGTGGCTTATGGCTTGCTTAAGTAACATTTTTTTCGGAAGTTTGGGAGGGGCTGACAGCATCCTCGTTTGGCATGGTAGCTCCCCCGGATAGCATCTCGCTGCTATTCAGCACTTGGGACCAAATTTATCTGGGATCGTTATCTCAAAGAACGGTTTCAAAACGTGTTGGTTGATGCTACCGAAATTTATAGTGTGGGAAACCTGGCTAGAGAAGAATAACAGAGTTTTTAGAGAAACGGCTCACACTCCAGGGCAAGTGGCAGTCAAAGTTCAGGCCCGCATGGGAGAATGTATTCAGGTGGAATCCCTACCAAAAACCAAAGTCCCTTTACGGACTGAAGAAGAAAATTGGTTAACTTCGTTTGAGTTATCAGCTGACAGCTTTGCTCCTGCAATTCGGCAGCATGAAGTCTGGGCGATAATGCTCGATCAGACTCAGTTCGATAATTGGAGGAAGGAAAGGAAACTCCACAAGTTGTTCTTTGACGAAGCCTCTAAAGGGAATCCAGGGGCAGCTGGAGGGGGGGGAGTTATCCTCAATCCAGAAGATAACACTGAAATAAATTATTCCTGGAGCATCGGAACCGATACAAACAATATTGCAGTAGTTTACGGCCTATGGCAAGGATTGAAGCAAATGAAAGTTATTGGCGTGGAAGAAGATCTGGTCTTCGGAGACTCCCGTTTAATAATTCAAGCCATGAATGTAACCAGCCAAATCTAAAATTTGAAGTTAGCTAGAATCTTGCAGAGAATCAAAAATCTATCCCATTTATTTCAGAATCTGAAGTTCTTCCACGTTCTTAGAGAACTGAATTATAAGGCAGATCTGGCCGCCAACATGGCATCCCAGCTCAACTCAAATGAGCTTCCGGTGATGAGGTTGCCCAAAGGGCCCATCTCCCTTAAGATGGATGTACATATGAAGGACCGCAAGTTTGAACAGGCTATTAGTTTGTATCAGCATGAAAGCAAGGATGAGCAACGTTAGAACGGGCTGGAGCATGAAGGTCTGGAGCATTTCATCTGATTCTAGCTGTCATCCCATGAATTGGAGAACCGAAAGTTTGAATCAGAAATCTACAGGTTGAAGCAAAGTTTAAGAAGATGCCGCATCAAGCATGTAGACTTGGAAGTGGATCATTTCGGATATTCAGTTTATTTCTAAATTCAATATTCAGAATATTGCAAATTCAGATTTTCAGATTATTGCAAATTCAATATTCAGATTATTTCTACTTATTTAAAAATGGAAAGTGTGAACTCTGCAGTCTTAGAAGTTAGAACTGATTGGTAATTATATTACCCCATTTTTTTTGTAATTGCTCAAGTGATCCAGTCACTGTTCTCTCTAATTAATTCAATAGCCATTTTTTTCGCAGATCTAACCTAGGAATAAATAGTTGAATATCATACCATGAATCTGATTTACAGTCTGGGGGTGGGTGAAGTGTTGAATATCAAAATCTGGATCAGATAAAGCCCAGCAGAATGTATGGCATAAATATCTTGTATATAAAACTTGTTTTAACATTTGAATTTTATTTATCTACCAAAGAGAAAGAAAAACACAATAAATCCAGTATCATGTCAAGCATGTTATGATCAAATGGATTAATCAAAGCACTTGCAATGCTCAAACCCTGGTAAAATACCCTCCAAATACATGTCTGTTGCGTCATTGTGGCCAACGTAGTTAACTAACTGGATAGAAGTCCCAGAGACGTTGACAGCTCATGGATAAGCAAATCTCAACTCTCAGCTGAATTGGATGGAATAGATACCCCTCAGTCGTGACATTTTAGCCCAAGGCAAAGCACACTTCTCTATCAAAAGATGATTTACCAACCTAAATAATTAATAGAGGAAAACCAGACCCTTGATGAAAACTCCTCTCACGGCTAGAAAAAACATAAAGGGGGTTTCAAACCCACCCCCTCATAAAAATAAAAATAAAAAAACGATGTCTTTGCAACCCCGTAAGGGGGTTTCAAGCCCATGAATGAGTTTTAATGAATTTTGAGGATCTGTTCGATGGTTTCAAGGATGGCTTCAAACAAGGGTTTCAATGACTCCATAGCAATCGAGCTCTACTAAATCATGCATCAACAAATCCCACACATTACCCGTTAACCCCCCAATCAAATTGAACACTCAAAGTCTTGTTTAAAAACAGCATGTATTTATTTTTCTGCAGCGATCAAAGATTTAACGACCAGAATACGTGGGATCCATGAACGAAACCTTCACAGAAACTTCGAAAAAACTAAATTAATTAACTGAGAGGCGGAAATACTCGGGCATTAAAGCTACCTATTTTATTCTTCAGCAGATCTTTCTTATTCCCAGCAAGGTGAATCGAACACTTGAACTCGGTCGAATTCTTTCAATCGAAGAGGAGCAACCGCAGCAGTCGACCGATGCCAGAGAGGATAACAATGGTGCCGCCGAACCAAACAAAATCCGAAAAGTAATTCAAATCATGAGAAAAACCAAATTGGCTTTATATTACATGAGATCACCAGTTTCGAAAAAACATATACATATATATATAATGTAAAAGGGGTGTAAAGATTCTTAAATAGTAGAAATTGGGGGTTCTTTTTAGTCTTATATGCACTTATTAGTAAGTATTTTCTCAAATTTTTGTCATCATTATGTGATACCTATTTATCTAAGAGGGGTCTTGGATGCTTGCACTAGCCTTAAGGCAGAGTTATATATATAAATAAAGGGTGCTAGTCTTTTTAATATATACTTAAATAATAGAAATTGGTTTTTTTTAAATGTTATATGAACTTTTTAAGTCTTTTCTCAAAGTTTTGTTACGATACCCATTTACAAGGGTCATTTTTGGACCAGGACCACTCATTATAAAGACATTCAATGATTTAGATGCTTGTGCTTATACTAGCTTTAGGCATGGTGGTGGATGTTTGTTAATCAAATTTTTTTTTAAAATAATAATAGTAATAACTAAATTAAAATATACATATATGATTAGTTTTAATATTTATATTATTTTTCTAAAAAAAATCTTGCAACATAACTTTGTTCTCCACTTTTCACAAATGGTAGCCAATGTAAAGTAGATTACTAATTACAGTGCTTAGTTTGGTAGGGACATGAGTAAGGCATGTAATAGAGTTAAACAACTCAAGGAACCGACTTTGAGACCTTCTATATGAAGCTTAAAGTAGTCAATCACTTGAGTTAGTTTATCAAGTTAGTGTTAATGCTTGTGTGAATGTACATGTGTTTTAAATATCTTTGTTGAGTCACATATAAGAGGAAATTGAAATATGAGTGCTAATATGGAATGGTTTTATTCCTCTCAATATACTTAAATGGCATAAGTTGGGGTTCTCTACTAATATGGATGTGATGAAGCATGCTTGCTTCTTTTTTTAACCATGGGAACTTAGTGACCTCCTAGATATATATGCAACAACCTACAAACCACGTATACTAATAACTCATAGATAAGCCTCGGTCGAGACTTCACATCAAGGGGATTCCTAGCCTTTCAGCTTCACTATGACGAGCCAATATGTGCAACCCTACCCCCTATCGAAATTGAACATGTGACCTCCAAGGAGATAGCTCATGTTCTAAACCATTATGCCCAATCATGTGCACAACCATGCTCACTTCTTAACAATACATGAGCTTATTGTAAAGGCATCACTTAGATTTTGTCATCATTGTGACGTCTGTGAAGGGTCTCTTTGGATCATGCAAGCACATTCTTCAATCTATCCATTATTGAATGCAAGCACATTGAGCTTCAACTCTATGCATTAATTTTTTGTAGTTATTTATGGCTTGTCAAACTTAGCAAACTTAGTTATTTTGACGTGTTGGTGTGCTTGAATGTATCCATCTATAAATACCATTAATGGCTGATAGAAATAAGACCTTTTGTTGCCTCGATCTTTTATTTTTATATTATTGAATTGGTTTTTTTTGGAGATGAAGGAGGTTTGCATCAAACCTTGTGGAGAAATACCACTCCCCATATTTAATAAATGGTATCAGATGTAAGTTCATCGACATAGTCATCCTTAATCACGACACCTATCTCAATAAAGACATCAAATGAGGTACAAAATAGAGGTAATGAACTTTGTAATTGACCTTGAAGCCTCCTATATGAAGCTCAAAGTATTTCATATAGGAGGCTTCAAAGTCAATTCCCAAAGTTGGTTACCTCTACTTTCTACCACATCTGTACTTTGTGTGTATATATGTGTGTGTGTGTGTGTATATACACACGTATACACACACATATATGTATATCTATATATATGTGTGTATAAATATCTATATGTGTGTGTGTGAGAGAGCATATATATATATATATATATATATATATATATATATGTGTGTGTGTGAGAGAGCATATATATATATATATATATATATATATATATATATACATACATACACATACATATGTATGTATATACATACATACATATATGTATACATACATATATGTATACATACATATATGTATACATACATATATGTATACATACATACATATATACACACATATGTGTGTATGTGTGTTTATATATGTGTATATGTATATGTATGTATGTGTATATATGTATATGTATATGCATATATGCATAAATATATACATATATGTGTGTGTGTACATATACATATATATGTAGATACACACACACACACACATATATAAGGAGGCATTGCTCCTTCGGGAAGGTGAGATACAGATTCAAGAACATGGGGAGGGGATTAGTCTCCTGGTATATTTTCTTTCTTTTTTCATTTGGCTTCTTTGGGCTTTGTTTTTTATGTTTTCTGATAGGATGCTAGTGGTTAAGTTTTTCGAAAATCAAAGTTCTTGTACAATTTTGATAAAGGGAGAAGTCTTTTTTGTTAAATATTGAGTTGTAGAACCACAATGACTAAACCAATTAATTAGATCATGCTAAGTACTTGAGCTTTATGGCTTTTTTATGCATACTTTGATTTCTTAATGGAAATAACAAGTATGTGGTTTTTCATATATATATATATATAGAGAGAGAGAGAGAGAGATCTGTATTGCATCTCTTATATGAAGAAATATAAATATTATTAAAATTTCATAAATCTTAATTTGGTTAAATGAACATGTTTTTCCATTATGGGTTTTCCAATGTTATGAGTTGAAATAACAAAGTTGGGATCCATGTTCATGGCCTCTGTACTGACATTAATGGGCCAATTAACACAAAAACAAGTTGGAATAAACAAATCTGTAATACATGTAACATGAAGGAGGTTGTTGAAAATGAAAATCATTTGTTTTTTATGTGCCTTACCCTTAATAATATAAGACGTAGTTTTACTGAATTCTATGATTTAATTACTTTCAAAACCTCCTTCCTTATGAAAACCACAATTATTTTAGGTATTTTGGCTCTATGTTCAAATATAGAAATAATATATGAAGATGGTGTTGTTTCCCTTTATTTGTCCAATAAACCTTATGCTCGAGCTAAATTTATGGAAGCCATGGTATCCATTCCAACCAACTATTGTAGGGTTACTAGTCATTATTATGGCTAGCAGTTAAAATTGTCTTCCATATAAAAAATCAAGAAATAGAGGGGAAATCCATGAGGAACTATCAAGGTACCAACTTCCTCAACCAAAAACACTTAATAAATGGAAGGGTGAGGGGAGTCTTTTTCTTCGAGTGGTAATGTGTCAAATGTGCATCGTCCCAAAACTGGAAGATCATCAGTTCAACACTCTAGAGACCCCTGGGGTTAGGCAAAGTAATCAATGTCGATAGGTTGCCCTATTTACCATATATAGATCAATGGGAAGTATCTTGTGGGGTTTACGCAAGGTTTTGGAACTCTACCTATAATTCGACGTCTATAAAATGCAAATTATGTTTGAAGAAAATGGATCTCCCAACGCATTGAATTAGGATTTGTTTTAAGAGCTTGACTCATGTGTGTCTATTTGAGGCACCTTTTTTAATTTGCGGGTTGTTGTAGGATCTAGCAAATTGACTATGTCCATATCAATTTAGTTTTTCTCAACATTTTGTTGTGAGGGTTTACTTCTGCTCGACGAGTTTTATGTGGGAGTTTCCTATGCGATTAATCTATGGTGGTAATTTGATTGGTTTTCTTTGGAATTATTATCTTCAAATCAACACAACATGTAGACTCATTCCCACCTTACGGTGAGCTCTTTAGGGAAGCCCATGTAACCACATTGTCACCAAATTCTAAATGCCTTTCACGCATTGGAGCTAGTAGGACTTCCTTTACTCTTAAAAAATAAGTGAAAATTAACATATTTTTTAAGACCTCGACTACATACAAGAAGAAGTTTATTATTTGTATGATAGATGTTTAATATATATATTTAATAACTAATGACCTTGTTAAAAAATATTCAAAAGTGGGTATCAAGATCATAGAGACTTCCAATCAAATTTTATGATCACTCACCCCCTCACAAAGGGGGTTTCATCTTGGAGTTTTTCAATTTTGTTGACAAAACATGTGTTACAAAAGGTTCTTGGTTTCGGGTATTGCTCATTCATTTATGGGACCCTTGTTTTTTTGTTTTTTGTTTACTAGGGGAATCAACAACTAGGGTTGACCTGGTACTCACGTGACACGGGGTCTAGGGATTCGTTCTCGCTACCACTATACCCCTAGGTGCCCCACAACAACTTGCAAGCCATGGGACACAGATAAACCCGGGTGGGATTTGAACATGTAACCTCCTATACAATAAGTGACATCATATCAAGTGATGCCAATGAGCCACACCCGTATGGGCTATTTATCAGACCTTTATTATTGTAATTAATATTTATTTATTATTATTTTTTAATAAATAAGTTTGTATTTTAGGTAAATAAAAAACCATTAAAGTAATTTAGTATAAGAAAAAATTTAATAAAAAGTTGTTATACAACATTTTTCCCATCACTTGTATAAAAATGAAAAAACTTATTCCAAGTTAAATGAACAAATATTTAATAGTTCTATTTTTTATCGNGATCGGACGACCTGGCTCGCGTGAGCGGTCACATCCGACGTTGTTAGTCGTCCGATCGGTGCAAATGGTCGGGTAAGTAGGTTACTCATTTTTTATCTATATGGTTCTCTCTTCTCTCGTACTTTATTTTATGATATGGTAGCAAATAAAAAAGACTTATTCCAAGTTAAATAAACAAATATTTAACAATTCTATTTTTTATCTATATAGTTCTCTCTTTTCTTGTACTTTATTTTTATGATATGGTATCAAAATCAAGGTTGAATAATTTAGTATACTAAATTATATTATAATAAATAATATAACTTAGCCTAATAAATAAATTAATGAGAAATTGTTGCGTAAAATATTTTTCTCTTCACTTATATAAAAGTAAGAAGCACTATTCTAAGTTATGTGAACAAATTTTTTATGGTTCTTTTTTTAACTTTTTTTTTCCCAAGGAAAAAAATCGTAAATGCCTTTATTTACATTCAGCAGATGGCACAAAAAGACCCAACCTTAAAGCTGGTAATTACTGTCAAGTTAAAACTCCGTAAAAAGTTTAAAAAAAAAGTCCAAAGGCATCATAGCCATAACAAAATAATAAACAGTTTCAAAACTGCTCATATAATTGTCCAAAAAAAACTTTAACTCCATCCACAAAACTGCTCATAACAGTAGCAATACTGTCTCTGCATCATCATCCAAAAAGTTGTCTTTGATAAAAACCCTTTTAGAAAGGTATCCTTCAAGATAATCCCCCATACTAGCATAAAACCATATATTATGTTCAAAGGCCTAAACCATATCAAAAATAATAAAACAGTTTCACAACTGCTCATATATATGTCCCAAAACATTATCACCAAAACACATAAAAACAGCTCAAACAGGAACTGAACTGTGCATCATTGTCCAAGCTGAGAAGGAGAAAACAGATATCTCCAACAATACCAAAGTCAAATATAAAGGAACTGCCCCATGAAGAACCTTTTAAAGTTTGCTTTTTAGAAAACTTGAAACGTTTCCACAACTGCATCTACTCTATGTTCCATAATTGACTAGGATCCTTCCAATATCCTTCCTCCAGATTTTCCCAAAGCATATGCAGAAGAATTTATTTCCCGATAGATATGTTGGAACGACACATAATCGAAACCATCAGTAATCATGTTGACATCCTGAAGAATCATGGATAATTCTAAATTCATTAATCGATACTTATCAGATGCCCAGTTAATAACTAACAGAGAGTCACTGAAAATCTGAATTTTATCCAAAGAGTTCCTTTGAGCCAAAAGAAAAAGTAGCTTGAGGGCACATGATTCTGCAAAATTGTTAGTACCCACACCTAATCCAGCTTTAAAAGAGAAAAAGTGAGTATCTAATAAAAACAACATACCTCCAGCTCCACAAAATTTTGGATCCCCTGCTGCAGAGCCATCAAAAAAACCCCATGCAAAGGTTTTATCAATAACTTCCACAAATATAGTTCTAATCGAAACCACATAATTCTTCTGAGGAATATTCTTCATCATTCCCAAACTAAAACTAGCTACTTGTGTAGGAGTTAACGAAAGATCCTCAAAACAAGATAAGTTTCTGGCCTTCCAGATGAACCATAAGACAATAATAGGTCATGGTTTAATATTTGCCACTTCCGATTCAAACACCAAGTTTTGAAACAAGCTGTCACAGTTTCTCCATTCCAAAGATTATTGAGTCTCAAATTGTCTTCAATAATTAACCAAACAGTCTGAGTAAAAGGGCAATCCACTCCAATATGAAAATTGGATTCACATTCCATTTTGCACAAAAAACACCTACCAGGTCCTTCTCTACCTTTCATGATAAGGACATCCCAAGTCAATGCTTTACCAGAAAGGAGAAACCAACAAAATAATTTTGTTTTGAGAGGACATTTCAGCTTCCATAAGACTTTCCACCACCAGATATGATCCATATCTCTAATCATAAGCTGAGCATAACCTTCTTTAGGTGAGTAACGACCAGATTTAGATAAATTCCAAACTAGAGCATCATCATCATTTGAAATCCTAACATGACTAGATTTAAGAATGGCTACATAACCATTCCACACATCAATCTCTTGAGGATCAATAAAACCAATGGACTCTGCAGTAAACCATTGTTGAGCCATCAATGCAGACAATCCATGAAGTCCAATGTCAGATAAAAAATAAAAACCAGCCAAATGTAATTTTTCAATCATGGAAGGAGGTAAAGCATGTCTCCATTTACATCCTATCCAAGGATCTAAACCAATACGAACAACATTACCATTACCAACCTTCCATACTAAAAAATTTCCTATAATGTCAAATTCCCATATAACAACTTTCCAGCAGATTGATATATTCTTTTTCTTTTTGACAGGAGATCTAATCCATTCCAAAATATCAAATGGATGGATATATTTCTATACAACAATCTTTACCCATAACCACGTGCCATGAATAATATTCCAAACATTTTTTGCTGCAAGGCCCTTAGCAAAAACAATAGGAACTTTAAGTCCCCAACCACCCAAAGACGTTGGATTAGCAAAAATCTTCTAGGATGTCCAAGGTAATCCATGAGAACTATGTTTACCCGACCAAAGAAATTTGAAACAAAGCTTTCTGATTTTTTCAATGATACCCATTAGTATCCAAAAGTGCATCCAATAGACCGGAATGGCCTCTAATACTGCTTTAATCAGTATCAGCTTGCCCCCCCTTGGATAACCAACGAAAGCTCCAATTGTTTATCCTTTTTTCTACCTTTATGATCAGCCAGTCCCAGTCCTTTAATAGATATCTGCAAGGTTTGAGATAAAACCCAAGGTGCTTCATACCATTTTCAATTCTATCAACTGGAAATGTAAAAATATTATGTAAAGTAATAACCTCAAATTCTTCCAGACAAGAAAAATATAAAGAAGATTTCTCATCATTTATCTTCATCCCAGCTGCCTTACAGAAGATCATTAAAATATCATACAAAGTAGAAAGAGATTGTTCATATCCATCATTGATGATAACAATATCATCCAAAGAAAGAACATGAGTTAAGACAATATCATTACCAAAAGATAAACATGGTATGTCTCACAAGCTTTTGCAAATAGAATAGCCCTTCCTAGACCTTCAACCACAATAAGAAACAGTAAGGGTGCCAAGGGGCAGCCTTGTCTAAGACCCCTACTAGATTTAAAGAAAGTTGTTGCTACTCCATTTATAATCAAAGAGAAGGATACAGAGGAGAGGCTACTCATGACCCAAGTAATGAAATTCCCCGCAAAAACCCAGTTTGGAAAGTATGACCCGAAGATAGGTCCAGCTTACACGATCATATGCTTTAGATAAATCAATCTTTATCATTAAAGCCTTTAAGGATTTGCAGTGCATAGAATGCATACCTTCCTGTATGACCCCAAATACATCATGAATCTGCCTACCCGGCAAAAACCCAAACTGTTCACTAGATATATACCTACCCAAAACATTTATGATCCGAATAGAAATAAGCTTACCCATAACTTTGTAAAAAAAATTTCACAAAGAGATAGGCCTAAAATCCTCAAAAGATAAGGGATGATCAGTCTTTGGGATGAGAGCAAGAAAGGTTGAATTGAAAACCGTAGGAATTTTACCACTTATCCAGGAAAGCTCAATAACTCTCAGAAGGTCCTCACCCAGAACATCAAAAAGACATCTGTAAACCTCAACAGGAATTCCATTAGGTCCCAGACTCTTATCATTTTTGCTAATGGAAAGGATATGCTTGATATCTTGCATAGTAACAGGCTTCATAAGCTCACTATTGTCATCCTCAAAAATAGATGAAGGAAAAAAACCTGCACTATGCACAATCTCAGGAAGATGGAGATCAACTTCTTCCTTAAACAGATACTCAAAATGTTGAATCCCAGCCTCAGCAATAGCCTCAGCACCTTCAACAAGATTTCCAGAATCATCATGAATCTTCCATATAGTATTAAGATTTTTCCTATGAGCAACAAATTTATGAAAAAAGGGGTATTTTCATCTCCACAAATCATCCATAAAGCCCTAATTTTTTGTCGAGCCTCCTTTTCCCTAAAACATAAAATAGTTCTCTTACGAGATTCAAGCTCAATCAAGGACAATTTATCCTCCTCCGAAAGAAATCCAATAATAGTCCTGTCATAATGCCTCTTCATGTCACTTTCAATATCAACTAAATCCTTAATATACTGGGCTTTTTTCTTCAAAGACCACTTTATGGATATTTCTTTAATTCTTTTAAGGTTGGTAGTAAACTGGGATGTAGGGGATACCTCAGACAGAGCATCAAAAGCCACCCAAGAGTCTTTTAATAGCTCAACCAACTCATTGTGTTCTAACCAGCAAGCATTAAACTTAAAAGGATAGTGAGCCTTGGGAGTACTAGAAGAGATTTGTAAATAAACAGGTTGATGATCAGAATCTCCACCACACCCAATCCATTGTTCGAGAAGAAAATCACTATCCAGGAAATCAGCTGATAAAAGTAGTCGATCCAACCTTTTACTTATACTCTCAGGACCAACTCTACGGTTAGACCATGTTGGAATGGACACCAAGGGAGTAATATCAACAAGCCCAATCCCTTCCAAAAGATTAATAAAGAATTCGGTTAAAGCATCCACACGAGCTTTAACCCCCCAAATTTTAGAAAGACCCAAGGAGAAATTTAGATCTCCCCCAAAAACCAAATAAGGAGAAGTCAAACACTCCATACCCGAAATATTATTCCAAAAAACTTTCCTATTCGAATAAGGCCCATAAAGATTTATAAAGGATAAATCCAACTTCAATTCAATAGAATGCAAAACAACACATAGACCAGAGGTCATAGCCCAAGCATTAAGCAAAAGAAAATTATGAGACCTCCACCCTAGAAGAAGTCCCCCAGATCCGCCCTTTGCATCCACTGAAACAAACTGCCACTCTTTTAACAGTAATTCCAATTCCTTCACCAAAATACATCCATCAACCATAGTTTCTTGCAGATAAATTACATCTAAAGACTGTTCATCAATAAGTCTTTTAACCGCTAGTTTTTTAGGTAGACTAGCCAAACCCCTACAGTTTAAGGTCATAAGGATCATAAGGGAAGTTTCGAAGAGGCATTCATGGCTCTAAGTGCCCCAGATCCATCCTTCACAATATGATTAGCATTTACCAGAACCCAAAACTGATCCTTAACAGGTAGGCGTATCCCAAAAGGATCACGATCTGATCCGAACCCTCCATCAATAGATTTCGAACAAGAATGAAGAAAATAACCCTTACTTACAACAAGAAAAACCTTAGGAGGGGATACAAACCCAAGATCTCGTAAAGCTTCATTCTGAATAGGTTCATTTAAAGAAGTCGAAGCAGGTTCCTTATCCAACATATTCCACCCTAGTCCATCAGTCAAAGAAGTAATGCACTGAGGTTTAAGGTCTTCTAAGGAAGATTGAGAGCCTAAAACCTTATCCTCTAGGGTGTGAGAATGGTTCAAATCTTTCGATAAATATTCAATATCCAAACCCTCCTTAGCTACCAAATTAGACCCAACATTTTTAACCCGCCAAATTTTGTGGACAAAACCAGAAGAAGAGTTCTTGTTGAAAGGAAGCAAACAATCATTCATCAAATGACCAAACTCATGACATCTATAACACCTAAAAGGGACACCCAGATAGTCCAGAGGTTGACTGAATTCAGAGCTGCCTCTTTTAATAACCAAATCAGCAAGCGATCCATTCCAGAAATCTAACAAGACTAAAACCCGTCCCATACAACAAACCCCAGTTTGCAGGTATGAAAAATCAGTCTCCAAATGAGTACCCAAAGTATTACCCACCAGTCTAAAAAAATCAACCGACCAGAATTCGAATGGTAAATTAGGGAGTTTAACCCAAATTGGGACTTGATCATACCTTTCAGTTCAGGGGTCAAAAAGAGGCGTCCACCTTTTGATTAATAAACCAGCTTTGTCCCATCGCCAAACTCCAGCCAGAACCAGATCAATATCTTCCTCAGTGAAGAATTTGAAAGCTATCCAACCTCTTGGGAGAAGAAAAATCACAGGAGGAACGTTGATGACATCTTTCCACACCGACGCAGCCCAGCCATTTAAACTGTCAGAGTTGAATTTGCGTCCACCGAACCGCCCAACCAGGGTCAGCGCGTTAGTAAGGATGATCTCATTTAAACCCACATCCTCGCCCACAGTCATCAAGACCGTCTTAACAAGTTTCTTAACAAGTGTCCACGCTTCTTTTTCACCCCATAATCAAACAATACTAGATTATTAAAAAAAAATTGGGAATCCACATTACCTGAAACATGATCCCGAAAAGATTTTCTGGAAGAAATAGGATGCTCAGACAGTTCTTTGGGGTCTACACTTCCCAATTCTTCTAACAACCCACAACTTAAACCCGCTTCCAACACAGAGTCCACAGGAGATAGCACATTGCATTGTTTCCCCGAACCAGCGACACCATCAACGCCAAAACCAACCTCCGAGCGAGAACCATTACAAACCTTGCAAACCCCCAAAACATTAGGTAAACCAAAACAAACACATAGATGTACTCTCGAAACAGCATTGGCCCTCTGTCCATTACCCAATCCAGAATCATTTACAAGACCCGGAACCGGCGAGGACAGACCATGTCCAAAACCATCACCAATAACATGGCCCGAAACCAACAAGGGCTTTCCAATTGCCAGAGATTTAACCATAGAACCTACACAAGGCATTCCCATACCTCCTGACTCTGCAGCATCAGAGGTGCTCGTACTCACCGGATCATATAAGTCTGGGCTGAACTTTCGACCGTCCAAAGCTCCATAATCCAAGCAAGAATGTACAGTTTTAAACTCATCTTTCTCCGCACACAGCAGTGGCGCTCCCATGACCGCTGGCACACAATGCTCGACAGAATGAATCACGGAGGCCCTCAGTTTATCACCATAACCAACATTAAAACTCTTCACAACCCTCGACGGTGTACAAGCTAAACAAGAATGTACAGGGTTAAACCCATCTTCCTCCACACACAACAGAGGCGCTCCCATGACCCCTAGCTCGTAATGCTCAACAGAATGAATTGTGGAAACCCTCAATTCATCACCAAATCCAACATTAAAACTCTTCAAAACCCCCGGCGGTGTACAAGCTAAACCTTTCATCTTTCGAAGCGACATGCTTGTCACCTCAAACCAACGTTTAGGTAGATGCTTAATTGCACACGATCGCCAAGATTTCCCGGCCAAAACAGCCAAACGTCCAAGCCTCCAGACGTCGACCACTATTGGGAAGTTGATGTCAACAAGGTACAATCTCAAGTAATGCAATCAAGAATATATCCTTGGGAATGAACAGCTCCTTAAAAGCTCATGCTCACCAAAATTTCCATCCAAGTGTCCAAACTTTCAAGGTTCCAAGCGTCGATCCCATAAATCGCCAGATGATAAAGACGTACGCTCTGTACTATCTCCTTTAAATCATAGCAATTATCAACGCATTGATCCCAAGAAGTACGTTATGTACTCCATGATCTTGGACCTTAATTAATTAATGTTAACTTCTTGACAATCTGCCAAAAACTTTCTCTTTTTTAACTGTATGGTTCTTTACCAACCAATGTATGAATTTTTTAAAAACATTGCATGATTTTTCTCAACTAGTCATCGTATGCATTTGCATGATTGAGTGAGTCGTTGTATAAATTTTTATGACAATCTTGCAATCCCGTATGGGTTTGCACCATACAATTTTGACAAAGTTAAAGATTATGTACCCGCCATTATGATAGCCAACATATGAACAGTTATTTTCAATACGGTTTGGTGAGTTTTTTAGTACTAATTAGCATCAGTGACCTACAATTATTTTCAATACGATTTTGGCTTAAGAGATTTGTTGTGCAGTTGTACATACGCATTGTTTGTTGTATGATCAAATTTGAAAGGAAGTCATTTTA
This sequence comes from Pseudotsuga menziesii, assembly GCA_001517045.1. Taxonomy (NCBI): domain Eukaryota; kingdom Viridiplantae; phylum Streptophyta; class Pinopsida; order Pinales; family Pinaceae; genus Pseudotsuga; species Pseudotsuga menziesii. Next base: position 908,753 of record LPNX010450313.1, on the reverse strand, counting down.
TTAATTTGTATGGATTGGTCTGTAGATTGATTTTTAAGTTGAAAATTGCCACTTTGTCTAGTATCATGCTTGGAGGTATTCAAAAATTTAAGGACCATAATTTCAAAACAAGGAAATTGTTGCATCAACTTTTTGCATCAGGTGATACATGTCACAAGTTACATCACCCTTTTACTTTAGTCATTTATGTCACAAGTTGCATCAACCTTTACCATTAAGTCATTTGTGTCACAAGTTGCATTAACCTTTTGCATTAGGTCATTGGTATCATAAGTTGCATCAACCATGTTCTCATTTTGCATTATTAGCATTTCTTGCTCCTTTTCAATTATTTTTAGTTGAAGTGATTTGATCAGTTTATCCTTTAGAGCAATTTGTTTATGAAGATTAACAATTAGATTATCCAAATCATGTACGGAGTCTTGTAGTTCTTTAGTTTCTTTATTGGTGTTTTGATAACACTTTCCTTATTGTAAAGGAGCACTTTGGGTTACATGTTCTATAATAACACCCTAAATCTTTTTTTGTGGCAAGTGCAAGTGAGTATGTCACAAACACATACAAGTGAGCATGCCAATTACAAACCTAAAATGGTTGGCATGCTCACTTGTATGTGTGTTATGACATACTCACTTGCACTTGCCACAAAAAAAGATTTAGGGTGTTATTATAGATCATGTAACCCAAAGTGTTCCTTTACAATGAGTAGAATGATTGAAATTGAATTCATTATTTAATTTCAAGCAAGTTCTTTTCCACGATAGGGGTTTTTGTAACTCCAGCTTTGTACAATTCAAAGACTTGATTAAGTGACTTATCCTTTAATTTGAACAATTCAATGACCAATTTAATTGTTCAAAAGACTGATGAGTTTGGCATGACTCAATTGAGTTTTTAACAATAATCCATAATGTTTAGAGGAACAAACAACTCTTAGATAACCATTAGTGGCTAATAGAAATAGGACCTTTTGTTGCCTTAGCCTTTTATTTTCACATTATGGAATTGATTTATGGGGAAATGGAGGGTTGCATCAAACTTTGTGGGGAAACACCCTTCCCCTCCTTTCACAAATGGTATCGAGTGTAAGCTCGTTAACATCGTCATTATTGATTACAACATATATCTCGATAAGGACATCAAATGAGGTCCAAAGCAGAGGTAACCAACTTTAGTAATTGACCTTGAAACCTCCTATATGAAGCTCAAAGTACTTGTTGAATTTAATGAAGCATATGATCATCAGCCTGCATGAGTTCAGATGAGAAGAGAAGGTTGTATACGAGAGAGAATAATTTAGCATAGACTTATCAATTACTCATGGAAAAATTGTACACACATAGAGACAAATTGGAATAATATGATTATATTCACGAATCAATAATTAATATGTGATACACTGGTTATACATATAGGAGAATTTGAATGCCTAAGATTAGATTCGAATCTACCAACCTAGACTGACTCCGGAGCTAACTTAGTGTGGGAAAATCACCATTGGAGCTCACTAATGCAGCTTTGGATAACTAAAATAGTTCACACTCAGCTAGATGATGAGGGTAGGTGAGCAAATGCACCCTACTTCCATTTAATCATGTAAAATGGTGCTAGAGACACTAGGAGTGATCTAACTGCTGTGGATCGAAGCATGACTAGACTTAACTGAATACCTACTAGAGTCAATTGCTAGATACTACTGGTGGCACTCAGAGTGGGTTCTTAAATTATAGGGATTGGTCCCTAGGAAACTTAAACTCATGCAATCAGCTGTAGTACATGACAGATGTCCCCTAGGTGTATCCCCCATGCACTAGTGGAGTGGTGAAGACCTCCTAAGGTAGGAAAATGGACAAATACACTATGTGGTCAATGTGAGGATTAATAATAATCCCAACGTGCCCTGGCACCCCCCCCCATACTATCTAAATGCAAAAAAAAAACTTAATAAAACCGAGGAAATGGGGAAAACATCACAGGAGTACTCCCCGCTTAGATTATGCTGATGGTAACCTACACAAACGAAGGCATCAGACATAAAAATATAAACATGCAAGTACAAAGCATATAGGAAAAAAAAATGTATCTCCGCTGGAAGGACACTCTACCTTCACCTTAATGGATGGACCTTGAACGTTGTCTTAACTAGAATCCTTTCTTGATAGGCTCATGGATAACTAAGTATGAAGGAGAAAAATGTGAAATAGAACCTAACAGTACCCACCTCTTACTTTCGGTAGAAGATTCTTGTTATGGTAGCTTCGTTTTGATTTTGAACACTGTGACAAGGTAGGTAAAGTGCTTCGACTGCCGTGAGGGAAGGCAAAAAGTTTCGACAGATGTAAGGAGCTCAACAATCGATGCATCTCTTGATGCTTAATATTCATCCAAATGAGTGAGAGTGAGCCACAATAACTGACACTCACCCTCTCTCACTAAAATTCTTAATGCATAATGTTTCTTCTTCTCGATGAGCTTAAACAATCGTCAACCCTACTGTCTTTTCCTTGGTTGAAGTATGGTTCTATCTCAACGAAATTTTTTTTATCAAGCAAGAAATTAAATCGAAAGCTACAATGATATATAATGAAAATGCAATCTGGAACGACTTATGGATTTCTATCCATGGGTCATAATCAACCTCTTCTAGGACCTTCATCAAGCTGTGGCAAACTCTTCTTGATGTCTACTCGGGTCTTCATTTAAACTGTAAAGGAGTTGTTTCAGTGTATCCATCTATGTTCCACAAAACACTAATATGCTAGTGATCCAAACAATATAAATTTTAGGAGCAACCTTAATGATGATCTCCTTTGTAGTAAAAAACAGGTGATGTTCCACATATAGCTATGTGTCACAATTCATGGCTAGTCCTGTCATGATTGAGACTTTCTAGAGAAACCGAGCATAAATTTTCCCAATATTTCGATTCTCTCTTGGTGCTTTATGGTCTCGACTTTTATTCTTTGTGTTTTGTTTCAAAATACATATGCCTTCTCTCTTGGTCATCTTCTAATTGGTTGCATAACCACTGTATTTTCCTATGCCATTACTCTTTACAAAGCCTCTGCTCGTGGTAATTGTGTCATCCTTTTTTATGAGAAAAAACACGAGTCTAAGACTCTTTCTTTGTGCTACGCGTTGGATTGTTCTCTCTAGATCCAACGTCTCTTTTTTTTGAGGTGGTAGTGGTATAGATCTGCGTGGAGCATTTTTCCATTCTTTATGCTAACAAGCCAACCATTGTGTTGAACCCTTTCTTACAGGGTGGATCTTTCCCTGGATTTTTGCACCGAGAGAAGCGAGGTGCTCTCTAACTCAGTATGGGGGAGATCTTGTCACATTAGTCATGTTATGCTAGCCGAAATAAATAAAAAATGAAAAATAAAAGTTACATATTGACTTAAAAAAAATCAAACTATAATAGATCCATTTTAAACCCAGATCTATCAAGTATCGAGAGGGATCCAAATGGTAAAAAAATGTACACCTCAAGAAATTGGATCCTTCTCAGTGCTTGATAGATCCGGGTTTAAAATGGATCTATGCTAGTTTACGAAGCTTTTCTCTCACTTTTGTATTTGTCTTTAAAGGTTAGAGAGGGGGTCACTTTATTTAATCAAACTTTGTTTATGTTAGGATTATTAATCCTCCCTTGACCAAACTGTCTATTAGACTAATTTAGCCTAATTTAAGAGTTTAAATTAGTACCATTGGGTCCACGTGTCCTAATGGGGCCACATGTACCAGTTACTAGAGTGTGGGGAACACTGCTAGAGGCTCTCTACCACTGACTGCACTTGCATGCATCAGATTAGACGCCTCCTAGGCCAATCCCTACATTTTAGGAGCCACTAGGAGTCCCGACACCAACCTCCTTCAATCAGTTGGAGTTGGAACTAGTTAAGCTTATTTAATTTCCAGTTAGATTCAGTTAGATCACAATCAGTTTAGTTAGCGTTAGTTATGCATGGTTGCATGTGGATTAGGTGCCTTTGCTCACCTACCACTTCAGTTAGACTTAGTTAGCTGTTTATTATTGATTGTCTGAGTTGTTTAGACATCTAGAGTTAACAATTTGCACTCCGATATTGATTGAGACATCCTGAGTTATCTAGTCAGTTAGGTATAGTCGCATCCAGTTGGTAGATTCGAATTCTTTCATAATGGATTCAAATTCTTCCTTATGTAAACTATTGTAACACCGGATTTAATTAATGACAATGATACTGTAATTATCTGAGCTATACTCATCCATTTCCTATGTGGTTTGATTTGTTCAATGTGTATCTTCATTCTCCTTTTACTGCATCAATAATATTGGACTCATTGCTTGATGATCTAAATGGCACAACAATTTTAACAGTTTAGACCACAGGGAGAAGTGGGATAGTCTTTAAATTTATTATTATTATTATTTTTAAAAGTTCATGGGATAATGCTATGGAAAAGGGGAGGGATAATGGTATCTATTGGACTTGGTAAAGATTCTTATGAATATGAGAATGACTGGTTAAATGACAGTGATAGAGCTTTTGGAACAATATGTATAGCCTTTTCTCCAAGCTTGCGCTACCTTATTGATTCTGCAGAATACCCAAAGGATCTCTAGATATAACTGGATAGAACCTTTGGGAAGCACAATGAGGATTATTATAGCAATTTGGAGAGCACATTCAGAACCACAAGAGTTGTTTATTCAAAATTCTTGGCCTCTACTCTCTCTGATGAAGTTGTTCAAGATGAAGAAGAAGCAGAATCTTCCACACAGTCAATTCGAATTGAAGAAAGTGTCCTTGGAGTGACTCCTTCTCCTACCGCTTCGAAAGTTTATGAGATATCTAATATCTCATCTTCTCATATGGTTGAACCAGAAGAAGACATTCAAATCTCTGTTATTGAAGAAAAACTCTCCTTCCATTCTATGCAAAAATTCTCCAATGATTCTTCTATTTTGAATTATGTGCATAGTTTACCGGTGATTGCTCTAGGAAAGGGAGAGGAATTTGATTTCTCTGTCTATAATGATGTTGTTGGTGTGCAGATAAGTAATTATTTGAATATTTTGGAAATAATATCAAATTTTAGGAGTGATCCATTCACTCTCATTGATATAGAACTTCCAACAAATTCCTACATGATTGCATGCACCAATACTCAACATTTTGAAGAAGGAGAAAATTGTGCATCTACCATCTCGGTGGAGGACACCCTTGGATTTGATATGAACCTATTTGGATCTGATATGATCTTATTTGGATCATATACGATCTTATTTGGATCTGATCTGATATTAATTGGTTCAAGATTTCAGTTTCATGAGCTTCCAGTGTTGTTGGTCGCTGCTCTCATCAATTTTGGTGTGAAAAATCAAGTACCACAAGTCTCCTTCAAAGTTGTTGTTGGGGATTTGATATCATTCCTCACTCTTGGATCTGATATGATTCTATTTTTATCTGATTTATTTGGATCTGATATGATATTATTTGGTTCAGTTTTTAAGTTTCAAGAGCTTTCAGTAATGCTTTTAGCTGCTCTCATCAATTTTGGTGTGAAAAATCAAGCACCACAAGTCTTCTTCAAACTTGCTGCTGGAGATTTGATGTTAGTTTCCTCTTATGAGTTTTCTGATATTATATTTTGTGAATCATTTATTATTTATGAAGCTATATCAGATTATGGAGCTCAAACATTCGCTCTCCATAGTCCCAGGGCTTCTCTACCTATCTATTTGATCACATGCACATCTCCTCACAGAACTAGTAAAGATGGAGACATTATACATTCGTTTGGACACTTGCTTCTAACACTTGGGGCTGATTTTACCTCACATGGTTTGATGTTCAAGGTTGCAATATATAAGTTGTTTGGGTGTTCCTCACATGGTTCGAATTCTCAAGCACCTTTGCTCTCTCAACAATTGATTTCAGTTGCTCTACATGGGTCCAGTTTTCATCCAGCAGCTGTCTATATTTCTGATCTAGTTGAGCATATTCTTTTTCTTCCAAAGAGGAAGATTCCTCCAGACATAATCATTTTGTTTGGATTCAGAGGTTCACATGCACAAATTCAGAATGTTGTTGCACAGAACAACCAGAATATTGCTTTGTTGTTGCATAGTCCTGCAAATTGCAGCAAAAGATTTTGCAAGTTTTTAACTTGTATTTCTTGTTTTCTGCTTATCTTGAGGGTGGGGGGGGTTCCCATGAGGTTTTCCCCTATTTACTCGGTTGTATTAAGCAACATAATGTCTTTTAGATTGTATATGGGTGACTTATGGCCTTGTTTCCAGGGCCCACAGTTGTCTAAGTTAGGATTCAGGGGGGGTGTTAGGATTATTAATCCTCCCTTGACCAAACTGTCTATTAAGTTAATTTAGCCTAACTTAGGAATTTTAATTAATTAATTAAGTCCACTAGTACCATTAGGTCCACATGGCCTAATGGGGCCACATGTACCAGTTACTATAGTGTGGGGAACACTGCTAGAGGCTATCTGCCACTGACTGCACTTGCATGCATCATATTAGGCACCTCCTAGGCCAATCCCTACATTTTAGGAGCCACTGGGAGTGTTGACACCAACCTCCTTCAGTCAATTGGAGTTGGAACTAGTTAAGCTTAGTTAATTTCCAGTTAGATTTAGTTAGATCACAATCAGTTCAATTAACGCTAGTTATGCATGGCTGCATGTGGATTAGGCACCTTTTCTCACCTACGTCCACTTCAGTTACTTAGTTAATTGTTTATTACTGATTGTGTGAGTTGTTTAGACATCTAGAGTTAACCATTTGGACTCCGATATTGATTGATACATCCTAATTTAGCTAGTTAGTTAGGTAGATTCACATCCAATAGGTAAATTCAAATTCTTTCCTAATGGATTCGAATGCTTCCTTATGTAAACTATTGTAACACTGGATTTAATTAATGACAATGATATTGTAATTATCTGACCTATACTCATCTGTTTCCTATGTGGTTTGATTTGTTCAGTGTGTATCTTCATTCTCCTTTTACTGCATCAATAATATTGGACTCATTGCTTTATGATCTAAATGGCACAACAATTTTAACAGTTTAGACCATAGGGAGAAGTGGGATAGTCTTTAAAATTATTATTATTATTATTATTAAAATTTCATGGGATAGTGCTATGGAAAAGGGGAGGGATAATGTAAAAATATTTTTAATTGAATGTGAGGCTGGAAAAGACAAAGGAAATGGAAAATGGGGAAAGGGGAGGGATAATGTAAAAATATTTTTAATTGAATGCGAGGTTGGAAAAGACAAAGGAAATGGAAAATGGGAATGCAAATTTGCTTAAAAAAAGAAGAATAAGGGAAATATAAAGTTTTTTTAGTTTGGTTTTTGGGAGTTGTTGCAGCTACAACTATTTTCCCAAATTTTTAAAACTTTTGGACCCACCTTTTAATTTTATCTTGCCTGGGAGTGTTTGGATTGTTGAACTTCGTTTTTTCCCTCTGCTACATTTTGGATTGTTTGAAGTTGAATTGAGGACAACTGTTTTTCTTCTTTTCGAAAAGCTGCTTTTTGTTTGCTGATGCTTTGGACTGCGGAACTTGAAGTTTGATTTAAAAATGATTTCCTTCATCGCTGTCGAAAGTTTATTTATGTCTGAATCGGGGTGGTAGTTCTCTACGCGGCCGCCGTTGCAGAGGGTAAGTAATGAACTTCCTGATGGACAGTTCTTATTTTCACCGATGCACTTTTATTTCATTTGTTTCTTTGGACTGTCGGTGTTTTTATTTTATCACGGTCGGAGCATTAGCTTTCTATGTTACCGCCATTTTGGAGGACAGATTGAGAATGGGCCAATGGATAGTTTTTTTCTTTCGCCAATTACGTGGTTTTATTGGTTCAAACTTTTTGTTTTACGATGATTTTCACTATCATAATTGTTGTTGACAAGTAGTCGGAGTTTTGGTCTTCTGAGTCACCTCCATTTTGGAGGGCAGATGGCGAACATTTTGATGGATAGCTTCGATTTTCGCCAATGCCTTGGTTTTATTGATCAACTTTTTTTACTTTGCGATGTTTTGTTTTCGCTATCGGAACGGTTTTAATTATCGATCGGGGGGGCTAGTCCTTTGCATTGCCGACACGGTGGCAGCATTGAGACTTTGGTCATCGATACATAGTCCTCAAAATTTCTGATCGTTGATGATTTTTGTTATTGCAGAACCTGTTGCCTATCCACTTTCCGCCGTTGCGGTTTTCTAGTAAACTATCTCGCAGATGATTAGTGGTTCTAAGCTCCGACCTTTAGCGTTAGAGTTGCCAACCACGGATGTTTTTATGTTGATTGCGGAACCTTTAGTATGCCTGTCTCCCGCCATTGCGGCTGCGTAATGAATGGTTCGGTCGATGCTTTATGGTTAGTCCTTTCGCTCGCTGATGCCGTTGTTTTTAGTGGGTAGTGGTTCCAATCTTTGATGCATGGACGACAGCTTTTAGCGCTTTATTTTGTTGACGTTTTGTTTTTCCCTGGAACCCTTAGTCTGTATGGTTTCCACCGTTGCGGAGGCTTAGTGAACTAACCATTCGACGTATATTTTTCCATTCGCCGATGAGGAGTTTGTTAGCCCGATGCTTAGTTTTTTTTCCCAAACGGGCGATGGAGGTTTTTGATGTTTTATCAAGTTAAGAATTTTGCAACGAGAACGCAGTGCAGGGCCTCACATTTGATCATTAGTTTTATTGATAGTGTGGTTTTCTTTTATTAAAAAGTTAGATGATCTTGAATGCAGTCTGGATTAATGATGAATTTTTCGTTTTAACATCAGACGGATTTAGTAGATTTTTTCAAACCTAGTTTGATGATTGCTGCTGCAAAGAAGACATATCTAAAGGACACAACAAAAGGGAGTTGACTGAGGAAAGGAAAAGTAAGAAGCATAGATTTTGCTCAAAAAAGAAGAAAGTGAAGGTCTGAGATCAACAGGATCTTAAAAAGACCAACAGATTACTGAACAAAATCGGTAGCAACAGAGGCCGAGGCTTGGGAAAAGTTCATTAGTTACCAAGCTGGTCCCTTTTTTTATAAAGTGCTCTTAAATCTTTATCTGATATGTATGGTATTGTATAAATCATGAGCACTCACTAAAAGACAAAATTGTGAGATTAAACAGTTGGGGGGGATCCCAAAGGTCAGAGGGGGAGCCCGAAGGTCACCAAGGGGGCAGCCCAAAAATTTTGTTGTTTGTATAAATATAGGAGAGCTAGATGTAATAAAGACTTTTTCCCAGATAGATATGTGAGATTATGTTGTAAGAAGAACTATTTCCTTTTGCAATAAGAAATACAAGTTTCCTGTTGGAGAAAGCTTGGTGGAAGATTTCAAATGCTGTGTTATGGATTTGTTGAATGTGAACTATTTCGTTTTAAGCTTTGTGTCCATTAACTATGAGATCGTTCTAACTCTTTGAACCTATGTTCTTGTTATGAATGCGCTCTAGTTTATTCCATGAAATTTCCACTGCGAGTAATGAAGGCTTTTGATAAACAATGAGCTATCTTGTTGTTCATATATCTATTAATGTTCATGTGTTTTGAAATAAGTAATAGCTATCTGTGATTTTTCTTAATGCATGTGCAAAAATATATTACCCATTGATAAATGATAATCTTACTCCCTAGGGATAGGTTAGATAGTTAGTTTTAGTTTCTTGCTGTGTGTGATTTAGATGCAAGTGAGTTAAGACGAGAGGTAAGAACTTGCGCATCACGTTGTGACCGCTCCTCGTTATCTCTATCAATCTGCATTTTTAGATAAGCACTTCCATATGATACTAAAACATAAAAAACTAAAAAATACACACGGTGGACCGGGCCGTAACCGGTAAAACCTTTAATTTTGTTACTTGACCTATGGTAGCTGGACCGTAAACCGGACGGATTCCCCATACCAAACAGTAACGAGCTAGTTGGGAACGTTTATTGGGGAGAATCCCTAACTGTTGCTACCTGCGATTTTCTAGGCATCAATAGTTTTTGGCGCTAGAAGGAGGGGCTCCAGTGCATGGCTGGCCGAGGAAATCCATTTTCTCGAGGTTATTCCACCGGTGACAGTTCTGAAAGCAGTTTGTTTCCCAATCCAATTCCTGAAGAGAAGGGTAAAGAGTTTTTGTATCCTGTCGATAATGAAGTAGTTGACAATTTGAGAGGAATTACTAGGGCTTGTGCGAAGAAGATCGGAGGATTACTGATTATCCTTGCCTTACCCAAAAGAGAATATCGAAAGAAAGACCGCCCTATATTGGAAGACGTAGTGTTGGTTGGAGATTTTGAAGAACTGGTAGAAACAGCCTTACAGGAAGTTGTTCAACCTCTGAATCAGTTGGGCCCATATACACCTTAATGTTCACCTGTTCATACCCCTACTCATTCACCACCTCATTCTCCACCCAGAATCATGGCAAATGTAAACGCAAATCAGCAACCCAACCCACCAAATCCACCACCTACTTGGAGGGCTAAATCACCATTAAACCTAGCACCTCCTTTGCATGACTTACCTCAGGATTTTGAGAAAATGTTGCCTAAGTTTGACCCAAGTGAAAAGATTTTGGTAGATGATCATTTGCAAAGATTTTACTTGGCTATAGAAGGACTATGGGCTGGAGAACATGAAGATGTAGTCTGTAGATTGTTTCCACATACCCTGAAAGGAGCAGCAGCGTCATGGTATTTTTCTCTGCCTGCGAATTCAATCACAGACTGGGATACATTTGAAAGAATATTTAGAAGTAAATATGCAGTCCAAAAAACTCATGCAGCTCTGATGAAAGGGTTATGCACTTTAAAGAAAGAAAGAAAGGAAAAAGTGCATAGTTTCACTCAAAGGTTTGTTGCTTATCGAAAGAATTTTTCTGCAATTGATAAACCATCTGATAAAGTTCTGAGTGAATACTATACTTCAACTCTAGGGCCTGAATTGGCCATGTTTTCCAAGATTTCAGTCAAACCTACATTGTCAAAAAGTTATGAAGAAGCTGAGAGGGTAGAGGTTGAAAAAGAGAGCATAGAAGATTGTCCTGAGCAGTCGGGAGAAAAAAGTTTTGGTAAGAAAGCGTTGTTACTGACTAAGCCTAGGGATGAGTAATCACATGACTTTGAAGGGATGGTGAAGATGATGCAGAAGCTATCCAACGGAATAATAGATTTGGAAAAGGAAAAGGAAGCTCAGAAATCTTATAAGCTTTACTATAAAAGGAGAGAAGACAACAATCAATCTAAACCTCCTCCACACAATCCTGCATAAATGAATTTAACTGAGGTAGGTATGGATAATTTTTGCACCTTTCATCAGTAGCCTCATTCTGAAAAAATTGCCCCAAATGGATAAATTCGATGACATTAGTAATGAATCAATTATTGGATTCCAAACTAACAGAAGATGATGAGGAAGAAAAAAAGTAGCCTACAGAAAAACAAGAAGAGGATGCTCTGGTTTTGTGGGACTGTGTCTCGATGTTTGATACCGAAGAAGAAGGTTATCTGAAATAGGAGGAGATATTAGAAACAAACATGACAACAAGAAGTCAGGGGTTGATAAAAGAAGATAGGTCAGTACTCTCGAAAATTAGGAGACTTCAAGAGAATGTAAAGAAAATTCAGAAGAGCACCACAACTGATAAAATACCTGAATGCACCATTACGAGTCAAAATCTAAAGAAAATCAACATGCATGTTAAGCCTGTTGAAGAGAAAATTGATAATGTAAAGAAGAATCTCGAAGAACATAAGATGGAGTATAATATCGTGGAAGATATTAAAAGGCCTAAGGCAAAATCTCACTGTTTGAAATGTGTAATGTGCCTCAGTAGAAAGAAAAATTGTTAAAAGCACTTGAAGTATCAGAGGAAAAGCTTCCCATTGATAACCAACTTGAAGAAGAAGAAATTGGTGAAGCAAGTGTGGGAGGTAAGTCTAAATGCAAAACCCCACCATTTCTCCTAACTTTTGAAATTTTCAACCATAACATGCACAACTGTTTAGTAGACACAGGGGCATGAGTCAATGTTATGCCATTTTCAGTTTGTAAGAAGAGAAATGGACATCCTAAACCATCTACCTGGCAGGTTATTTAGTTAGACAGAACAACTGTGAAGGTAATTGGGGAAATGGAGGATGTTCTGATTCGATTATCTTCAAATGAAAAGGTATGTCAGTTCATCAATATTGTAGTAACAAACGTACCTAAGGCTTATGGACTTGTTTTGAGTTGGGATTGGTCAGCAAAGCTAAATGGATATTTTGCATCAGATTGGTCACATCTGTGGTTGCCTTATAAGGGAAGTCTCAATCAAATAAAATTATTAAGAGAGCCCCACATGAAGCACAATGTTACTCGGTTGGAGGGTAAGAATGAACCAGTGAATTCCGTGTTGGGAAATTAATTTATTGAACTTGAACCGGGAAATTACCAAGTAGAAGAAGCCATCGGTACACCAGACACATAGCCCGATCTCCTTCGATTTTCACGGGCTGATGAATTTGACTGTAAAGTAGTAGACTTAGTTTCAGATGTAGTTTTTGATTCAAGTACAGTAGAAGTAGATAGTTTTTGGACACTTTTTTTTTATGGATCTAAAACTTTGGAAGGATCAGGAGCTGGCTGTGTCCTGATTGATCCAAAGAAAAATAAACATTTTCTTTCATGTAGATTAGAGTTTGAATGTACCAAAAATACAGTCGAATATGAAGCATTAGTTCAGGGACTAAGAAAAGCAATTAAATTAAAAGTAGAAATTCTGAAAGTGTATGGGGATTCTGAAATAATTGTAAAGCAAATTCGAAATCAGATACTTTGCATTTAACCTCATTTAAAAGCTTACCAGAATGAAGTGTGGGATCCGCTTAAAATTTTTTATGCATTTAATATTGTATCCATTCCTAGACTAAATAATGCAGCAACTGACTTGTTAGCTACCTCAGCTGTAAGGCTTGTACCTTCCAATAACAGATGTTCTATTGAATTACTTTTCAGGCCTTCGGTTCCAGACATGATTACCAATCTATGAGTTTTTGATGATGATCAACAAATCTTGGAATGTTTGATGAATGATGAAACCTTGAAAGGAGCAATAATCGATGATGAAGAATACCAAGCTGAATTAAAATTCGACAACTTTATTCCTAAAGGAGTCAGGACCTTAGAGCGATGATCTAGACAACAAATTCAGAAGGCCAACAAATGTCAAAACTCACAGTTTGTCCTTACAATTCGAGCTAATAAATTTGGGAACTGAAGTTAAACCCAGATATGTAAATTTGGGAAAGTGTTGTTCTCCAGGTGAAAGAAATAAGTTCATTAGTTTGTTCAAACAATACAAAGATGTGTTTGCCTGGACATATGAAGAGCTTCAAACATATGACATGGAGATTATACAACATGTCATCCCTATTAGAGTTGGAGTCAAGCCTTATCAACAATCTTTGAGGAAGATGCATCCAAAACTGGAACCTTTAATTCAGAGCGAAGTGAAAAAATTACTGGATGCTAAAATTATATTCAAAGTCAGACATTCGGAATGGGTGTCGAATTTGGTGCCAGCGAGGAAGAAATCCAAAGAAATCAGGCTATGTGTAGATTTTAGAAACCTCAATTGTGCTTCGGATAAAGATAACTATCCAGTCCCACCCATGGAAGAAATATTGCAGATGGTTTTGGGTTCTGAGTTATTTTCATTACTAGATGGATTCTCTGGCTATAATCAAGTATTAGTAGCTGAAGAAGACAGACTTAAAACTACATTCAGAAGAAAGTGGGGAACTTTTGCTTATAGAAGAATGTCCTTTGGACTTATCAACGCTGGAAATACTTTCCAGAGGGCTATGGATATAGCTTTCCGCGGTCTGATTGGTCGTAGTGTTGTAGTATATCTCGACGATGTCACGATATTTTCAAAGAAGAGAGAAGAACATGCATTCCATCTAAAACAAATTTTTGAGCGTTGTCGAAAATATGGGATCTCACTGAATCCTAGGAAATGTGTGTTTGCGGTTATAGAAGGAAAGCTATTGGGTCACGTTGTTTCTAAAAAAGGGATCTCCATAGACCCAGAAAGGATCAAGGCCATAGAATAGATCCCTTTACCCCATAACAAAAAAAGGTATGTAATCATTCATGGGGACAATTAATTTTGTGCGAAGGTTTGTACCAGATTTCGCTCAAATTGTTAAACCTTTGCAGCAAATGGTGAAACAAAGTGTACAATTCAAGTGGACTGATGTAGAGAAGAATGCATTCAATAAAATAAAGACATCTATTGCTCATGAACCATCTCTCATAAGTCCAAATTTTGAAAAGGATTTTATTTTGTACACTTTCGGATCTGACGATTCATTAGTAGCGGTGCTTCACAGAAGGAATATGGGGGAGATGAGTATCCCAAGTCATTTATGAGCACTGGTCTGCAGGGAGCTGAATTGAATTACCCAGCTGTCGATAAACAAGCTTATGCAGTTTTCAAAGCGGTAAAACAATTCAGGCCGTACATACTTAAGAACCAGACGAAGGTAATAGTTCCACACCCAGCTGTAAGGTCTCTTTTTGTACAAAAAGAATTAATAGAAAGAAGAGGCAAATGGGTAACAACGTTACAAGAATATGACCTCGAATTCAAACCAACATCCATAGTTAAAGGGCAAGGACTGTGCAAACTAATGGTTGAAGGTAAAAACAATGAAGAAAACAATTGGGACATTGAAGTTGAGTTACATATGATGGATGTATGTGTAACGTCCCCATCCCTCCGACTGGCGAAGAGGACGCTACCATGGAGTTAACCATCAGGGCTACCAGCCCCGTGAACATGTGAATTCATAAAAATGCTGAAATGCAATGCGTTGAAGTAGAACATACATAGATGCAATTATTTATCATACACAGCGGAAGCAACATACATTCATACAAGCATTCACTCAACATGCTCATCATAATCATTAACAGTAAATAGGATTGCAGAAGTAAAATAGACAAGGTTACTTATCTTATGAAGAACTCGTTCCGTAACCAGCTACGTCGCTGCAACGTTCCACCCAACCATAGGCCAGTGTGCTCCTTAATCTCTCAGCAATGCTGCCACCTCCGAGCTGGGCATGATTTCCCAAGGAATAAGGAACAAGCAGGCTTACACAAAGCCAAGGATACACAAAACACATCCAAGCCAACACAGCTGGGTTTATCAGGCCATCAACAAGATAGCCAAGCCAACATGGTCAGGTTTATCAGGCCATCCAGGAGTTGGGAAAGGCTAAATGCTAAGCTGGTGAGCTCATTACAGAGCTAGGAACACCTACACTAGAACTAGCCTGAGTTCTAAGACACCCACACACACCCAACACAAGGAATCCGTCCCTTCTCTGCTACACAGTCCCTCAGGCCCTGCCTTCCCTTCCAGTGCTATTCAGGGGTTGTGGAGAAGAAAGCCAGCCCTCTAGCTCTGTTTGTGTGGTTTCCAGACACACCAGGTTTATCAAGCAAACCAAGCCCCCATCCCTTCTCCCAACACAGTTTGAAGACCAACCATTGCACACATGCAATCAATCAGCAATTACAGCTTACAGGGGAAAACAACTCTAAACAATCTGCGGCAGCCCCAAAGTGTAACAGCATACACAACCAACAAACATGGGGAACAACAGTCCGTCCTAGACAACGAAATCACTGGGAAAACTTACCCAGACCACACTGGGGAAGAAATACAGTCTCCCAACTTGTGCATGAGAGAAACTTGCACCAGACCCCCAAAATATAGAGGGAAAACACACGAGATTCCACTATGTGGAAAAACGTGAATGACGACTAATAAGCGACTCCCCTCTTGGCTGCGTGAGATTAAACATAATAGATGTCTGTGCATGAAAAAGAACAGACTCCCATCCCCAAAATGTAAGGAAGACCACAACAATCACACTGTAAGGGAGACCACAGCAACACCACAAATCTTTAGGAGCACGACGACAACCATAACTCACAGGAAGAACAACGGTCCCAATCTCAACATTGAAATGATGGGAAAATTACATGGCCATACCAGTCTATAAGGAGATCACACAGCTGAAAACATGAATGGCCCTTCACAGGAAAATCATGGATGAAATAGCACGGCTCCCAGCTTGCTGCGTGAGTCGAAACCAGGAAAAATCCTGTCGTGAGAATGAACAAACAATGGAGAGTCGCGAGTGGGGAGTGCTTGAGTGTTCCAGCACTGTCGTGGAAAGAGTGGAAAGCCTTTTGAGTTCGCTTCCTTTTTCCCAATGTGAGGTTCATTGCTAGTGGAGTGTGCGCGTGGGCAAGGACTAACAATCCTGCCACCCCCACTCCCAAAACAATAACTGCCTCAACTACTCAGCAGAGATTTTAATGGTGGTGGTTGGATAAGACAAGGGAAGATGACACATGGCTTTTTCCCTCATTGCCCAAGTTTTGACAATTCCCCCACCCTTATCCTTGTGAAAATCATGCCCCTTCTCAATTTAGTTGCCGTGAAAGTAGCTGGTTGGGTTATTTAATTAAAGATGCATATTTACATGATGACAAAAATCAATATGTATGCCGCATGCCCTGATATACCATCGATGACAATTTCAACCCGAAACATAGCATAACCAATCAATGGTGGGGCCTTGGCCTTTAGCTCCGCACCATGATCATTTACAATATATACATCATATACATCTAATGCAACGGGGTCAAAACTGGGGTGTTACAGTATGTCCTCTTTTCACAGCTCCGGATTCCTAGTATCGAGACCTTGTTCATTACCTTTAGGAAGGATTGTTGCCAAAACATTGGAATTCCAAACAACGAAGAGCATTGCGCCTTAAATTAGCTTCATATCAGATCATTGATGGAATATTATTCAGAAAGAATTATGATGGATTTCTTCTCAGATGCTTAGAGAAAGAAGATGCAAAGAAGGTCATAACAGAGTTACATGATGGGTCTGCTGGAGGTCATTTTTCCGGAGATACGACATCCCATAAGATTCTCAGAGCCGGATACTATCGACCCACACTGTTCAAGGATGCGCATGCCCATGTTAGAAAGTGTGATATCTGCCAGAGGTGTGGGGGAAGACAAGCCAAAGCAGCAGGACCATTGAAGCCTGTGATGATAACATAACCATTTGAGCAATGGGGGATTTATATCATTGGAGAGATAAAACCAAATTCTTCCTTGCAACACAAATACATTTTGACGGCAACTGACTACTTCACTAGATGGGTCGAGGCCATTCCGTTACGTAAAGTGAATGAATATGTCGTCATGGATTTCTTGCAAGATCATATTATGACCAGGTTTGGGGTTCCAATTTCCCTGGTTTTCAATAATGTTACTTATTTTTATTCTATTAGATTAACTGCATTTGCTCATGAAAGAGGAATCAAGTTGCATTATTCTGCAAACTATTACCCACAAGGAAATGGTTTGGCAGAATCTACAAATAAGAATCTGAATAGGATCTTAAAGAAAACTGTGATAGAAAACCAGAGAAGTTGGGATTTAGCATTACCAAATTCTCTTTGGGTTGATAGGGTCACACCAAAGAATTCCTTAGGTGTGTCACCATATACCCTTGTTTATGGAAAAGAAGTTATTCTTCATCCTAACATTATGCTACCATCTTCCATAATAGCTCAGGAGTCTAGAGGCACAGATAACAAAATCCTACAGATTAGAATCTATAATCTCTTGAAGGCGGAAGAGTCTAGGTCCAGAGCCAAAGAACGTTTTAAGCATCAATAGGAAGTAGTGAAATGGTGGTTTGATAAACATAAAGCTGGAGAAAAGGAATTTGAAGTGGGAGATCTGGTTCTTAAGTGGGATCACCCGCATGATGAAAAGGGGAAACACAGGAAGGTAGGCCCTTTTCAGATTGCAGCAAAGCTTGGCCCCTCAACCTACAAGTTGCAAGATTTACAGGGGTGGGAAGAGAACTTACCCGTTAATGGTTTAGTTCTCAAACCTTATTTTTCCTTATTTTTGTTTTTGTTTTGTACATAAATAAACTCATTGGGTTGTTTGTTTTTTATTTATTGTATTTCTATTTGTTTCTAGTTTATATTTTGATTGATTTCAATAAAAGAAGCAAACTTTTGGTTGCATGGAGAACATCAGAATTCTGGATTAACTAAAATCCTTGGCTATAAGACTGTGTACTATTGATTTATCTGAAAGAATTTCTTCTAGTTTAACAGTTTTCCTAAATGGCTATGAACACATTGAAGTCCTACTTAATCCTTGTAAAATAACTCCGGATCAAAAGGTTTGGAATATCGTTTCGAGGCTCCATCCATCTCACATTTTAAAATGTCTTAGGGGGTGACGGCAAAAGACCCATGGAAAGGAAGCAGGGTAAACAGTATATTATATATAAATGATCCCATGCCAAGAATTGAAAGCCAAAAGGAAAATAAGAGTCAAAAATCTCCTAAGAAAGCAATATGTATCAAAACAAAGTACTAAACAATATGAGTACAAAATTGCCAAAGTTCTTCTCCGTCCGTGAGCTTAAAATTAAATACATCTCTCACACAAAAGGACACTATGGATAGAGGAGCATGAACAAAAAATCAGAAAGAAATGCATGCAGCAGGATTCAAAAAGGACAAAAAAGTCCAGAACCACAAAAAGTGCAAAATGGCATGGGAATGAGGAACAAATGAATATTTCTGTTTACCATATATTACAATCCTGTGGTGTCCAAGATGGAAGCTACCCAAAGACAGAGGTAAAAAATGAAACTCATATTCCTAGCCTCAAAAGCGTTATCTTGTCTTTGAAATCTCGGTTTCCATTTTCCTAAATTGGACTATCATCAATGATTAAAAGTACATACATTTGCCATTTGGGAAATCCAGACATCTAGAAGAATTCAACATGTTGGTTTTATTGTCAAACAGTTTGTTACTTAAGGAAGAAATTGTCCAGAGATCTGGGTTCACCAGGTAGTCGCCAATTGTTGCAGCTACAACTATTTTCCCAAATTTTCAAAATTTTGTACCCTCCTTTTAATTTTATCTTGCCTGGGAGTGTTTGGATTGCTGAACTTTGTTTTTTCCCTCTGCTACATTTTGGATTCTTTGAAGTTGAATTGAGGACAACTGTTTTTCTTCTTTTCGGAAAGCTGCTTTTTGTCTACCGATGCTTTGGACTGTGGAACTTGAAGTTTGATTTAAAAATGATTTTCTTCATCGCTATCGGAAGTTTATTTATGTCTAAATCGGGGCGGTAGTTCTCTACGCGGCCGCCGTTGCGGAGGGTAAGTAATGAACTTCCCGATGGACTGTTCTTATTTTCACCGATGCACTTTTATTTCATTTGTTTCTTTGGATTGTCGACATTTTTATTTTATCACGGTCGGAGCATTAGCTTTCGATGTCACTGCCATTTCGGAGGACAGATTGAGAATGGGCCGATGGATAGTTTTTTTCTTTCGCCAATTATGTGGTTTTATTGGTTCAAACTTTTTGTTTTACGATGATTTTCACTATCAGAATTGTTCTTGACAAGTAGTCGGAGTTTTAGTGTTTTGAGTTGCCACCGTTTCGGAGGGCAGATGGCGAACGTTCCGACGGATAGCTCTAATTTTTGCCGATGCCTTAGTTTTATTAATCAACCTTTTTACTTTGCGATGTTTTGTTTTCGCTATCGAAACAGTTTTGACAATTGATCGAGGGGGCTAGTCCTTTGCGTTGCCGACACGGCGACACCATTGAGCCTTTGGTTGCCGATACATAGTCTTCAAAGTTTTTGATCGCCGATGATTTTTGTTATTGCGGAACCTGTTACCTGTCCACTTTCCGCCGTTGCGGTTTTCTAGTAAACTATCTCGTCGATGATTAGTGGTTCTGAGCTCTGGCCTTTAGCGTTAGAGTTACTGACCACCGATGTTTTTATGTTGACTGCGAAACCTTTAGTATGTCTGTCTCCCGCTGTTGCGGCTGCGTAATGAATGGTTCGGCCGACGCTTTATGGTTAGTCCTTCCGCTCGTTGATGCCGTTATTTTTAGTGGGTAGTGGTTCTGATCTCCGATGCATGGACGACAACTTTTAGTGCTTTATTTCGTCGACATTTTTTTTTGCCCCGGAACCCTTAGTCTATATGGTTTTTGTCGTTGCGGTGGATTAGTGAACTAACCATTTGACGTATAGTTTGTCGTTCGCCAATGAGGAGTTTGTTAGCCTGATAGTTAGTTTTTTTTCCCGCCATTTTTGTGAGCCTTTACCCTACTCCACGGGCGATGGAGGTTTCTAATTTTTTATCAAGTTAAGGATTTCACGACGAGAACGTAGTACAGGGCCTCACATTTGATGATTAGTTTTATTGATAGTGTGGTTTACTTTTATTAAAAAGTTAGATGATCTTGAATGCAACCCAGATTAATGATGAATTTTTCGTTTTAACTGCAGACGGATTTAGAAGATTTTTTCAGACCCAGTTTGATGATTGCTGCTGCAAAGAAGACATATCTAAAGGACACAACAAAAGGGAGTTGACTGAGGAAAGGAAAAGTAAGAAGCATAGATGTTGCTCAAAAAAGAAGAAAGTGAAGGTCTGAGATCAACAGGATCTCAAAAAGACCAATGGATTACTGAACATAATCGATAGCAGCAGAGGCCCAGGCTTGGGAAAAGTTCATCAATTACCAAGCTGGTCCCTTTTTTTTTTATAAAGTGCTCTTAAATCTTAATTTGAAATGTAACGTACTGTATAAATCATGAGCACTCACTAAAAGACAAAATTGTGATATTAAATGGTTGGCGGGAGCCCAAAGGTCAAAGGGGGAGCCCAAAGGTCACCAAGGGGGCAGCCCAAAAGTTTTGTTGTTTGTATAAATATAGTAGAGCTAGATGTAATAAAGACTTTTTCCCAGATGGATTTNTATTTCCTTTTGCAATAAGAATTACAAGTTTCCTATTGGAGAAAGCTTGGTGGAAGATTTCAAATGTTGTGCTATGGATTTGTTGAATGTGAACTATTTCGTTTTCAACTTTGTGTCCATTAACTGTGAGATCGTTCTAACTATTTGAACCTATGTTCTTGTTATGAATGTGCTCTAGTTTATTCCATGAAATTTCCACTGTGAGCAATGAAGGCTTTTCATAAAAAATGAGCTATCTTGTTTTTCATATATCTATTAATGTTCATGTGTTTTGAAATAAGTAACAACTATCTGTGATTTTTCTTAATGCACGTGCAGAAATACATTACTCATTGATAAATGATAATCTTGCTCCCTAGGGATAAGTTAGATAGTTAGTTTTAGTTTCTTGTTGTGTGTGATTTAGATGCGAGTGAGTTAAGACGAGATGTAAGAACCTGCGCATCACATTGTGACCGCTCCTCGTTATCTCTATCAATCTACATTTTTAGATAGGCACTTGCATATCATACTTAAACATAAAAAATTAAAAAATACACATGGTGGACCGGGCCGTAACCGGTAAAACCTTTAATTTTGTTACGTGACCTATGGTAGCCGGACCGTAAATCGGACGGATTCCCCATACCAAACAGTAACGGGCTGGTTGGGAACATTTACTGGGGAGAATCCCTAACTGTTGTTACCTGCGATTTTCCAGGCATCAACAGGAGTGAAAATGGAATATGAAATAGATAGAAATAGATAATAAGGGGTAAAATAAATGATGACTGGTCCTTGGGTGGAATTTTTTTATTTACAATGAATGGTCCAAGAAATGGAAGGGGATAAGAAAGGATATTAGGGAAAAGGAGGTTTAAAATTTATTTTTTTATTGTAATATGGAAAAGGAGGTTTAAAATTTATTTTTTTATTGTAATATGGAAAAGGAATATATATATATATATTGTAAATTAGTTGATCTTTCTATTGCCACTCTATTGCCTTCTATTGTTGATAACATAAATTTACAGAATAAACCAAGCCCTCCCATTCCTGGGAAAACAAGCTTGGAAATCAAACTGGTAGTCTCCCTCGAAAGAAAATGAGACAATACTAGAGTGATTGTGAGTTCTTAGGAAGTCTTAGAATTGTATCTTCCATGGAAACAAAAAGTATCACCATTAACCAAAGTTTTAAACATAAATAAACTAGAACAAAGACAATTCAAAAACATAATCAATTAACAAACTGATCATGAGACTCGAGCTTAATGCCCAACCTCTTAGTGAGCTCAACCTGATTGTCTAGAATCCTTTGCAACAGCAACACCATTTTGTCCTGCTGAAGCGGAATTTCCCCATGCTGCTCATCCTTTTCCACTAAAGTTCTACCGAGAATCATCTTCTAGAACCATTGCAGCTCTAGGGATTTTTTTTATATAGAGTGAGTCAACCTCTAGAGGAACCAGGATCCAGGACTAACTCCTTGAATTCCTTTTTAATTTCCTCCGTTCCCAAGCAGATTCTCTCCATTTCAACCTCTCTCTTAGCATGTTGAATGTTGGCATGGACAGAATCAGGGATTTCTCTTTTGTATCGTTTGCTTTTTTCCACCAGTTGTTTCTGAAACCAGAGGGGCGGGCTCATAGGTTCTGACTTACGAGTCTCGGGAGGGAAGGAAGCATGGCAGGAGTGCTTTCGGGGAGGCATAATTTCAGACAGGAAGGCGACCATCGAGAGTAGGAGAAAAACTTGGTAAGGGGTCGGGTAGAGTCCAGGAACACTGGAAGAGGCGTTCGGAGGATACCCAACAGGGTTGAGAAAAAGATCCCAGAATATCAATGGTGCAACAAAACAAGAGGACTTTGCGGCCAAGACAAGGAGGTGGTGAAGAAATAGAGCCCGAGTGCCCAAGATATGGTGACTTAAACAGACAACAGAAGGAGGTTGATTCTTACCTGGGAAATCCCTAGCTTGGGTGAAACCGCATCTGCAGATCGCAGTGATTAGAGGACTCCTCCGCTCTCCAGTATCGCACCACCCCTCAGCAAGCATGAATGAAAATGCGCCAACCTCTAGCATGTATCTACTGCATAGGAGATCCATAGGGAGCTTCAAAGAGATGGGATGACGATAAACATAACTCGAGATGGAATTCCAACGAAGAGAGTGAGTCTCTTTAAATCCCGATGAAATAAAATTATGAACAAGCATGCTGGAAATCTGCCAGCCTCTCCACCATATCATCCCATTCAAGAAAATAATTGCCCTAAACCCTGTCATGATTGTAAAGTCCCTTGCATTTGTACTAGACTCCTTACCAGACTAAAGCAGCCGCCATCATTTTCCAAATGCTCAAAAATGCAATCTTGTCCTTTGCATTTGACGCATGGGAGAAATGCGCTCTTTACGAAGGTCGGATGAGGGTGATGAGGTGGTAGCACTGGGGACTGTCAGTCCTACCACGTGCCTCCCAGCCTCCCCCTCAACCAAACATGTGTTCAACCACCCCGGGGAGGGGCCATCCTGGTCCCTGATTTGCTAAAGCTGATTCTTGAGAGGTTGTAAATAGAACTACAGCCAATTCTGATCTAGGGTCTTCGTCGTCGTATCTACACCGTAATTTGCTAAGTGATCTACAAATATTTTTCCAGTTCTTCTTATGTGGCTTGCTTGGAGGACCTGGAAATGAATGAGGGAGTCATGTAGCCAATGTCTAGATGCCAATGTCTTGACAGCTTACTCATATGGGTGCCGGTGGATAACCTTTGCACAATTTTTATCATAATCTGAGAGTCTCCTTTGACGATCAGGGATATCCATCCAAGACGTCAAGCTATGTTGAGTCCTATGATTAATGCTAATAGATTAACCACATTGTTGGTGGAGGAACCTATGGACTCCATAAATATGTGCAGTATGTCTCCCTTTTCATTTCTGAATACTCCTCTAATTCCAGCTGGCACAGGGTTTCCCTTGGAAGCCCCATCGAATTTTGACTTAATGAACAGATTTAAGGGAGGAGGTCCAAGAAGATGGAATGTGAGTCATAGGGGAGGGAGAGAATCTAGGAGGGTTATGAGTTGAAATTTTTAGGTCCTAGGCCTAGAGAATAAGTTGCTCCTGAAGGAGCCTACCAGATCTGAGGCCGACCAAGGTTTGAGCTACACGATCTCTTGGAGAATTGCATTTAATAAGTAAGAGGACTCGTTGAGAAGGAACGGTTTCATTTTTGAAAATCCTCCTATTCATTTATTTCCATAGGTTCCATAGATCCAGGTCGAGAAATAAGGTCCAAAGTTTATTAAGGAAAGAGATCATGAATGGTTGGGGATTCCAACCTCGAATGGCATTCCTCAGGTCGTTTCAGATTCTGCTCGATTATTGAAACAGGCTAGTTCCCCAGTCCTAGATCTCCGAAGCAAAGGGACATTGATTTAGGAGATGCTCCATGGTTTCTTTTGCTTGACTACTTTAAGGACATCCGGAAGGTCCATGGAAACCCCATTTGTTGAGTTGGTCCCACGTGAGTATAGGTCCATGACCAATAATCCAAAGGAAGGTCTTGACTTTCGGCCAGAGGATAGGGTCCCATATTTTTTCCCCAGATTTGGTATTTTTGATCGATCAAGCTTGGATTCGATAGCTGATAGGATTCTTTGACTGTGAAGTAGCCTTTGGGTTGATATCCCCATCTCAATTTCTCTGGGGTCACTAGGATGAGTGATTTTCTGGAGTTTCAATCTTTCCAAAAATTGTTATCCTCTTGAAGAGCTTCCCTGCCCCTCCATTCCTTTTTGGGGATCCAAGTTTTCCACTTGTTGTGGGGTGGGGGATGGATCCAATAGTGAGCAACTTTTACTCTACCTATTTGGTGCATGTTGGTTTGCATACTTAGAGTTTTTTTTTGGGATTGGAGTGGGGGGAGTTATTTCCATGCGTCTTCCCAAAACAGAGCTGAGTTCTCATCCCTAATCTCCCAGAAGCTATGGGACTATATGAGATCTCTTTGAGCTTTGGTCGCGTTCCAGATGATCGAACCATTCGCTAAGTCCTTAGTTCTGATGAGGTCTTCCTGTCTAATCTCCTTCGCATATTTATCTCTCCATATTATAGTCCAAGGAATATTAGGTTCAGTGATACATCACCACCACAGTTTGGAACATGGCACCTAGTTTAGAATTAGTGGATCTCTGAGGCCTAGTCCTCTTTTATTTTTGTCCTAGCAGAGAGTTTTCCAAGCTACTAGCGACCATTTTCTATGTAGAAGGGCTCCACCCCATAAAAAAATTGTGTTGCATATTTCAAATGGACTTTAGAATGTGCCGAGGAGCAGCCATGACTGAGAAAAGGTGTAAAGTCATGGCCTGAAGGACCGATTTTAGCAAGATGAGGCAGCCAGGGAAGTTTAGAGCTCTGAAGGTCCAAGAAGAGAGTTTTGATTCAAGCTTGACTAGAAGGTCTTTCCAATAAGCATGATTTAGAGCTGAGTCAATGAGGGGGGGGGGGCTACAAATTCGACCGAAAGGGAGCTCTTTTGAAAGCCAAGAGTTATGGTTGTTCTGAGCTGGGTGAATAAAGGAGTAATGAAGAAGAAGATTTGAGACTTAAGAATGTTTATGGACATACTGGAGGCCCCCCCGAAGGTGTTCAGAATATTTTAAAAAGCTTTTTCTTCTCGAAAGGAGGCATGCCCCATCATCATTGTGTTATTCATGAACTGGAGATGAGAATGAACCTTACTTATGTCATCCATCTTTAGCCCTAGAAACTGATTTGCATGAACCTGTGCTTTGATGAATCTTCCTAGCCATTTCGCTAAGACGATAAAGAGGTATGGCGAAAGGGGGTCCCCTTGTCGGATGCCTCTTGAAGCTGAGAAAGTGGCAGAAGGAAAGCCATTGATTAGAATAGAGAAAAAAGCAGATGAAACCACAACTAGCACCCAATTGACCCAGGAGTTGGAGAATTCGAAGGACACTAGCATGGCCCTGAGGAATTTCCAGCTTATTTTGTCGAAGGCTTTAGACATGTCGAGTTTTAATAGCATACCATAGATGTGGGAGGTTTTGAGACTGTGGATTGGCTCATGAGCAATGATGACACCATCTAGGATTTGTCTCCCTTGCACATAGTCCGTTTGCTCAAGGGAAATGATAAGTGGAAGGATGGTTTGTAAGTGATTGGGTATGATTTTGGAGATGATTTTGTAGATGACATTGCAGAGGGCTATGGGTCTGGAATTGGAGGGATCAGTCGGATTTTTAGTTTTGGGGATGAGGGTTAGGAAAGTAGCATTTAGGGCACGTAGAATGGTCCCCGATTTTCTTGATCTTTCAACCACTTCTCAGACATCATGTTTGATTATTTCCCAGTAAGACTGGATTAAATTATAAGTGAAACCATCCGGGCTTGGGACTTTGCCAACATTCATCTCCACGGCCACAGTTTCCACTTCAGTTAGGGAGATGTCTTGGGCTAGGCTGAGATTTTGATACTGTGAGATAAGGGATGGGATGTGCTACAAGATTTGATTGATAGCTGGGGTTCGGTCTCCATTTGGTTCCTTGAGAAGATTAGAATAGAAATTGATTAGCTCAGATTCAATTTCCTCTTAATCTGGAGATTATGCCCTTGTGCAGAGGTAAGCCTAGTGATTCTATTTTGTTGCCTTCTTTGAAACATGGTGTGGTGAAAGAATTTGGTATTTCTTTCTCCCTCCTTGAGCCATTTGATGCGAGACTTCTGCTTCCATAATTCTTCCTCTTGCTGGTATCGAATATTAAGTTTCTCCTGAAGGATTGACTCCTCTGTTTGAGCCCTTCCGTATATCCATAATGAATGGCTTGCATCTGGATCGAGTTCAACTGGGCTTCTAGATTAAGTTTTTCCTCTAAGATGTTTCCAAATTCAGTTTTGCTCCAAAGCTTGATTTGCGCCTTTAGTTGCTTGAGTCTTTGTTGGAATTTGTACATGGTTGATCCCTCTGTATGGGCAGAGTCCTGCCAGCATTCCTTGACTTTGGACAAAAAATCCGGATGAGATAACCAAAATTTGTCAAACCTGAAGGGCCTTCTGCTGTGAGCCCCTTCTAAATCAAGAATCAGATAGATCGGCTAGTGATCAAAGCCTGCAGAGGGAAGAATGGTGGCAGAGAGGTTGATTTGGTTTTGCAGCAGCGAGGGAGAAGTAAGAAAGCGGTCTAAGTGGCAGGCCACTTGTCTTTCCCCTCCCATTCTATTATTATAGGTAAATAGGCCATTGGTGGTTTGAATGTCTATTAGCTTAATATACCGAGTGAGGGTTTGGAAAGAAGCATTGTCTCTGTACATCCTTTTGACACCTCCCTTTTTCTCACTGAGGGATGAGATAATATTGAAGTCCCCCCCTATTATCCAGTTCTGAGAAGGAATTTTGTTGTGGAGCCAATTGAGGTGTTTTATGAAGTTAAGCTTTTGCTCTATCTGTTGTGGCCCATAAACATTGGTTAGAACTCCACCATGTTTGGAGCCTGTGAGTTTGAACCAACTCGATAGGGAATGCTAGGATGAGAAGAAACCTTCTATTTGTAGGATGGCAGGGTCCCATATTATGGTAATGCCTCCTGCACTTCCCTTGGCATCTAGAGCGATGGCTTGTGCATCCCCCCAGCTCTTAGTGACAAAGTCTAGGAGTTTTTTCTCTGAATATTTGGTTTCCTGTAGCATAATTACAGCAGGTTTCTCGATGAGGATCCTATTTTTAAGCATGCGTCTTTTGGAATTGCCTCTAATTCCTCTAATGGTCCAGGGTATGAGTTTTAGTTCCATTTAAACCATGGGGGGGAAATGTGCCTCTAGGCATGCACTTTGTCCAGAGTCAACTAAGAAAGTTCCCAACTCTTTGATTAGTTTCCTATTAGATTTCTTGCCTTTATTTGGAGTATTGCTTTGGATTTTCTCTATGTCCCTTCATTTTTGTTGTTTGAGTCCGAATGTTTGTTTGCCCGGATCTTGTGAAGATGTTTCAACCTATTTTGCGGGCTCCTTAGTCGAATGTATGTTCTTGTCAATGTCTGCAAAGAGTTTAATCTAATAGGACATAATGCATCCTGTGTCCCCTTTTCTCTTGGCTTCGTTCCAGACTGAGAGGTATAGTTCTCCAAGTTCCATGTCTTCTCTATCGTTGTGCTCCCCATATTCTATCATTTGTTGATCCACTTCTGCAATATGAGCTAGGATCTCTTCCCTGGAGAATGGGGGTTCAGAAGACTGCAGCTGGTCAAGGAGCAAGGATGACTAAGGATCCAAGAGGGTTGAGGGATTGATTTCTTGCTCGGCTTCGGGTAAGTCCACCGCTTAGGGTTCTTGCAGGTGGTTTTTAGAGAGTAAAGCAAAGCCATTTGGACTGGAGTGTCTTGAGTGGGAATACGGTTCTGATATTTTTTTTGTTTTGTGTTCTCCTGCCGGAAGCTTTGGTGAAGTCATCCTCATCTTTCTTGACAGAATGACTAGGGGGGGAGGTTTGACGTTCAAAGGATAATCCCTTAACAGGTGGCCATGCTTATGGAATTTAAGACAACGTAAAGGAGTGTGCTCGTAGTCCAGAGGTTGTATCCAGTTTGAATCTCTGTGACTAAGACAAATAGCTTCAAGGAGCATGACATAAATCTGGATAAAGGAATATTCATGCGTACGATGTATACCTCCCTACTAGAGTAACGACCGAGATTTTCACAAAGTCTCCCAAGGTGTTTCCTATCCCCGTTAGCGTCTCAGTGTTCCAGAAATCCTGTGGCAACGAATAGAGGCAGATCGAGACCACAACAATTTTGAAATCTTCTTTCTCCGGGGAGAAATGTTCCTTCCAGTTGCATATGTAAAGCCTCGTCGAATGGAAGAAGTAGGGTCCTCCTTGGAATATTCGATTCTTGTCTCAATATTGTGGAAAATAACAATGAGGAAACCATTTGAACCAAGGTTTAGCTCGCACTGCCCTTTACGTTTCCAATATTTGAGAATCCATCCGACTAGCGCTTTTTTCGTAGGCCAGATGCCTATAAATTTGCAGATTATTGCATGATCTTGCATGAATTGTATTTGCTCACTGACCAGGGTTGAGTTGATTTCATACCTTGGTATAGGAAGGGTTTTGTGTTTTCATTTTGAGTTGTCCTTAAGAGCTTCTTCTGGAGCTGCTGCCTCCGACGGCGGGGGTGTCGAGGGGCATGAGGGTTCCTGAGAAGTAGAGCTAGTCCCAACTCCAGGATTCCCTTTGGACTATGGATTTAGCTTAGTTTTAGAGCCCATGATTACGAGAGGCATTGTCGAGGGGGCCTTGCGCGATAGACTGGAGTTGAAGAAGGGGTTCTTCCTGCCTCCACTACTGGTTGTCATTGCAACCAACCACACGAATTGAAGAATGTAACCCTAGAAAGATTGAAACCATATCCCAAACGAGTTTCAAAGATTTAGGTTCGAAAATATTAGAAAAGGAATATCTTTAATGCACAAAAGGGGGAGGAAATTTTTGTACAAAATTGAATACATTAGTGATTTTTGCAACGAGGAGATTGCTAAGGGATATTTCTTAATCTTTTGAACATAGGCATGATGAGAATAACATCCATGAATGAGATTTGATAGTTAATCAATGGATGCGAACTGGTGGAATTCAACTGACATAATGCAAAAGGCTTTATTTTGTAGAAATTTTGACCGATTGCAATGAGGATCAAACGTTTACGATTTTTTTCAAACAAGATAGGCTACAACCGAGTTGAAGGGCTCAATGTGATGATATATGAATCATGGCACGATGACATGCATAGTAAAAAATTACCAGCCTCCAAGGCACGACATCGACCATACTACGATGACGCACATGATTCAACTTGGAAAGTCTACCAAAGGGGTCATATGACAACACAAATGGAGAAATAAGACATGGACATGACAAGCACATTGAACTGGGCATGTCAATACAAATATAATGGTCTCATGGAAAAGTTTAATTGCTTTTCCTCTTGTGTCATATTCCGACACTTCAAAACATGTCGATGTTAAGCATCAACATATAACCCCTCCAAAAAAACAACGAAACACAATGACACAAAACGACTCAATAATGTTTGACCAACATGACCAAGACACAACCGTGAAGCAAGTATATGTACTTGTTTTCCTCACTGAAAAGGGTGGGAAGTGAAAAGAGTGAGGCTAACATTCCACAATGGGCAAAGTAGATGGAAGAAAAAAGTGTTGGGAAACCAAAACAATAAGCAAATAACAATTCAGCATGTACCCTCAGGCCGATCATTAGGAACCACCCAAAAGTTCTGCCCTCTCCACGTCACGTTCTTTGATGTATAAATAAATTGATCGTCATCAGGCCATCGTTTAACATCAAAACAATATGGTTAAAGGCATAGTGGTACATTGTACTTAAATATGTGAAATTCCATGAGAACTCATTTGGGTATACTGCGAAAGCAAATAATGAAAAATAGACTAACTAAGCAAATGCAATAACTAAACTAATAAAACAAAGACTATTAGCTAGTGTGACACAATGAAAACAAATGCATAGAAATAAAGTAAAATGATGTATGACTAAGATGCAATCCTACTACTTTTGCAAAATAAAAAGGAATCAAGCAAGATGCAATTTATTGTGTAAGAATGCATCGAAAATGTTATGACTATTATTACTTGCATGCTTATTACAAATTTTGTTGTCATGAACATCAGGAAGAAATATAGATGTGATTGTGAAATTCAAAAGAGAACGGTTAGTACTCATTGAACCAAATATAAAGAAGCGCAAATAAAACGAGTTAAAATTGGCATGACTAAAAAATTGATCTACCCATGAAAGCAACTAAGACCTCTTAAGGATTTTTTCTATACCATGGGTATGACTATTAATACCGACAAAACAAAAGTTATGATTATCAAATCCAAGAAGGGCACTTACGTTGATTTTGTGTATGAAAACAACAACTTGGAGGAAGTGTCTTCTTACAAATACCTAGGAATTGATATTCATCACAAGCTCAACTGGAACTATACCATTGAGAAAAGGATTAA
The DNA here is from genome assembly GCA_001517045.1 of Pseudotsuga menziesii. Lineage (NCBI taxonomy): Eukaryota > Viridiplantae > Streptophyta > Pinopsida > Pinales > Pinaceae > Pseudotsuga > Pseudotsuga menziesii. The sequence goes on along the minus strand of LPNX010450313.1, from coordinate 877,790 downwards.
TGGAGGGTGGAAAACCTATTTTGTTCTAAAAAATAATTGTAAAGTAGCAAACCTTGTGATGTGGGATAAAAAGAAGTTCCTCTTTGAAACTTTAGTCACTATTGTTATCTTGTATGGGTGCAATGTTAGGGGTTGCAGCATCTCTAGAGAATCCTGGAGAAATATTGAGCAAATACAGAAGTGTTTTATAACGCATAAACTCAAAATTAAAAGAAATACACCCTACCCTATTCTCCTTATAGAAGTGGGTCTTTCCCCTATCGAGAGCCTCGCTATGACTAGGCTCCTATTATACAAGCACAAAATCAATAACATGGGAGACCATAGACTTCCTAAGCTAGCTTTAAATTCCAGCCAAAACAAACTAAGGCTCAAGCAAGGTTGGTATAAAGATACCAGGGCCTGGTTAAACCATTGGGAGATCGAAGAAACTATTGCATTGCAAAATATTAATAACATTAAAAATATTGTTACTTCTAAGTTTAAAGAGAAAATGTGGTGTGAGAAAGATTTAGAGGCTAAAACAAAGTTAAGATATGATAAGGAGGTCATCAACCCTACTTTAGAAGATCAAAAGTATCTCTCTGTTTTAACTAGTTCAAAGAAAATAATTAATATAGCCAAGATAAGAACGAACTCTCATGAGCTCCATAGTGAAACATGTCGTTGGGTAGTTCCGAAAACACCATGGGTGGAAAGGATCTGCCATCTCTGTGAGAATATGAACATTGAAGATGAAAATCACTTCCTCTTAGAGTGCCCTGGGTACACCCACATTAGATCTCATTTTCATAATCTTTGTTGCAATACTGACCTTCCTGTTAACACCTCTACCTAGCAGAGGGTCGAAGAAACCATGATAAAGAAGAAATAATAGTTGCTTGAAAACTTTGGTTAAATATAATGGTGTGAAAGTGTAATAAGGGGCGCGTAAGCAAGGAATTATCACGGTATCCAACGGTGTAAAGCGAGGAAATGGAGATCGACGGCTTATAATGTGTCCGCCTTATAAAGATGCGAGGAGAATAAAGGCGTACGGGGGTATTCAACGAGATATGAAGATCAACGGTCACAAATCCAGCTCGACAAATCTACGGTCAGCGTGAAGTCCACTCCGTCAACTTGCACGTTCGATAAAACGAAGAAGCTCGACAGAATGGGTACGTGTAGCCTCATCCAAAGGCTAGAAAATAAAGGTAAAATGCATCGACGGTTGTTGACGGATCCGGAGCGGGGAGTTGCGCGGTGGATGGAGACAAAAAGTGGTAGTGGAATGGAAACCATGGTACACGCGGCAGTTTGTGGTGCATTCCGCGGGCAAAAGCAGTTTGGTGGAAACCGCTAAAGGGGGCCTCTGGAGTGGGCTCCTATATAAGTAGAGCCGACTTATTTGAAGAATTATTTTTTATTTGCGTCGGACGAATGAAAAGGACTGCTTGCTCGCCACCCTTTAACAGTCAAACTCAAAATATATGCGCCCATAGTAACAGGTAAGTCCCAAATACCTGAAATTCATCCGCCGAATTGCCGTTGTTGTATGTATTATGCATAAAGGGAAAGATTTACAAGGGTTTAAACATATTCTGGACGAGAGAGAAGAATACTTGGTTGACAGGGATAGAGGGGTATGTGATCCTTTCTTGTTTGTGGGAAGTGTATCAGTTAGTAAAGAAAGGTTACGGCGATACAATTCGCAGGGCAATGACATTTTAAATGCTTGTAAATCGTTTTTGTATCATTTTGTTGTTGAGCAGACCCTGCATTTTCCCGAGTTTGCCGAGTGGTGTTCAGTTAACTATTCTTCTTCTCAGAGAGTTATTATAAGTCATTCTACGTTTAGGATACTGTGTAAAATTGATGCCAAGGTCATCCGTGAAAATTTGAACTTACTCGACAATTACCCCGATAGTCGTGAGCCTGTAAACGAGTCCGTTTTAACTGAAGAGTACAAAAATTGTGAAACTGAGGTTCGTTGCAAATTCTTGTCTGGCATTTTGAACGAGGGTCAGTCACTAGATGGTCCTTTTCTGCCATATCCTGTTCACATTTTCAGAGATGAAGTTCAATTAGTTGTGTCCTTAGTCTGTCAAGTCTTGGGTCTAGATGACGACTGTCATGTCAATGAAGTCATCTTGGGCTTCCTATTAAAAATGAGTTCGATGAGTCTTGAGTCTCAGTCAGTTCATGTCTTTAGTTTAGACGAGTATCTAGCAGAAGCTATACATATCCAATTGAGTGAGTTTCCAAAAGTCATGTTTTTTAAGTTTCAAACTTATTTGTTGAACATGTTACTATGTTCGAATGTCATCGAATTGCAGTTCTTAAGTACCATATTCTCTTCAGATTTGCCCAAGCAAATCAACATGTTTGAATTTGCAAATTCTATCATGTCAGAAATATACAGGATGTTGTTTGATGAAGTGTTGCCCCGGGTATTAGAAGAAATGAAAAGCATGATGCAATCCTCACCCGAGGATAGGTTCGAAGATTGGTTTTTGTATAAGGATTTCACCGTCTTGAGAATATATGGTTTTACTGGAAAGCCTTATAGGCTTCCTGCTTTTCTCACTCCCAAAGTTTTTGCATTGGAGTATATGAGACAGAGAGTGCATGCAGAAGAAGAACACTTTGGGGCTTTTAAGAAATCTTCCAATATTAAGTTCCCTCTTAAGGTTGGCTCTTTTATTTTTAAAAATAAAGGTGCTCTGGTGTTCATAGAGAAATCGTTGGAAAGCATGGACTTTCAAAGGGAGCAAAGGGTAAATTATGACCCCTATCATATAATTTCCCTGAGAAAACAAGCTAATAAAAATAATCCTTTTGACCACCAAATTGTTGAAGGTCTGAATGAAGTGGCCAATTTATTTCACTTGATGGAAATTCCAGGATCTAATGAAAATACGAGCAGTAGACTGGTTGCAGTATCTCAAGTGACAAATGTTTCTAATATTTTAGTTAAAAGAAGTCTTTCTGGAGTTGAAAGTATGCAGATAGATGAGGATTGTTCACATAAAAAGGCCAAGTTGTTTCAAGATGATAAAGATTTAAGTGAAATTATTTCAGATGATTTAAAAAGAGTTGCTTTGGTTCCTACAAAGTCTGTACAAGTGAGTCAATTTTCCTTTGAAGGTGTAGATAATACAGAATCAGTCCCAGTTTTCAAGTCTAAAGAAGAGCTCACGACTAGTTATGTGGAGAAGCAAAAGCAGTCCCTAGAAGAAACAAGGAATCTACTCCTGTGGGTGAGAGGTTTAAACAATCCAAAAACTTCCTTGATTTCTACCCGGGACGCAGAAATAAATACTTTTAAATTGGCTATGGTGAGTGATAAGAAGATGTCAGAAATGGAAGTGAGATTAGACAAAATTAGTGTGCCAGATAAAATAGAGCTACATAAACAAACGAGAGAGATCATTTATTCAGATTTATTGCATGCTATGGTACGAATTAATAAGTTACAAGTTTTGGTTGACAAGTTGGAAGTTCAGTTAAAACATGAGAAGGTTGAAAACAAGGCTAATTCCATTCAAATAAAAAAGTTACAAGCAGACATCATAAGCTCAGGAAATGAAACAGGTAACACCCAGGCAATCAAAAGACTCCTAGAAGAAAAAGACAACGCCCTCCAGGTATTGAAGAAAAGACTGAAGATCCCAAGTACAGAACATGTTCAATCATCCGAATTTTTAGCATTACAAGAGGAAAATGACAGGATTCATCAGGATATGATGGAGTATAAATGAGAGATTGTAAAATTACAAGAAGAAAAGGATAAGTGGCAAGCAGAACGGAACGAGTTAATAGCACAAATTTCACTGCTGAAAAGGGATCAAAATGAAGAAAAAGAAATCATGGAGGAACTAATGAGCTAGACTCCCACCAATGAAGACTTAACTATTGTGAATATTGAAAAACCTTTAAATGATTTTTCTGCAGATGACTTACTAGTGCCCATGTCCCAAGTCAGCTTGAAAGATGAAGAGATAAGAGAATTAAAGGAGGAAAATGAAAAAGTCAAATCCCAGCTAGCCAAAGTGACTGAAAATAAGAATAAGATATTGCAAGATAAAGTTAGCTACAGAAGAAATTTAATGAATTGAAAGAAAGGAACATAGGAAAGGGTCCTCTCCAGGGAGCAAAGCACATAATCTGGGATACATTATCCGTAGAAATTACTAAGTTTAGGCAGTATTTGAACTTCATTGATGATCAAAGCATATTGATCAATTTGGCCAATCAAAGTCTGAAGTTAGTAAATGAAACTATGAAGAGGAAACCACTTGGCACAACTCAGAATGCATTAAATTTCTTAAATTCATTAACATACCAAAAATTACATGACATAGGAGTCAAATACAGAGTGGCAATGGTACTGTGGGAAAAAAGGTTTATTCATAAACATCATCTAATGAAGACAGTACAAGACAAGGCTGATGAAATGATCTCACAGGTTAATGACTTCAAATAGGCTTTTAAAGAATTATTTGAAGATGGCCTTCCTTCCTTTTGGGACGAGGAGGGACGAATGTTTTCTCAAGAGCATTATCACAGCCTGTTGGTACGAAGCCGTCTGGATCATTCTAAATTTGACGATTTGGAAAAAGGGCTGACAGGGAAAGTCATCATAGATAAGCTGACAGAAGTTTTTGAGATATTACAGAAATTCCTGATCATCAGGGGAGGGTTGCCTAAAGTGTCTTATGAAGCCTACATGGAGCTGGAGGTGTCTATTCGGGAGATGATTGAGTATGATATTCCAAGCGTGGAGCAATGGAGAGCCATAGAAAAATTTAGAAAAACAAAGTATATCCTTCATTCATGAAAACAGGTGTTGCGCGCTGAGGAGCTGCTTGGACGAGCCTTGTCACAGAGTTGATTTTAATTTAATAATCTGTTAGGATCGAAGCAAGTAGTTTATTCCTAGGAGTTAGGAATATAGTTACAAGACTTTGATTAAGCGGGTTATTCAGTTATAAATATTCTTGGAAGAAGAAATTATTTTATGTATATAATTGCATTTACTTTATATGATGGGGGTTGGAACCCATCTTGTTGATGAATATTTTCTGAAGACATATATTTTTGAATAACAAAGCTGAATGCGTGCGGTTATCAGAGATTCCTGTGCTGTTTACATTACAGTCCGTATTTCCCTTCCTTTGTGATTGTTTTTCCAGTGTTACACTCCATTTTGTCTTCTTCGTATTTGAAACATAGTGTTGAATGGTTGGAATTAATATTATTTATGCTTTGATCATTGTCTCAGATATTCTATGAACGTTTCTGCTAAAGTTGATATAGAACTCATCTTTTGATGCTCTGTATCGATGGACTGTTCATTATTTCTTCTGCCCCACCTGAAATTAAATGAATGACTGTGATTGAATGGTTATCTTGCCTTTGATAAAATCTGATGCATATATATTTGTGATATCTTTATGTATATGTGACTCCATTTCCCAATGGTTATGTGTATCGTTTCAACCATTTATATAATCTTTGAGTGTTGATTTATATCTAGCCTTGTTAAATCTGTATTTGAGAGATCCCTCTCTGGAAAGAAAAGCCAGTTTCTTTCTAAAGTGGTTTTTGCTGTTACCTTGGGATTTACCTTTTACAACCTGGGTACATTCTGAGTACTAACACTTCCTAGCCTTTTAACTTGTCAAAATTATAGTGAGCTCGGTATGCTTCTCTGCAAGCTCTTTGAGCATAGAAATACAATTTTAAAACAAACTAAATAATTTGTTTCTTTAGGTCTGATAGATCAAATTTTGGTCTCAAGGGACGTTAACCATCATCGTCATCATCAAATGAAATCCTTGAAAATAAACCTATGAATTTCCCAACTCACCACATCAACCTATTTTGGAATAAAGGTTTTAATATCATTAACCTTGTTTGAATTGATATTTTGATTAAAACTTCATTAAATTCTCTATTATTAGTTTTTATTGTTACATTATTTTGTAGCATTCATGGTTCCCATGTTACTTAGTTCGAAACCTTTTCTTCTCAAGTTTGAGTTTTCTAAGATATCTAATGAAAATGAATGATGAGCTTGAACCTTATATTTAACATTTAATTTTTAGTTTTGTCGTTTAGGGCTAATATCAACATGTTTTTATTTGTATCTATGAAGGAGGGCAACCTCTAGAGCTTCAAGGATTGCAAAAGGAGCTAAACATGGTTTTAGTTCAATTAAACTAGGGTCATAGCTCTATATAAGGTAGAGATAAGTTTTCAATCTCTGTGACAACAAATTTTCTAATTAGAGTTCTTATTAGTCCCTGGCGAAGGCTAGGGTACTATTGTTTTCAATAATGGTTGACCAAGTATTAGTTTGCGTTGACTAGAATGCAATGCAACATTTTAGCCAAAGTTTGAAATTATTATTATTTTATGAATATCAATATCAAGTTTTTCCTACACGTTGTTTGGGTTATAATTTGAAGCGTTATTGCCACAGCGATGGCATGGGTATTGGGAATAGCTTCTAAGTATGACAATGCTTGAAATTTGCAATATTCAACCATTGCTACTTCCCAGAGAGTAACTTGTTTATCCTAAGTCTGTGTACAGTTCGTTAAAAGGGAGGAAGATGCATTAAATGCATTGAAAATCATCCCAAGTTCGTTAAAAGGGAGGCAGAGGCATTAAATGCATTGACAGTCTTCCACCGCCATACCACTTGCATTAAATACACAATGCCATTACTGATAAGCGCCCATATGTGGCCATGTCTATGCGTGACAGGTGATAATTAGCTAGTGGAATATACCGCTTCAATGCTTCTCCATTCATCCTCCCTCTCCATTCCAATCTGAACCGCAATTGCTCTGCTACTTCTACTTGTACTGTTATTGAGCCAAGAGAACAACTTGTTGAATCGACAGAAGATTATTCTGAGCAAAGAAAAGCGTATGATGTTGTCTGTTCAATAAGTGGTGCCACTGTTGGTGCTGATATTCACTTTATAATCAGGGAGGGTGAGGATGTCTAGGCAGGTTGGTGCAGTTATCGTTAGGCAAGTCCATGTATTAATATGGTCTGTTAGGTGGGTTTTTCGACCAAAGCATGAAATCCAAGGGAGAAAGATAAAAAGGTAAGAGCATTCATTGGTCATGGGTGTTCAGATAAATACAACCAACATTACTAGCCTTACATAACACTTACTGAATTATTTTATTGGGCACCACTATATTTTTGGGTCGGACTTCCGAGATACCACTATATTTAGGAATTTAGACAGACATCATCTCGATGTGAGGATATGCTTGCTTGAATCTTAGTGCCATACCCAATCACCTGGACCTTTTACCCCCACTTACCTGCTGATTTATCTCTCTCATCGATTGAATGTTTCGATATTCCTGTTGATCAAGATCTTTCTCCCTTCAAACTAAAACAATCTCTCTCTTGCTACCCGAATATATATAGATACTTGGGATCTTGTTGGCCTCATTTTATTGACTAAGGCCAACATAGGAGATTCAACCCACCCAAGTTGCTTATAGCATCTCCTGGTGTGTTTGGGTTAGTTGAATCTCAAAGGTTTATAGTCCTGCTACTATCCAAGTTTTTACTCTTTTAAGAAGAGTACAACCACTTAAACTTAGAGAAAGCAGATCCTAAGTTAAATTATAATTTAAACTAATCTATTTATAAATTCTAGACTTTCTTTAATAAACACAATTGAATTATATCTAACTGTTATATCTAATTGTGCTCTCTTAAGGAGAGTCTCAACTATGGTTTTGTTTTCTTAATGAAAAACTCCTAATTATAAAAACAACAACTAATTAGACATATGATTGTTTTAACAGCTGCTAAAATTAAACTAGTAAACATAAATTAACGGAAATCTATATGCAAATTAACTATCTAACCTACCTCAACTGAGAGTAAATTTCGTTAACTAAGTTAATGACCTATTGAAGATAAAAATATAAGAGAGAACATAATCTTAATTCAAAAAAATAATTTATAAGAATCGAAATCGTAACAACTTCCTGATTCATAAATATTTATGATCTAAAAGTAATGAAATGAAAATATTTCACTATTCTAGGATCATAATCATCAACAGATAACCAACATTTAATATTTCAATATTTGAAAATAAAAACAATTAACTAATTTATCAAATATTTGTAGAAACACAAATACATTGATTCATCAATTAATATGTAAATGACATCATATCAATAATCTTATTAATAAAAATTAATAAGATATAAGATATTAATATCTGTACGAAACAAAGAAATAAAATATGATTTGAGTAATTCTTTTACAAAAATACATACAAATGCATCACAACACAATTTTATATATAAGCAATTGAGGAAAGTTAAATATGAAATATATTTATATAAAAAGTTTCAAAACTGGAACCAAAATGATACCGTTATAGAACTACGCCTGCACATATCCGTGGAATGAACACATTTCAACATAATATTAACAACATAAAAGTCTTAATTTCAATATGTAAAATTCTCAGTCATACTCGCCTCCTCTACTCAAAAATTGTTTATGTCTTATATACACGATTATTATCAACCACTTGGAGATTTTTAAGGATCCTATTTACAAAAATATTATGGTCTGTTTCTATAGTCATCCTATCGATGAAGTAGCCTAACTAACACTTCAACCAAAAAGAACCTGGCAAATGCATGTATCCGATGAGATAAGTATGTTGCTCAAACGAGTCCTATACATCCAGCTACTTCAACGAACCAAAACGTATCTAGTAGTCACACACACCATTTATCAACAAACATTGATTTCATTTATCCAATGCATACAAAATGTACACCTACAACAATCAGTTATGAAATACATTAATTTTCATTAAAATTTGTAACAACCAAATGTAACAGAAAATAAATGAATTTTAAGCATGCTTGCAAAATCTTCGATTCTGTAGGCATGCTGACTAAATCATGCCATTACCTGTAAAAAAAAACATAATCCGAGTAACTGAAATAGAGCATATGTTAAGTTGCGATTTGTAGTTTGATAGCTCTTCTTCCTTTAGATAACTTGGCTTTGAGTTCCAAGATCTTTAGCTTTTGACGCTATGCTTGCTTGAGCAATTGCTCATTAGTTATCATCACAGACTTCCTGACAGCTTTATATTTATCTTTCCTTAACTTCAATTCTCTCCATCTATTTACCCATTCCAATAATTCCACTCTGGGCATTTTAATTTCTTCTTCTTTCACTGACGCATTAGATTGATGTTCTTTCACCTCTGCTCATAATTGAGTGATTTTACTTTCAAAAATTCTGTTTAGAACTTGTTGTAAGCTTTCCTCATTCCTATCTTGAGAAGAGTCACTAGATTGTGAAGGATTTGGATTATAAATAGGTGAATAAACACCACCGACTGAAGGTTTCAACTTCGAATCATTAAGAAGAGAATTATCCATTAAATCTTTAGCAGAAGGTGTTATAGGATCATTTACTGCTAAACTCTGTTCATTATCATGTAAAACTTAATGACTTGGAGAAATCGCATCATTATCACTTTCAATCTCAACTACAGGTGAGTTTTCATTTCGTTGTTTTGTCTCTGGCATAGAAATCGTGGCCATGCTACATGTGAATCTATGAGCACAAACAGAGATTGAACTTCTTGATTTGGGCTGAAATTCATTAACAAGAATTGAACTAACATTTGGGCACTTAACCAACCTTGCATAATTTTGCTTGAATTCTTTGTCATCTAAGGCTAGTTGTCTATTACCAGGAGCTTCACCAATCGACCTAGGGTTTTCCCCTAACAAATTGTTCCCAAATCTACTGACATGATGTGGTTTTTTACACCTATAGCCTTAGGGTTATTATCAGAGTTAAATTCATTTGAATCATGCACAGAGGGTCACCTTCTTTTCTGGTGAATCTTAGGTCATTCAGAGGGCCATATTTCGTTCTGGCTAAAGCTATTCTCATTCAAAAACTGATCCCAGTATTTACCTATTAAAGATAATTGGTGTTGAACCAATATTTTTACCAAACCATGGTGAAAAATACTATGGTCCTGGTTTCCTATGGTATTCTAAACCGTAGAAGCCATTTTTTGCAGACTATTAAGGAGATAATAGGGCAAATAAAGTCTTGATCCTTTAAATTCCATGAGGAATGTTAAATGGTAAAAATGCACAAAAGAATACCTACCATCACAAGTGATATATCGGATGATCATGTGCAGGAGCGATTCCCACTAGGGTTTGAGATATTTGACTGGGTATCAATACTTATCGTCGAACCCTTCAGGCAAGGGGAGTAAAAAATGTTTCCACTTCTCCCTATTAATCGCTTTTTTCTTAAACCATCGTTCTCCTCTCTGAGGTAACTTCGTGGCCTCTACTATAAATTTCTTAGAGATATTCAACTGTGCATTCCCTATTTGTGTCACGTTCTCTTTGAGAGATAGAGCGAAACGTCGAGTGAACTCCACATTATGTCCACTGAAACACCTGAAAAACTCTCCCCAACCAATTTTGTCAAATAATTGGGAAATATCAGGCTGAATATCCAACAACTCGGCCCCTTTTGGTTAAAATCTGGATAAGGGAGCCATTTTTACGTCCACCAGTTCTTTTGTTGACAAGGTAGGGGAAGGGGTCGTGAATACAGATGGGATAGGTATGTAAGGTTTGACAACCATAATGAAACCTTCATTCGACTCTGTTGAAAACCAAATAAAAACCCTAGGCTCGTGTAATATCATGATAACTCCACCATCGAAATTGAAATGAAAGATAATAATGATATGAAACTAGAATTAATAACGTTTCATACGAATTATTAATGAGACGGGATCCCTGTGATATGAACACTCAATTTAGTCATTAACCAATTTGACCATAATTGACAAGTGTTGAAATGTCACGATTCATGTCTTTTAACCAAGCTAGGATAGTCACCAAGTGTTTAAAATTTTGATTTTATTTCGTGGAAATTATCTATCATAGTTTTAGACACATTTCAAAACATAGAAATCATTTTGTTTGTTTTAAGCATAACTTAGGTTTTTTTATTATAAAAGATCATATTATTTGTAAATGTTAAATCATATTGGTTAGGGTTAAAAACATAAAATAAAGCCAATTTATTAACCCAAACAATATATTATTAGCATTATGCCAATTTATTAACCCAAACAATATATTATTAGCATCAAAATGAATGATAAATACTATGTCTAGTATTTCAAATTATACCACTAACACTAAATGGAAATTCAAGGAATTCATGTGAAAAATGAGAAGCAAAATAATCTAATTCAATTTGATTCAAAGAAAAATTTAACAAGATGTAAGTTAAACATCATGAATAATATATATAATCACAATATAGAATAATTAAAAATTAATTATATATAAATTTAAATTTAACAATTGTTAAAATGAATTAATTGCATAAGAATAAGAATTGAATTAGATCAACATGCCTTCAACAATTCTAACTCGATCAATAATTTCCCTAATTGAGAATACCTTAATTGCATAAGAATAAGAATTGAATTAGATCAACATGCCTTCAACAATTCTAACTCGATCAATAATTTCCCTAATTGAGAATACCTTGATAATCAAAGATTCTAAAGGCATTCTTTGATCATTTTCAAGAATTAATAACAAAAGGAAACTGATCAATTTTTATTAAGTAAAAACAAAAATAAAAATTGAGGAGGTTGTTTCCTGTCAACAGATCTTTGATCTTTCTACCTGCCAGAATTCGATCATTCTTGCGACCTAACGACGATGAGCAACTGGACGGGGATTGTTTTTTTGTGGCTGCATACAAACATGCATGTTTAGCTATGACTCGAGATTTCTTTGAACAATCTTAGAAAATTAGAAACTAGACACCATCAGAGATCAAGATGCCAAATACATTAGACTTGTCACATGTATCTAATTAAGGTTTGAGCTCAATTAGGAGAACATTGAGTGTCTACATAATTTAATAAAAAAAAATATTGTGATGAAATGATTTGTGTTTCAATAGGAAGTGGTTGACCTTAACTTATTTGCTTAGTCCGTAATGATGAAGACTTTCCTAAGCTATTTCTGTCTTCTATTCAATTTGGGGGGCATTGGAGACAACCGAGAGGTCTCTAAACCATTTACAAAAGAAAAGGATAGGTAATAAATTCGACCCCCAACCATACATTTGGACAACGACTTTTGATTTGGTGTTTTGCTTGAATCCCTATTGTGAACATCACCAATTCAATAAACATACTTTAAAAAACTTCCAAGATTTTAATTGAAACACTATTCAATAAACATATTTCAAGTAGCTCAAACATGACTACTTAATGCAAATTAAATTATTCCAGAAAATAAGAGGCAATCATAAAGCAAGAAAAATTAAAGCCTAGAATTCCTTGAACCAAAGATAAAAAAAATTGCAAGTCAAAAGGAAATGAAGATAAAATTAAATACATGCAAATAACAAATAGAATTTTCAATTGCTTGCTTCCATTGAGAGTATGAAATTCCACCGAAAAAATCTCAAATCAAACCCCATCGAACTCCAGTGCGTGGCCTGTTCACTTTAGGGTCAGGGTTTCATAAATTCCTTTGGTCAATGGGTTGCAAATGTGCAACCATCATGTATTTTCCCTTCTCTGCATGGAATATTTTTTTCATTTTGTTTATCTTATTCCATTTGACAGGTTGTTTATCTTCCCTCTACTGCCTTGAAACCTTTGAAACCTGAGCAAAACAACTACAAAATTTAGAAAGGAATGGACGACTCTTGCTCATATAATGCAATCATCTTTGTTATTACTGAGCTCTTTAATCTTTTATATAGGGGTGGACACTTTCCCCCGGCTGCGACTGGATGTGACTCTTATTATCATCTAGCTGTATTCTTTGTGATGTAACCCTCTTTGGGTGGGTGTTATCAATGCCCTTTGATTCTTAATAAGAATAACAAGGACAGGCTTTTTCTTCCTGAAAAAAAAATAAGGGGGTGGACACTTCTCACTCCTTTGAGTCTACTCGATTATGAGATGCTTGCCTACAAAATTCATTATGTTCTTCCTTTTTTCCATAATATGTGGTTTGCTTCTGAGATTGCTGAGATATTTTCCAAGGCACATTGCCTAGAGTTGATGTCCCACTCATTTTTATCGTTGAGACCATGAAGATAAAACAATAAAACGAACCACCCTCCATCTATCAATTCCATGCCACTAAACCATTTAAACAGTTACCTACCCAATGCAATGCTGGGAGACATATAAAACCTTGCAACTATTCCACGATTAAGTTCTTGTCCAATGGCCCTGCATCTCTTTTTCGTAATGATTTCCATTGGTAATGCTCTGTTTGATATAGAGGTTCTATGAGGAGATGAATATTTCTATCAATAAGAAAAATGGTTTCTCAACCAGATAGGATATCAAACTCCATCTCTTGGTTCCTACCTTGCTATCATGCAAAAGATTTCCAGGCTAAATCTTGCCCTTTTCCTTTGCTGCCATGCTAAAGAATTTGACAGTTTGTTTGAAACAACTTAGAAGTGCGACGTGTTTGTTTTCATATATTCAAAGTGCAACTTGTTTGCTAACTTATATTTCTCATATGCAAGTGGAATACGACTACCTGTTGAATTCTTCCTTTTACAGCTCCGAATTCTCCTAAATTTCAAAATCTGGTAAGTTTCATAAGCAACACAATGATATATTGAACCGATACTTCTGGTATGTGACGTGGCAACAATTTTATTTTTTGGGGAGGAATTAAGATAGCCAAAACAATTTGATGATAAACGTATTCGCTAAAATGTCCTTCCCGAGGCTGGAATGTATGGTCTCATGGTCACTAAATGGTAGTAAAGTATCTCATTCATCGTAAAAGCTCTGTGACATACTCCCCAAAATGATTAATATACTAAAAAAACCCATTAAGTTGTTAATCCAATTTAAAAACAGTTAAAATTAAATTAGATACCTTGATTTACAACATAAACACGATAGGGAATTTTTTTTTAAACTTTGAATTATACCTACCATTCAATGGTTGTATTGATGTTTGAAATTCATTCTTTTATTTTACTATGTACATAGTCCTGTGTGGATGGGTTATCATCTATGAGATTGTGGGTGTATATGATAATTTTGCGTTCACAAACTAATTACAGAACAACCCATAATGCTTATGCACTACATTTCAATTGCATAATATACAAGTTGTATTTGACCCAATGTTGACTTTGATGCAGGTTCTGTCTACACCACTACAAAAAAATGTCTATCCAATTTCGAATAGTCTGTAGGTCGTCACCTAGTTCAAAACTCTATTATCATGCATAACAAACCTAACGACAGGGACTTCGCCAACCTGTGGCACTTGTTTGATTTTATGTTCTAGAAACAACGTTTGAAAGATTTTTGAGATCATGACAACATGGTTGCAACACTCCTAAGTTCTAAACATTAAAAAAATAAAAATAAAAAGTCTTTGTGAAAATGGATAGATGAATTAACATTAAGATTGTGATTTTTCAAAGCATTAAAAACAACTCACTCTTAGTGGTATACATGACAATTATGATTTTTCAAAGCATTAAAGAGACTCTGTGCCTGGTATAAATCAATTATTTTATCCCAGAAACCTCTAATGATGAAGCAAGACTTCAAAAATATATTGTTTATATTAATATGTATTATTTGATGTGTGGTTTTCTTTAAGATTATCTAAATGAATTATGGTTTAGTGTTCAATGTTTACTATATCTTATTCATTAGTATTTTTGTTCTATAATTAGTATTTAAACATGTATATTTGTCATCAAATTAAGCCTATTATATTGTATATTAATCAAGGAAGTCATGGAGAGTGGGAGCCCACAACTGAGGGGGTAAGACACTAGTTCTACTCCAAGTCCAATTGCAAGTCAAAGCCAAGTCCCAAAATCCCAAACCCCAAGAAACTCTTGTTAAATTTTGTGACGAAGATTACTAAAATCAAGAAAAATAATAGTGGGGATTCTGAAGAATGGATATGCACATTGTGCAATCATGTGTTTCAGGGAAGCAACACTAAGGTGTGGCATCATCTTCTATCTCTACCTAGTGATGGGGTTAAGGGTTTCCCATGCGGTCTTTAAAAAATGGAGTTGACTAAGCTTCATATTGCTGCCATAGGTGTTAGCGAGGTAGAGTTGGATAGTAACCATCATTTTTAAGGGCCTAAATTTGTACCATCCTCACATGATAGGCAAGATTTGGTGAATCATTGTTAATTAAACCAACTTGAGTCTGATCTGGGGTCTGCTTCTAAGAGGAGTAATAGGTCTCCTAGTGTTGTTGTTGAACATATTTATAAAGTCTACAATGTGATACATAGGAATGAGGTTGATGATGGTGTAGTTAATTTTTTTCATGGCAAATGGAATTTCATTTAATTCTCCCTGTTCACCATGTTAAGTCATGTTTTTGTTTTCCATCTTTTAATACTTTTATTTATGTTTTGAAGCTTGGTTTTTATTCCTAGAAAATTTTGTTGATTGACATAGTTTGAATTTTTCCCTTTAGCTTTTATGTTATTTGATTTCTTAATTTATTTTTACAAGTTTTGGTTTGATTTCATGATCAAAGGGCTTATATAAGGCTTATATGGATTAAAAAGTATAAAAAAAATAGCATAAAAGTTTAATCAAGACTCCTAAACCAAGTTTAAACCCTTATTATCAGCTGAATTTTTGCAAATCATTAACCTAAATTTTCTTGTAGCGCAAGTCAGAAACAAATGCAGAGAGGCGCTACAAGAAAGTCACACAAGTTAAAAAACATCTTTCAACGTTGCGAAAGTTTAGTTCTCTAAAGCGCCGACACTGCGACAACACAATGATTTAAAGCGTCGATGAGATAGTTGATAGAGCTTCTGATCGTCGATCGTGAAGCCAATGGTCTAAAGTGCCACGCAAGTTTAAAATCATCTTTCGACATTGTGAAGATTCAATGGTCTAAAGCGTCGATAGTGCGGCAACACAATGATTTAAAGCACCGATGAGATAGTTGATAGAGCTTCCGATTGCCGATCGCGAAGCCAATGGTCTAAAGTGCCGCGTAAGTTTAAAATCATATTTCGACGTTGCAGAGATTCAATGGTCTAAAGCGCCGACACTGTGGCAACACAATGGTTTAAAGCTCCGGCGAAGTAGTTGATAAAGCTTCCGATCGTCGATCGCGAAGCTAGTTCTCTAAAGCACTGTGGCAGCATAGTGATCTAAAGCTCCGACGAGGTAGTTGATAAAAGTTTTGATTGCCGTCAAGTTAGTAATGGGAAGTGTTGATTCATTCAGTTTTGAACCTCCGATCGCCGAAGTTGAGGAAGATTAGTTGTTAGTGATGGGAGATGCCGATACCTCGGGAACATTTAAATGTTAATCACTGTAACAAGTGTGAATATAATCATGAAGGTGAATCGTGGCAGTTTTTTGCAGAAGTGATGGTATAATGATGGAAGACCATAATGAGATAAAGGCGTTTCGAATCATGTTTTTTTCCTGAAGTGCACGTAGAGCAGGTGGAAATCGTGTCGGAAATTTAGTACTTGAAGATCGTAATTTTGAAACAGAGTGAAAATTAGGGCTTTCAGGAGTGGTTGTCTGAAGTGTCAAAATGGTCAGAGGAAATTGGGGCATCTAGTTCGACACCTGACAGACAGGAGAATAGAATTTCAGCAGCTGGATTAGTTGTTTTAGCAGGTAAGCTGCAAACTGTTTTCTAAGGTTTATTAATTTGGGGTTTTTCTAAACAGAAGATTAATGACTGAATTGAGGGAAGACTATTAGTTGTTAATCTTAATTGATACTAAATGATGGATGCTCAGTAATGAAGTTAAAGTATTGTCTAGCTTAAAATACAGTCAAAGTGTGTCGTATTTATAGAAGTTGTTTGACAATATTTCAAAATGAAAAAGAGTGGAAAGACCAATAGGGAAAAACCCTTAGACTTAAGTTGCGTGAAAAAATTTCCAGATTGTGCACAGTTGATTGCAGAAGCAAGATGGTTAGCGTTCTTCTAAAAGATTAAAGGATATCATTCAGAGGTTTCTTACAAGTTTGCTCAATGTTTAGACAAGGATGTAGTGTCTTTTGACACTTTGAAATTCAAATTAACGAGGGAGTTACTAGCACAAGCAACATGGATTCTAGATGAGGGAGGATTTTGGTTCAAAAAGGTGCCCTTCACCTTTGATGCTAAGAGATATTTGCTTCCAGGTGTAGTAGCAGATTGGGGAAAAGGTGTTCCCATTCAAAACTTTAAACCCGAGTGGATTGAACCTATCAAAATCTTACAAAGCTATGTCACCTGTGAGGGGATATTTTCCTTTGTGTTTAAATATCATTTTAGATTCCTCCAACATCTCAGTCATGAATCTAAAATGAATCTTCCTTTCTTCTTTTTGAAAAGCTTACAGAAGATGTCATGTAGAGTGAGAGAACACCAGGGCCATACAAAACAATCAGTTTTTCACCATGGGCTCATAAAACTCATTATAAGTACTGTATTGCAGAAAAGAGAAAAGACATGGGAGCATTTCTTATTTTGGTCAGGTTTCAAGACTGAGCAGGAGGAACAGTCCCAAAAGAGACAGGTAGATAAGGGTCAAACTCTGATTAAGAAGCCTAAAAAGAAAGCCATAGTCAAAGATGAAGAAATTGATAAACTAGGAGAAGCTTCAAATAAGGAAAATGAAAACATTGAGTTTAGGCAGCAAGTTAATGTTGAGGAAAGCAAAGTTTTACAGTCAGAGATGAACGAATTTAAGCCAGTTGAAGAAGTTTTACCTGCAGAACCAGTTCAAGATGCAAAAGAAGATATTAAGGAGTAGAAGCAAAGCCCTATTACAGTACTGTCAGAAGAGGATGAAAAATACTTGTCTGATGAGGCTAGTGTTCTGGTTGCTAATGAAGCTAGGGTTTGTGCTCAACAAGAAATTCACACTCATTGTGATGAGGAAACAGTGTCCAGAAAGAAAAGAATGAAGGTTGTTGAATTTGCCTCAATAAATCATCAAGGAAAGGTTCTAAAGATGTTGGAAGAGGTTGGAGCAGTATGGAGACCTACGACAAGGCCGAAGAACAAACTTAGGTTGAACATGAAAAAGCTACTGAATCCCAAATTGGCTAAAGAAAAGGTTACAGTAATAGAAAAATCCTCATCTCAAGAGAAATTAGATGATAGTGAAGACGACAGTAAAGAAATTATGAAAGATAAAAAATCAATAGTATCAAAAGATAAATATGTCTTCACTGATACTAAGATCTCTGATATTTTCCTGGAGATTCGAAATCAGATGATTCAAGAACAACAACAAAGTGAGGAAAAGAGTTCTTGTCTAGAGAAAAGAGAGATAGTTGAAGAAGAAGTTCACTGCAATGCTGAAACTGAACAACATCTAGAAATTCCTATGACCTCCACAAAGCTCATGAAGGAGGATGAAGAAATCTATAAGAAACTGAAAATCCCATGGACACCAGAAGGGATACAAACAATATCAGGAGATAAATGTATTGATTCTGAAAAGCAAAGCCTGCAAAAAAGCATTAAGCAATACAAACATCAAGTTGAATATATGCATGAAACTAATGATGGATTAATTACTGCAAACAAGAGACTTAGAGAAGACCTGGAAGAGGTTAACAATGATTACCAGGAATTAATTGCAGTTTCTAGGGAAGCTCTTAAAAGGAAAAGGCAAACAGAGAATCAGTTCACATAGCTAAAGCAGACTATCTAGGAGCTGACTCAACAGAACGAGGGGTTAACAAGGAGGGTTGCAGACTTGGAGGCAGATCACTTGAAAGCTAGAAGGAAAGATCAGGCTTTGGAGGGGATTGCTTTACTAGTTGAAGCAGCTAAAGACTTGTAAAGTTAGTTAAGAAAGTCAGTTATTGGTTAAGTTTGGAAAGTCATTTTATTTTTGTATAATAATAGTTTAGATTGAACTATTCGAGGGATAGTCTAAAAGCAATTAAGATTTAGTTATTCAACTGATTTTAAAGGGTTCGATTTTTTGTTGACAAGGGGAGGCTATGAGGCTTTGTTTATGAGCTAAGTGTAAAGAATCTTATGTGTTTTTGATGACTGGACTATGAAATATATGCACTATATGCCCTTCAGATTATTGACTGGTTTCATTTCTAATTTGTGTTAATTACTCAGTTGGTATATTCATTTCTTGTTTAATGTTTTTATGCTTGAAATGCTTGCTAACTATAGGTGAAACTCAGTATTGTGTTTATTCTGTTGGATTATGGTTTATATTTTATGCATCTCGGTCATTTAAATGCTCATGATTTAGTGTTTGCTTTGGTCTTATGAATGTTTGTCCTCTTGTATTCAAATTGTTCAACCAAACTCTAGAAAACCCTATTTTACTTTATTGTGATTTTTGAGATTGTGTTGGCTTGTTCTCTTGTAGTCTAGGAACAATTTCTAGCACTAACACACCATATTACAAAGAAAAGGTGAAAAAAATCATAATTGTTCGGCTAGGTTACACACCCCCAAGTTACAACAAAATGAGGACATCATTGTTAGATAAAGTGGTGACAACAATATGGGGGCTTGTGGGGGACCTCAAACAATCTTGTCTTCATTTAGGGTGTTCAATAGTCATGGATGGTTGGACAAACATTCAACAAAGACCCTACTTTTTAAGAGAAATTGATTGTAGTGGACAACTGAAGGATGCTACTTTCATGTTTGAAGTGTTGAAGGATGCAATGGATGAGGTTGGTCCTTTGAATGTAGTACATGTAATCACAGACACAACCCCTATTTATAGAGTAGTAGGATTGATGATCTAAAATTCGATCTAGGCATACCTTTTGGAATTCTTGTTTTGTAAATTCCCTTAATAATGTCCTCAAAGACATTGACAAAATATCTTGGATTTCAAAACTCATTTTACAGGTAAGAGAATCACAAATGTTCATTTGCAACCACCATGCCTCATTAGCAATTATAAGATGAAATCAAGGAAACATTTTTTGAAATCTGCATAAACAAGACATGCCACATATTTCATTCTTCTTCAACGTATGGTTGAGGTACGTGCATCCTTGCAAGCCATTGTTGTTGCTCAAGAGTGAAATGCATGGTTCGAGTCTAAATCAACTTAGGCAAATAAGATATATATGCTTCTTAATGAAGATCGGTGGCATGAGTGCAGATATACTGTTTCTTTCACATTCCCAATTGTGGACTTGATTTGATATGCAAATTCGAATTCCCCTAGTCTTGGGAAAATATGTAAATGTATGGCTTACATGGTAGGCAATGTAAGAGACATAATTCATTAGAGAAACCCCTCTTTCGAGTTTTTTTCAGGAAATCCACAAGATAGTAGAGAAGAGATGGATCAAACTCAATCCTTTCTTCACATGGTTGCATATGCCCTTAATCCAAAGTGGTATATGGAGAGACCAAATAGAGCTCTACCCATTGATGATGAAAAGATAAAACATGGGTTTCTTGATGCCATAAGAAATATGTGTACCCCTGATGAAGCAAATTAGATGTGAAAACTATTTATTGACTTTGGTACTTAAGTCTCTCTACATTCACTCAAGATGCAAAGTGGTAAATCAAGATTTATGTACAAGAGAATCCCATTGATGGTGGAGAATGTATGGGAGTAAAGTCCAAAAGATTCATTAGCTTGCCTCATGCTTTATCTCAAGTTTCCAATTCCTCAGTCGCTGAAAGGAATTGGTCCACTTATAGTTTCATCCACTCTTTTAAGAGGAATAAACTTACCTCTACGAGAGCAGAGAAACTGATTTACATGTACAATAGTCTTCGACTTTGTTCAAAAAAGCTACCCAAGTATTTAATAGGACCTGCATCATGGTGGGATGATGATGAGGATAATCCTTCACCAAATGCAAGCTTGGTTGACATACCCTTAGATGACATTGCATGCTATCTTGGTGATGATGATGATAGTGACAATGGAGGTGTAGAACCTAGTGAGGCTCAAGCATATATGGATGGCTTGGCTATTGAAGATCACACTTTATAATCACCTTCATTGTTAATGAAATATTTTGGGCCTTGGCCTTTGGGAATGTTTGGACTATGTACTATTTTGGTTAGTTTCCCAACCCTTGGACTATGTAGTATTGTGGGCATTTTGCCAAATTATTGAACTATGTATTACTTTGGGTATTTTGATTTTACCAATATGAAAATCAATATGATGTGGGTGAATTCAACTTGTGTTTTTAAAATTTAAAATAGTCTTTTAGATCATTTAAAATTATAAACTCTTGTCTTTTAATTAATTATGAATCTTCTAATTTTATTTTATCTAGAATCATTCAGTTTTTTTATTGTTTTCAAATTCCTTTTGTATGTGTTTTAACTTTTCGCTTTGATCTAAAGGATTCAACTAACAAATCCATTTTTATGGTTTGTCACCAAACTCAACAACAAAATTAATTGTCCAAAATACTCATACCATAGGCTAGTCACCCATTTTATAGGGGAAAAGCTTGTGGGATTAAAAAACGAGAGTTGAATTGTTTCCTAATGAACATGAAGCAAACAATTATTGATGGCGTTGTACACACTTCCACATCTCCATAGTGTTTTGAATATTGAACTTTAGAGATTACCCCATTTTGGTTGAATTTGAACATTACAAACAATCACTACTACATTTTATAATTAAAATTTAAAGAAATAATTTACATTTTATAATTAAATTTTAAAGAAATAATAGTTGGAGACATTTATCATTCATAATTGAAGTGTCAAATTGATTATTGATATTATTGAAAATGATATTGTAACTTGTAGTTGGAATGAATTGTGAATGCTATTTTCAAAGTTTTACTTGTCAATTTTAATTTTTATATATTTTTATATTTATTTTATTTAATAAGTTAAGTAGTATAATGATATAATTTTTATAATATTAAAATTAAAATTTAGTGATGACAAATCAATACTTATCAAATGTTTTTACATTTCACATTTTAATTTTATAATTAAAATTTAAAGAAATAACTATTGGAGGCATATTTATCATTTAGAATTTAAGTGTTAAATTGATATTATGATATTGTAACTTTTTGTTTAAATTAAGTGTGAATGATATTTTTAAAATCTTACTTGTCAATTTTAATCTAATTTCCTAATTAAAATAAAAAAATATTCTAGACATATTTATAATGCGTCAAATTAATACTAAGATTATTGAACATGATATTGTAACTTGTAGTTTAAAAGAATTTTGAATGACATTTTTTAAATTTTACTTGTTAATTTTAATCTTGATACATTATATATTTATTTTATTTAAAAAGTTAGGTAGAATAATGATATTATTTTCTTTTGATAGAAACAGTTAGAGTTTATATTATGAAAACAGTGGTAAACCCACTGACACAGATACAACATATGGACCCATTCATAATCCTAAACACAAAGGCAAAATGGCCTGAATGTCTACTTGTCCAAATATTTAAGTTTTGCTTAACAAGCTTCGTAAAAGTTATGTTAACAGAGATAATAACCGAGTTTTCAAAATACAGAGATAAACGAAAAACAACAGAACCCAAAAATTAACGTTCACAGAAGTTCGAGACGCCTGGTGCAGAGCAAACCGACGGTTTAGCGGACCGCTTCTCCCTAGACAGGTTGCCGACCTCCAACTATAGCTTATCAAACCAAGCTGCCATTTCCATGTACCGGGCTTGGAAGGCCTGAACTGATTGACTGAAGGAGGTCCAGAAGTCTTTACGAAGATGCATCAAGTTTGCTTCAACCATCTCAAATATCCTACCCCCTTCTTCATGAAGGTGCTTTATGAAACGCTTCTGGTCCCTGACCTTTCTTCGCAGCTCCCTCATTTTCGTTTCCAGTAGGTGAATTGGGTCATGACCTAGAATCGTTGAATCAGAGCTTGATGCCATGACAAGAGCCAAAGTAAAACACAGTCTGGTTGACACAATAGGATTCTCCCGCAAAGACCGAAGAAACAATTATAAAATTATGTTAATCGCTGATATGAATTACCCTGGCAGCTACCCTATAAATCACCCACGTTGTCCTTTATTTTCCAAATCATATCGAAATCCTTCACACAGTCGACATGACGGAGGGGATTGCGGCCAAGGTGGGATCTCCTCCTGTTGAGATCATCACACGCCTAAATCACTAGAACCAACGCCATAGTACACAAAACCTTGTGATCACCGTACTCCCAAAGGTCCTGAGCCATGAATCATTAACCATCCGACGATGCCTGCATTTATCCCCCGTGTGCTTGATGTGACGTGCCAAGCCAACTGCTCTTTTAATGCATGAAATCCACGTTTCCTTCAAGAATGGGTTTAGCCCCTTGGGCATTAGGGCCAGGGTATTATGGGATAATTTTTTTTGTAAGAGCTCCATTCACCACAAGGGCCCCTTTGCTCAAGGGGACTACTTCATTTGTAGCCTTGTCGGCTTCCCCATTTAATCCACGAAGAATATGAAAGAAATGGATTTTTTGGAAAGAGGGGAGCAAAGTCTAAATTTTTCCGATGATTTGGCTAAGCCTCATTTGAAAAGGAAGATTCTGAGTATTTAGCGCTTGTATGATCAACCTTGAGTCCTTGAACACGTTGATTTCTTAAATGCCATGTTTTAGAGCTTGCTGAAGACCTTGCCACAGGGCCAAAGCTTTGGCTAGATTGTTGGTGTCGACTCTGAATCCCCAAGAGAAAGAAAATTCCAAGATTCCATCGAGATCAAAGAGGACTCCTCCCCCTCCTTCCGC